>OZ014433.1:10617942-11217942 GCA_963966015.1 Aphidecta obliterata
AGACATTGAATGACTTTGTTTTTGCTAGAATTAAAAACAATGAATATATCAGTTTAGATATCCTTTTCGAACTGGCCAAAGAGCACCTAGATTTCAATTGATCGAAGTCAACATTATATTATAACATAAAAAAAATTGGATACAAATACAAAAAAGTTGACCGAAGGAAACTTCTTACTGATAAACAGAAAAATTTAATGAAAATAGTACGATATTGTGATAAATGCCGAGAATACATGGAACAAAACGTAAAACTCATTTATCTAGATGAGATTTGGATATTCGAAAACCGTATTCAAATTCATCAGTGGACACTAGAAAATAATCCAAAAGGTATATTCAAGGGTAAAGGCAGAAGGTGCACTATTTTGAATGCTGGAATAATTGATGGATTTTTACCTGGATGTGATCCGATTCTTGACAGTGGTATTGATGATAAGGATCACTATGAATGGTGAATTATTTCATAAATGGGTTATTGAAAAATTGAAACTTTCCCTGCAAAAGGATGCCCATCAATAGGATTATGTCAGCTTATTCAATAAACACATCCAAATCACTACACTACGTGGAAACAAAGTTTTCAATGATATTTTTATCTTTGCTCTTGTATCATTCATAGCTATTTTAAGTTTATTTATTATACTTATACTGTATGGTACCTTGTTCACATTCCCTCTGCTAATACACATGCTATATTGTTCCCAATTCAAAAGTATACTGAATAATTGCTCATCAATTATAATATTTTCAATAATTCATGGACAGTTTTAATGAATGAAAATAAAAATTGACCTTCTTAAAGTATTCAACACCGAGCAATAAATAATTCACAAATTGGTTCATATATTGATAGTTCGGTACAAATTTCATGTCAAAGTTCTTCATGTACTACATAGATTCTTAATTTTTGTTTCTCTCTTATTTCTTAATACATTATAACGTTTTTTCCAATCCATTCTTTTGGCCCTGTGCTTGCGAAGCATCCAAAAAATTTTTTCTGTTGCACCACTAGCTACCTGCTAGAATTCCATTAATTATCCTTCTTGAATCCTGACATAAAATGGTACTCTAATGGTTATATGGTTAGAATTTTGCAAGATTTCCAATACCAATAAATATTGCATGGTCCTGAGTGAAAATAAATATTTATTTGAATGATCTTCAATTTTCTATGGTTGACTTTTATATGAGATAATTCCATATGAAAGCATTCCACGATATTTTTGCGCTTTCAAACCTGAATTCCCATATTTAAACTGCAATCGAAATATTCCGGCTTAATTATTCGATAATTCGTATACTCAACACTTTTATAGGTTATATTTATGTTTTATTTCTATGATGAAATTTAGTTACTTTTTGTAACCAGAAATAAAGCCTCGACTGGACGTTCATGGCCTGCTTCGATGTCAATAATTATTAAATGGACTATACGTATAAATGAAATTCACTTTCAAATTTGTCCACAATACAATGAAGAGTGAGTCGGTTAACTGAAGAATGTCGTCCATGAATTATTCTTGAATTTCTCTCATCAGATGAGCAATGATTTTGATAAAATAATTCAAAAATTTCTAAACGCTGTTGGAGCGTGTATCTTTCCATGATCAACTGGCATCACCTACTGAACCAAAATGACATAAGAAATGTCAAAAAATAATACGCTGAGTTGCCATTAAAACGCGTTTAACGGTATGTTTTTGACCATTCGTTATGTGAGATTTTTGAACGCAATTTTCTCCATTGCATATGAGAGTAATGATGCATTATCTGAAAAAATATTGCCATATTATGTTCATTAGTATGAGAAATACGGAAATTTTTGCTCCCAATTTTGTGTTTGAAAATTTTTTCTTGTGGATTCATTTTTCTCGTTATTCTTGAGACATGTGACATTAAAAAAAAATGACTGAACTCAATAAGGCTTCAGAAAAAAATTCATTTCTGATTCTAGTATTTTCACTAGGTTGAATTTTGGATATTCTTGTGCGTCTTATTTCAAGTAACTAACGAGATTTTATCGTTTATCTAAGAATGAAATTGTTCTGAAACTCTCAAGAACCTCAAATGGGGTGGAAACATATTATAAAACTATGCCTAGTGTAGAGACCACACATCTGAAATAACAGCCTCACTATAGAACGTCATCAATATAATTCAAGTCAAAACGTTTCTTTTCCTCAATCTAAGAGATATGCAATAACTCAAGAAAGCCTTCTCACCATCGTAGAGTATAAGCAGAGGAATTCGATCGAACCAGAGAAACTCGCTCTCGTGTCGTAAGCCACTATGAACCGAGAAACCAACAATCGATTCTGAGCCTCCGGTGTTTGGTCGCATCCAGTAACTGGATTACGAGAACCAAGTGCATAACATATTTTCGATAAAAGGAAAATTCGAAATAGAGATGTTGATGGAAATAGAATCCACCCCGGAATTGTGGCCATTGCGGAGAAATCCAGAGGGATTATGGGAGATTCTTTCGTATTGGATGTTCCTGAATCTTTTTCTAGAGGAAGAATCGCTGAAGACATTTCTCCATGTTATTTTTCGAGGATCAAAATATCGGAGGAAATCATCAAATACTACTGCCACACCTATTTGGATGCCTGATCCTTTAATTACATTCTTGTACCTCTGTTTGAAAAAATTTATATTCAGTCGAAAAAATCAGGAAAATAACCAGGACAGTATCAGGCGAGAATCCCGAAAAATGTCGGCAATATTTTCTATTAATAAAACCATTCCGTTAGCGATAAATTCCTCTTATCGGATATAATATTTCATGTCGAGATCCCCTCTTCAGTTGTTTTTCCGCAATACGTTGAAATTCCCTTATAAATGAAACATTCAGAGAGACGACGCTCTGTATCTGATTGCGGATTGCAGCGGAGTAGGAAAAAAGGGATGGATGGGGGTAGGGAATAGTCGGGCTAAGCGTTATTAGGAATGAGAGACTGCAAAGCCTCTTCAGACGCGCATAGAGATCATCCCGGGGAGATATATGTTCTTCTTTCCGATTACATCCGTATTTTCAATGTGGCATTTTTTTATTCGGGGTTTGGAACATTGATTTGGTGAGTGGTTTCTCAGGGAGTCTTTTTCTCCAGCGTATTGCCAACGTGAACTAATGTCTTCGGGGTGAGTAAGGTCGGGAGATTTATTCCGGTGTGAAAATGAAAAATAACAATGTGGCAATTTGGTCTTGGACTTTTTACTTAATCCCAGCAATATTTCTTGAAAATTTTTGATTCCCCGAAGAACTCTTACAAGAAAGGCCTGAAGCTTTGAGTAGTAACATGGCCTATCGGACTTGAGTTTGAAGAGAACTTGTTTTCTGAATTCATTGAAGCATCAATTCCTCACCTTAAAGAACTCGCTCATTTGTTGAATTGAATCAGATACATAGTTTGGAAATTCCGAATATAGAATGAAATATTTATATGATAAACGGCCTTGTTGACCTCGTTTTCTATTGAACCCTCGAAAATATCGAAGTTATTCGAAGAACTAGTGGAGGTAATCCATGAATAGAGCCCCTGCGGATTGTTGTATTTTCATCGCGAAACCCTTTTGAGTTGGTTACAACAATTATTCTTCGGGCTCCCTCCAAATTCAATTTATTGCAAATATATCGCTGGCAACAATAGCCCGAAATGCCGCACACATCCAGCCGGCGATGCGGGGGAGAATTTATATTCAGGTGCTTCGGTCGGATAATAGAGGGGGTTCGAAAAATGGAAAATCCCACCTACGTGTACAAAATGCTTTCCATCAATCAGTTGATTCACTTCATTGTGAAATATAATGGCATCACCATTCGGGGGTTTGTCGGTAAATATGCATTGTGCGGAAAATATATTTGTATATATTTATATCGGAATATTTCCATCGATTGAAATGAATGTCTGCGAATGTAACATGATAGATGGAACATAAAGTGCCCTGGGGAGGTATGGGCAATGTACATTTATTGCTACTGAGAAAAAAGGAGAATAAGTATATTCACCAGGCATCCATTGTGTTACATTGTATCAATCAACGGATCGTTAAGAGTTCAGATTTTACCGGGCGCGTTTGAGAATTTGAGAACCACGCTGTGATAAGAAAGTTTATGGGAACTGACCTCAGACTACAAAGAAGCTTAGTATTGACGAACGTAAGAGGTCAGTTCGGAGTTTCTTAGACCTACCCAAGGCACCCCAAGAAGACAGGCAACAAGAAGCACAACGCCCTACCTAAGGCACCCCAAGAAGAAGATGCAACTGGAAATCAGAAGGAGCCACTAGGATTAAGTGTGAACCAAACCGTAAGATTTTTTCTCTTTGGTTATGTCTGATTGTCCAGGGAATATTATGAACTATTTACCGAATCAAGTGATGAAATCGTCAAGTCAGAACCAAATTTTTTCAAAAGCATTAAGTCCTCACCAAAGAATCATAGCAGATTCACTTTTAGAATCGAGGAAATCGCTTCAAGAAAGATCTAATTGAAATTTTAAATCGAAATCATAAAGTATAAACATTCACATCGAGATCGTGACCACAGCAATCAGAACGTCAAGTCAGCAAAAAAAGAATTACGTTCAATAACTTATGTAAGTTATTGTTTATATAGACGGAAATTTGAAATCGTAGTCGATCATCGGCCACTGAATTAGCTGACTAATCCTTCTATTGGATTAACCAAATTACGTTTTATTTTAGAAGAATCAGATGCCTTATCGCGAATATCTACGATGGCAAAAGGATTGATCACCTGTTGTTATCGAAGGGTTAAAACGTCCAGCAGAAAGTGTTGAGTTAATACCGCTGTCAGAAAAAGAATTTCTCAATTTGAAAAAGCAACATTCAGAGGATTACAATGAGAATTCAATATATAATGTAAATTCACAAATTATTTTCATTAACCAGAACATCCGATCAGCGTACGACTTAGGTACATCGTTGAGGATACTGGAAAAAATATATCTACTTGACCCACAGGCAAACGGTTCAAATTTGAAGTTAGGATGAATTTGTGTCTACTATTTTTGGTTATAATATGCTAATGAACAGTATAGCGAGCAAATTTCTAACACCTCTCGAATTCCATCCGGCCAAAAACGCGAGATAATCATCTCGATGTATTATCTTCTTCACAGTCTGTGTAATCACTTTCTCGGCGTTTCGCGAAAACGAAAATGGGAAAGAGTCCAACTCAACCCGGTCTTTCTTATTACGGTTATTACAAGGGAAGCCTTCGAGGCGTTCCTTGTTTCTCTTTTACCATTCCCGCTACAGACCCAATCTGCATAACTTAATGCTTATTACGTTCTGCAAACTCCATAGGTGTGAAATTATATTTTTATAAGCGCGACAAACTGAGTGTTAATGCTCTCCTGAAATTGGATAATGCAGCCAGGAGTATTTGGGGGTTTTTTCGGTTGCTGCACTTCTGATTTATTACATGGGGGTTATATTCGGGAAGAATGGTTTTGGTATCGTCTTGGAAACTGCACAGATGAGGGAATTCACTGAAAGTGTTTGTAATAGGGGCCTTATCCCATACATCATTTCCCTCGGGAATGTTTTTAATTTCGCCTAACTTCGGGGCAAAATTCTTGATGAATCAACCGAAAAATATTATTTACGACTTATTTATGGTCTTTCCATATTGACCCCCGGCAGTAACTCGAAGTTGGCTGCTAGGCTGATTATCAACATCAACATCCTCCTCATTTCCAGAATTTTAATTAAGAGGTGAAAAATTGCGATAGTAGCTTCTAGAGTATTCAAATTTTCATGGAAAAAGGACGCCCCTATTTCTGAAACGAAAATGGCAATGAATCATTTCAAAACTTCATCCGAGTCCTGTTTATGAACCATCTGGATTCTGGAGACCCACGGAGAAGAAGATGGCCAATGAACTCCCCGAATAAATAAATAAACGCATCGCCTATAAACTTTTAACAGCGACATCAACATCCTAATAGGGTTATTCAGTTTTTAAAGTGTTCGGGCGACAACCTGACGCGCTACACGTTCCCGGGGTCGAGCGGGAAGACGGGAGGAAGACGCCTCTGCGAGCCAACGCAACGAGGAGATGAGTTCTCAAAGTTCTATCAACGGGTAAACAAACAGAAGAAGTTAGTTCCGTTTCCGTCTTCCCCCTAGTTTGTACCTCACTTTGCGTCGGCAATTTCGCTCTAAATTGTGCTCAATTCTAAGCCGAGACCTTATTCATCCAGGGGGGAATTTATATGCCAATTGAATTCATTATGCACTAGTGAAAACCTGGGATATGCATTTGAATATTTCATTCGAGAAATGGAAAGCTTGGCCGGGCAAAAATTCTCATTATGGCGTTTGGTTCATTGTTCAATCACCAAGGTTTATTATGTACTAGCAGACCCAACCACTCGTTGCTGTGGCTAAGGTATACGTTGGATTATTATTATTAACTCTAACCTTACCTCAACCTAACCCTTACCCTCACTCTTATCCCTACCCTTGTTTATGAGTCTCAAAAGAATTTTTATATTCGTAGGTATATGTTATGATCAATGTGTGAGATGTGTGAGAAATACCTCTAAAGTTGGATTGAAACCTCGTCCCTCAATTATGTTTGAACCATATGATGTCATTTGGAATATTGTAATGCTGAATATTCTGCAAGAAATGTTTAGATAGAGGCTCTTATCCGGAAAGTAACGAATTCGAAGGTTCGGGTGGCGTTGTCAGTTGTGGCAATTTGATTTTTCCATTCGAACAACATCATCCTGAAAGTTCGTTTCGATATCTCAGAGCATTGCAGTATTGACAAATAGTGCACATATTTCCAAAAGACACCAATATATTGCTAGCATAATCGACTGTGGGATCATATCTAAATGCAAAACGCTCGAAGTTGATCATATCATTGGATTCTTCCGGAGCTGGGGCAGATCTTGATTGAGAATCTCTCATTCTGTTTGCTCATGGTCTCGATCATTACGAACTCGACTTGATTCACGCTTCCGCCGACCAATATTTGGACGCCTGACTGATAGAATTTTTATCAATCACAATAACTATCCCACAACACAACGATATATTTCAAACACAGTGATAAACTTCCGAGCAATTTCTAGAAACACATGAAATACAAGTAATCTAGGATTGTTCGCTTCGTCGGAGGCAAAAGAAAAGCCTTTTTCTCTCTTCCGTACGGGTTTTTCGAAAATATTTCGTTGTATAAACCTTGTCCTTATAATAAAGAACACAAAAAAAAAAGAATTATCGAATTTGGTGCAGTCGTTTGAGCGTGATGCCCGCACATAGGTAAACCGTAGATCCTCTTTTATTAATTAGATTCAATTTATTTTACGCTATAAAGGAAACAATTCATTTCGGCTGTTATACTTCTTGATATCTGATATCCGAGACATTCCTTTGGCAACCTTCGAAACTGCCACAATCGTGGGCGTGTAGCTCTGCAATCGTTGTGAGATCATCGAGCAACGTGTCGAAGCGGCGAAGCTTCACAAGACGCCCGCGAGATCCCCAACTTCGCAAGTAGACCTTTCGAAATTCCAGTCACGTCCGCCAGAACGCTAACTTTTGTCTAGTGATTTTATTTATACACAATAATAAAGCCGGAGATGTAATCGCCGGCTTATCGTGGTCGATTAAAACGAAGCCTCCCCCCTTTGAGAGGATTAACCTTTGTAAGTTGTTCGTGACTTCGACTGACTGAGTTACTGGGCGAATACTCAGACAAGGAAATGAATCGTATCGATTATGCCTGTGCAGGTGGAGGAAGTATGGCACTTGAACACGTACTAGGGTCGGCTTCTATCGGAATTTCTGGCGCTGGAGTATCGGTCCCTTGATTTTCCGTTCCGATTGAGGAAGATTGGACGAAGAGTTCGAGTTGAAATGTTTCCACTTCCAGAATCGGATTTTCATGACTCAGGTCTCTAAAATGAATCATTAGGAACAAAAAGAAGAAGAAAAGCATTCGCACGCCGTTTTCTGTACCTTATTCGATTCAATAGAATTTAGATTAATCAGTTCCTGTTGTTTGGATAGACTTGAAAAACTGTACAATCATTCATGATTTTTGCATTTTCCTGAGTACGTTCTGCTTCTATTTGTTTACCATTTCTTCTATCGTTTCGATTTTTAGTACTTCTCTGATTTGTTCGTTAATTATATACCAAGAGGCATCTATCGTGTTTCTTACTACTCTGTTCAAAGTATGTTGTGGTTCCTTCTTTTTGTAGTTTGCTTCGTCGTTGTACCATATAACACCTGCAAAAGTGATGCTGGGAATTGCTCTTTGCGTTCAATAGAGGGTAGTGGCTTCCATACAGCTGCTTCGTCTTTCTTCTGTTTTGTTCTATCTGTTCTCTGAAGTTAAGATTTTCGTCCAATGTAACTCCAAGGTACTTCACTTCTTACTTCCACTCTATCTGTTGGTCTTGAGTCGTCACCTCTTCTTCTGCTTTCTTGTACCTTGTCGCTCCGAAGTGAATGGCCATTGTTTTACTCGTGTTAATCTTGATTTTCCACTTCTTAAAGTATTCCATCATCTTGTCCCATGTCCCGCTGAAGGCTTCTCGGTATGTTCCTCCAGCAGTATAATGTAGTGTCATCAGCAAATTGGACCTACTTGCATTTCTTCATTTCCGGTTTATCTGCCATGTAGATGTTAAACAGAAGCGGTCCTAGGACTGATCCTTGTGGTACTGCTGCTTCTATCTCTTGTTGTTGATGTAGTGTCCCCTATCTTGACCTGAAATTCCCTGTCCGATAAGTATGATTTTACGATCCTTATCATTTTTGCTGGAAATTCCATCTTCTTCATTTTGTACAATAGCCCCTGATGCCACATTTCATCGAATGCTTTTTCGATGTCGAGGAACAGGGCTCATCAAATGCTCACAGCTTTTCTGTCGCTTCTCAATCCTTCGGGTAGTATTATTCGAGTTTTGTCTATTCGGTGGCGCCCCATGTTGAGCGGTACGGTAAGTGTTGGGCCGTCGGTGCAGATCGCTACAGTTCTAATCTTTCTTCCTTTCTCTGATCTGATCTAACCTGACTCTCACCGCTGTTTTTCGTGTTGAACCCCTATTTCCTTGTTCCTTCCTATACTGTGTTTTTTAATCCTATACCAACCCTATTTTCTTCTTCTTTCGTATTTCCTAGGAAAAGCTATTCAAGAGTTAGTACCAATCGTAGATCGAAAATATTCGATTCTAGGTATGCGGCCAAAAAATGCTAAAAATTATCGAATCGCTGTTTCATCATGTTCGTTCCTTCGTCGGAAACAACTTCAACCATATAGTACAATATAGATTAAAATACTGTTAGCTAAAGAAGATTCATATCGGTAGAATAATCTGAATTTCTGTGAGAAATACCGAACATTTCCTGTTAATAGGACTGAAGTCAGTTAAACCGGAATAGGAATGTTAGATTGCAAGTACAGATTGTTTTCAGAACGGTCTTTTCTTGCTGTGATAAGAATAGTTGCGTTTAAACAACAGGAATTCTCAGAAGTTAACCGGTAATTCCCGGGATTCATTTTTTTCAGTGTCGTTTTTGAGTCTATATTCATTGGGATTTATTTTGTTTTCTTACTATTCAAGAATACTTAGCTGTTTCGTCAACAACGAAACAAGTAGCCATACACAGCTCTCAATCCAATTTGTTGGTAAGTTGGTATGTATGTGCTCTATTTTGAATGCAATTTTCGGCACAGACGACGCGAAATAAAATCGACATCTCATCAAAGTGAAGCAGGTGAATATAGTATCATCATGGATAGCATAGAATCCAATGTAATTCAAACCCCAGTAAGCCAATATATAATTGATGTATATTCCACATTGCAGAGAAACAAGGAAGGCATTCTCGGTTTCTCATGTGTGCCACGAAAATGTCATTCGGAATCACGTTGGGAGAACGCGAATCCAACATTCAGAATAGAACATTAAGCGCAACCTGTCTATCTCATCCTGCGAGAGTCTCCCCCAGGATATCATTATTGCCCGGGTAAAAGTAAACGCCGAGTGGTGACATTTCCGTGGATAATTCCGCTGGGATGCATGTAATTCCAGAGTTGTACTGACATTTCTCCGTTGAAATGTCCGTCAAGGGGGCCTCCCACCAGGACGTAGGGCCAGGAAACAGGTGTCGATTTATTATTAATTTCGATTATGGCGCAAGCCCAGTTTTCGAGAATGTCATATTATACGGGACCTGATTTGCCTTTTTCCCTGATTGACAGATGAATATGAGGTGGAATATGAGGGGGAACTCATGTATTTCTAGTGATGACAGGGTGTACGAAAGTACGGGATGATTGACTTTCGTGTATGCATCAACGTGATATACGCATATATGAATAGGATCAAGTAGTTTTCTTTTGAATAGAAGTGGAAGATTCCCACTTCATTACATAATTTATATTTCCGTCGACCATAGAATAAAAGCTCATTTTAACGCACTCGAAATCATCCATTAATGGCCCCTATTAATGCATGATTATCATGGCAACCGATTATAAAATATTCAGTCGGAGCATAGATGCATCTATGTCGGAGCACGATCGAGCTGTCAAATTTATTTATTCGCTTTCGATCAGAATCTGATTTTATCCGTTACGCTACTACATAATGAATAACGAAGAAAATATCCCTTTGACACCGCCAGATGTGACAAAAACTGCTGAAGCAGCAACTTTGAGTCTGCTTCCTGAAAAGAGCCGCCATTTATATGAGAAAACCTATGCGGAATTCAGATCTTGGTGCAAGGACAAGAAGGTTCGGAACTTTACGGAAACGGTTTTGTTGGCATACTTTACGGGTATTGCGGAAAAGGGGCATCTAGCAAGTTTATGGCCAAAATATTCGATGCTGAATTCAACACTAATTGTGGAAGACAAAACTGATATACTGATTAAACGGAAAAGAGAGGGATATATCCCAAAAAAATCAAAAATTCTCGAAAAAGAACATGTGAGAGAGTTCATAGCGAATGATGTCAAAGGTAAAAATAAAACTCAATTAAATCGTTACTCCAACTTATTCTCATAATCTCGTTATAGTGAAATAACTATCATTGTTTGATTTGTAGGTCGCTTCGATATTCGGAGTAGCGGGTGCATTGAGAAAAGATGAATTGTTAAGGTTGCAGAGAAAGGATGTACAAGATATGGGATCGAAATTTTTGGTGACAGTGAATTCATCGAAAACACATTCGAACAGAATATTCACTGTGGTGGATAATGATGAGCATACACTTTTAAACATAATAAAGAGATATATATCATTGAGGCCAGCTCACACTCCACACGAAAGATTTTTCGTTTTTTATAAGAACTATAAATGCTCAACACAACCAGTTGGAATTGATACATTTTCTAAATTACCGTCAATGATTGCAAACTTTTTTGAATTAGAGCAACCACATTTGTATACAGGTCACTGTTTTCGGCGTTCTTCTGCGTCTATTCTTTCTGACAGTGGTGCAGATTTTTCAGCCATCAAAAGACTTGATGGTTGGAAATCAACTTCTGTTGCAGAAGGATATATTGAAAACTCCATTCAGAATAAAATAGAAACTGCAGAAAAAATTTTATGTCATAATAGTTCCAAAGTAAATAATGCTTCAACCTCCACTTCATCCACACGTTTCTTATCGGACATTATAGAAAATGAAATAAATGTAAACTATTCAGAATGTCACAACATGTCCAATATTCCCTCTATGAATTTTTCAAATATTTCTATAGGAAGCATAAATATTAATATAACGAAATGAACATAGAAATTTGTATTACGTCAAATTTGTATATCATGCAAAATAAAAATTGGTTTCGATCCAGAATTTATATTCAATTCCTGCTGAGGTCGACGGAAAAATCTTGTAATCAACTCGTTTGTTAATTCAGCGATTAATGGTCTCGAACATTAACGCGCTCGCTCCGCTCACGCGTTAAAATATTTCGACCATTAATCGCTGTCATAAATAAACTAGTTGATTAAATAACTATTTTCTACTCCTATTGAATTATTTATTCATTATTCAACTACTTTTGAGCAATTAATAGTATCTGTAAACAAACAACGTAAGTTATAATAACTCACTACTATAACTCCCTGGCTCTGTGCTTCTGAACAAGCCGATTGGCCGAAAGGCAACAGTCCATTATTGGTATTGAGGGAAGGTCACTTGAATAATTTCAACGTTTTCTCGAATTGAGTTGATACCTGAATTATTATTGTGAATGATTTGCTGAAAAAGATGGATTCAGATAATGAAGATGAATTATTATGTACACCTTCAGAAATAAAACAATTAGCCAGTGTTACCATACAGAATTTATTGCCCGAAAAATTCCAAAACAAATATAAAGGTGTATACAACAATTTTCAAGATTGGTGTAGCAGTAAGAATATTAAGTCAAAGTGTTCAGTTTACTTTCGGCATATTCGAGTGAACTTAGCACTTAATATAAAGCATCGCCCCTATGGACTTTCTACGCCATGCTATGAAGCCTAATCAACATAAATAATGCATTGTTATAGGTAACTATTGAGATTTTTAAATAAAGTTCTTTCTCTGTACTTGTATCTTAGTAATTATTGTTATAGTCGTAGATAAATTATAGTATTCAACTTGCAGTAATGGTCATAACTCACTTGATGAATTACAGCACTCGCTTTCGGCTCGCGCTGCAAACTTCATCTTCGTGAGTTATGACCTACATTACCGCTCGTTGAATAATGTACTATTAGATTAAAGTGTCCAAGAATGCCGATGAATTCGATCTGTAATTTGAATGAGAACTTGTCTTAAAAATGGTTCTGAAAGTGTGTATACCATGAAATGTCTTCAGATCTCGAATAGACCTTCATACCGAGGGACCTTCGATCGATAAAATCAATTCGTCCAATTCTCCGAAATATAGCCGAAATCACGACACTAAATCGTTCGAATCTTGGCGCGAATAAAAACAACGAACGCTTCACCTACAGCGCCTGGAATCGATCAAACTCTCCTATAGGACCCCGAGACGCCCTTCCATTCAATTAGATCGGAGTCACCAATCTTCCCCGGGAAAAAAATGTCCATGTCGGGCGTTAAAAATGGGCATAATAAAGCGGCCGAAAGATTATCTTGTTCACTTCCGTATCTGGTGACACTGGGGAGAAGCGCCCGGGCGCGATCTTCCGATTTAGTGATTTTTTCCGGGAGTCGTAAGTGCGGGACGTTAGTTAATCCGGTACGGGAAATTTCGCAGCCGCCCACTCAATCGTGAAAACACGTGACAGGTCTTGGTGTCTGTCTATTTATAGAAGGCCTTCCATTCGTATGGGAATACAACAGAATTTATTCGAAAAATAGTATTTTATTTCGAAATTCGACATTCTCCGAAAATGTTTTGACTGCTTATTTTCAAGAATTGGTGGGAACTATGGAATAATCTTGTACATGGATACATTATTCAATAATAAAATCGTTGGTAAATTTCAACCATAATATAGACATTCCTTAATATAAGAAGCTTTATCGAAGCTATGTTGAAAAAAAATCAAAAATAATTTCACCTGAACGAATGAAAACGTTTACTGACGAAGCACTCGATGAAAAGTTATTATTTATAAAAGTATTTACTTAACATTGCATTTTTGAAAATTTTTTCATGATAACATTTTCATTCGACTCATGCATGATATATTTCATTAATGTCGAGAAAACTTGATAAGTAAACACTTGGCGAAGCGGGCTAAGGTGCAAGATTTGAACTAGACTATGTATTAAAGATGTAAATGAATGGTTTTTGACTTTGAAAAAAATGTAAAAATATGTAAATACTAGATGATGAGATAACATGATCGTACACCATATACATTGAATTGTCTTCAGCAGTTTTTTTGAGCGCTCGTACTACTTACACGAGGGCTATATCATTTCGTCACGATGTCTGTATTTTTCGAATTTTGAGCCGAAAATGGTCCCAATCGACTATGTTCGACTCACTGATGACGAATCCGTCGGAAAATTCGAGTCTGTCCGTCCGTCCGGCCGTAAGCACGATAACTCTCGAACGGAACAACCTAGAGACTTGAAATTTTCAGTGTGGGTTCAGTTTCCGAATGCCTCGGTTAAGTTCGTTGATGGGCCAAATTCCACCAGGGGTTCCGTAAATATGGCCGTCCAAAGTTTTGTTTCCCTGAATACTTGAAAACTACATATTTGATCGAGATGGAATTTTGCATTCAAATGGAAAATGAGGTGTTCAAGCTACATGTGAAGTTTTGTTCAGATCGCATGATCAGAACCATAGAAACCATAGAAAATAATATCTTTCGAAGGGAAAGGCCTTGGAACTTGAAATTTTCAGGGTGGGTTTGGATCGCGAATGTCGCGGTCACGTTCATCAATGAGCAAAATTAGACTAGGGGTTCCGTAAATATGGCCCTTCAAAATATTTTTTTCCTGATAGTTTCGAAACTACTGACTGGATTGGAATGAAATTCCGCACCTAGCTGAGGAATAATGTATTCAAACTACGTGCAAAATTTTGTCCAGATCGCATCACCAAGACCATAGATACCGTAGAAAATTCTAGCGAATTATCGAAAAAAAATTGATCAGCTGAAGCACTGACATGAAGTCTGGAGTTTCGCCTAAATTTCAGAATTTTTTTGACAGCTGTCGAAAATTCCTTCAATTGATTTCTAAAACTGGAAAATGCGAATCTACCTTCATGGTGCATGTACGAGCGCTCAAAAGCTCCTGCCTTCACGGCAGTGCTTTTCGTAATTTTTTCTATATCGAACATCTCACATATTGATCATAACATATACCTACGAATATGAAAATTCTTTTGAGACTCATAAACAAGAGTAAGGATAAGAATAAGGGTTAGGTTAGGGTTAATAATAATAATGATCCAACGTATACCTTAGCCACTGCAAAGCGTGGTCGGGTCTGCAAGTATGTTATAAAATTATAGTAAAAACTATTATACAGACCAAAATGTCTCACGTATGTAGAAAAACGTACCACAAACTGTATCAAAAATGTGAATAAATTGTTTTTGACTTTTGACTCTTTGGAACTAGACTACAGTATGAGGCGTTGGTTCGAAGCTAGCTTAGGTAGATAATCCTGCTCTTCATTCAATTTTTTGTTGTTTCTTTTTCTCATTGTTAGATTTTTCAATTAATTTTTTCGTTTTAGGCTGCAATGATGAATAAAGGATGCATTCTTGATGCATGAACTTCATGAGCTCAAATGTGAAAATGTCAGAGATATGAATGAAATCTCGATTGGTAATGTGGTAGAAACTAAAATAAAAGTACAACGAACATTTACAATTACCAGCAAATACTACGAAATCGGTAAAAAATATGTGAATCTACAGATTCCTTCGGGACAAAACGACCATCCGTAATCAAGTAAACCCATACCATTTCAACATTTGCATCTTTGCAGCACACAACTGACTCGAACCAATTATTTCCCATTTTCAGATCTAGGTCAGATGGACTCCTAGACACAGTAAAACTTTATGTCCGGCAACATGTATCTATAACGGCCAAAATAAAGCAGTGACCTCGCGAAATAAGGAGGTTGCGAGCTCTTGAGCTCGCATTAAAATCGGATTGCAACCAGAACCCGGCGCGGATAAACGTTAATTCCGAAGCGAAAGCGGTGACTCACTTGATGGCTCAAGAAATAAAGCGCCGAGTAATTGAATGTCTCCCACTCAAACGGCACTTAATATTTGCTTTTATTATGTGATTCCGCTGATGCTCCCCGGACTCCCGAAGTTCGACTCCGCAGTTGCATAATGTGGCATGTAAACTCTGCGGAAATGTTACAACTTGGACGCTCCTCGCCCTCGTAAACCAAACCGAAACGAAGGCATTCCCCTAATTTCGCCGGATTCCACGTCGTCGTCGGTTTGTTTCGAAGGCGGTAGGAAATAAAATTGCGTTTCGCTTCTATTGTATTCAGTCATAAAGGCTATAACTGCCCAAGACGCTGGATGGGGCATAAACTAGGGGGAAGTAGGGAAACGAACGGATTGCTAGATTGCTTTGATTATGTCCCAACCTAATCCATACAACCTTGTAGTGAAAGGATCGAATTGGTCCAAGGAAGTTTCTTCGTGATTTTCATCTACATCTTATGAATATATTTCGTCGTTGATTTCCGAATACCTCACTGTGGATTCTAACGAGGGCGTGGTTGGATAACCACTGGGTTTTTTGCTCGTTTAAACATTGTATTTAAGAATTACGTTGGAGGAATATGAAATGAAATATAGGTGCAACTACTTTGTGAATCCAATATCATCTGATGAACCATGCGTATTCAACTCAGCACTACTTTCGAGCATTTCATTACTTTCATCCCAGTTCAAAAAAAAACTCCAACGAATAAAGTGCGGTGAGCATCTCCATCCCAATTCACGAAATCAGGATCTAACCGAAACCGAGAATGATCGCAATAAGCGACTTAATCATTTAACTCAATTGGGGGCGGCAGAGATAGCGAACCCCTCGTCGAATGGAGACTGCCAGAGGCAAGGACTGTGCCCTCTTGTTTATGTTCACATATCAGCGTGTCGCCAGGTTCGTTGTAAACTCGACAAGTCCTGTCTTGCGACGAGACTGACGGTTATTTATCGCCATAGTTATCGCGAGGAGCCTCCAGAGAGAGGAATTCAGAGAAAACCAGCCCCTTGGGTGCATACGCGAGCGGAGCTGATTACGCTCCAGCGTCTCCTATTTGGCCTTGAAGAAAGCTAATATCTCATTGTGTGGAACGAAATACGCTCAAACTTTTGTTGGGTTGCACTCATGGGTCATGCATTAATCAAAAGGTTGTTAAATGTTATGGTCACCTAACCCATTTTGATACACGACCATATAAAACTTTCATTCATTCAACTTTTCATTTCATAAATACCGAATAGTTCTAAAATCAGAAAATAACGAGGCCAATTTAAATTAGCTTAAAGGCAACGTGAACCTTCTATGACGACATAGTGCATATCGAAATAAGTTACCGTGAATATCCCGAAAAAAATGAAAGACAAAGAATAAGATATTGGAGTGCCCTGTTTATACAGACTTGCATACATTGCTAAAAAAAAACAAACCACCCAAAAGATGAAAAACAGCTAGAATCCTATCACAGAGGATAATTCACTTGATGAAGGCCATCAAGAAGAATGAAAAGAAAAATGAGAAGAAGAAGTTGCCTTATCTGACGCACATTCTAATGATAATGTAAAAATTACGAAAAGCACTGACGTGAAGTCAGGAGCTTTTGAGCGCTCGTACATCCACCTTGTAGGTAGATTTGCATTTTCCAGTTCTAGAAATCAATTGAAGGAATTTTTGACAGCTGTCAAAAAAATTCTGAAAATTAGGAGAAACTCCAGACTTCATGTCATTGCTTCAGCTGAACAATTTTTTTTCGATAATTCGCTAGAATTTTCTACGGTATCTATGGTCTTGGTGATGCGATCTGGACAAAATTCCGCACGTAGTTTGAATACATTATTCCTCAGCTAGGTGCAAAATTTCATTCCAATCCAATCAGTAGTTTCGAAACTATCAGGAAAAAAATATTTTGAACCGCCATATTTACGGAACCCCTAGTCTGATTTTGTTCATTGATGAACGTGACCGCGATATTCGCGATCCAAACTCACCCTGCAAATTTCAAGTTCCTAGGCCTTTCCGTTCGAAAGTTACAATTTTCTATGGTTTCTATGGTTCTGGTCATGCGATCTGGACAAAATATTGCTTTAATATATCATTCTCGATTAAAATACAGAAATTCATCTCGATCCAATCCGTAGTTTCGAAATTATCGACCGTAATTTAAAACGACCGTATTTACGGAACCCCTAGTATAATTCTGCTCATTGATAAACGTGAACGCGACATTTCAGATCCAAAGCTATCCTGAAAATTTCAAGCCCCTAGGCCTTTTCGTTCGAAAGTTATGATTTTCTATGGTTTCTATGGTTCGGGTGATGTGATCTGGAGAAATGTAGCTTGAATATATCATTCTCCATTAGTATACGAAATTTTGTCACGATCGAATCTGTAGTTTTGAAATTATCAAGAAAACTAAATTTCAAACCATATTTACGGAACCCCTAGTATGATTTTGCTCATAGATGAGCGTGATCAGGATATTCGAGATCCACACCTATCCTGAAAATTTCAAGTCCCCAGGCGTTTCCGTTCGAAAGTTACACTTTTCTATGGTTTCTATAGTTCTGGTCATTGGATCTGGACAAAATTTCGCATGTAGCTTGAACACCTCATTCTCCATTCGAGTACAAAATTTCATCTCGATCAAATCTGTAGTTTTCAAGTAATCAGGGGAACAAAACTTTGAACGGCCATATTCACGGAACCCCTGGTGGAATTTGGCCCATTAACGAACTTAACCGAGGCATTCGAGAACTGAATCCACACTGAAAATTTCAAGTCTCTAGGTTGTTCCGTTCGAGAGTTATCATGCTTACGGACGGCCGGACGGACAGACTGGAATATTCCGACGGATTCGTCATCAGTGAGTCGAACATAGTCGATTGAGACCATTTTCGGCTCAAAATTCGAAAAATACAGACATCGTGACGAAATGATATAGCCCTCGTGTAAGTAGTACGAGCGCTCAAAAATATGATTGAATGTTGGAGTTTTTTTATATTTGACTGGAACTACTGTCCGAAAATAATTAAAGTACGTGCTCCCTGCCCGAAGAGGCAGTCTCTTGTTTCATCATTATCTTAGAAAACAGGTCATCAGGAAACGGAAGACCCAAAATTCAAATTATTATATTTAAAAATCAATAGTAAAATGCATATACAAATTGGAGTGAATTAAGAAATTCACTCACTCCGAAAGTGACCTTAACTTTTCACACTCCCGTAACTAATTCGCTCTTAGTTTGCGTGCGACTCTGAACTCTACTGAAACAAAAATTAAAACTTCTCCCATCCGAATCTTTATCCTGAGATGACACTTTTTAGTGCCTCTCACCTCAACGGCTTAGAAATACCACCAGGTTGAATTTTTCCATGCCAAATTTTCCCATGATTTTTGAATATACTAATCCTTTCCTGAGATCTTTTCAATAAGTATTCGAAATTAAAATTGAATCTTCGTTTTCTCAGATATTACATAAGTCAAGACATGCATGTCCCAAGACTTCGACCTCGTTTTTATTTCTTTTTCTTTATGTTCGTCTCCGCTATGGAGGTTGGCCATCTTCAGGAAGTTTTTATTTCAGAGACGGCAGATCTGAATAGTTTCTACTTGAACGCACGTTATAACTTTTCTATAGAAACGACCATGAGTAACCATTTGAAGGTGCTTTTCACGTGTAAGGCCATCCCTCAATCAGTTATTCAAATTGAAGTTATGAAGTCAAAGTTGGCTGGCCCACAAATATTCTGTGACGTGGCTCGTGGGATTTCCCTTTAGGTACGCCAACACTCACTTATTGTAATTGAAGTTGAATAATCATAAAACTTAGTACACTCCGTTCATCCATAAAGGGAGAAAGTTACTACTGGCACATTTGTTCCTCTTAAAATATGTATGGACGCCACCTAATTATTACAGGGGACGTAAACGACATAAATGTAATCCCCAGCTGGCATAACGAATTTTCGGCCATAAAATTTATGGAACAGAATGTGGTACAATGTGAGCCGAACGGAAATGCTGGGTTTATGATAGGGCCAGATGAAGCAGAGAATTCTGCACGGGAAATAAGTGGATGGTAAATTCCTGGATCGAGTAGTTGAATTCCCACGAAACTAAAAAACAATGAAAATATCACCCCTGTTATTTCCAATTTTTAGGGGGTTTTCAAATTCGAACAATCATGGATTACTAATGAAAAATATGGAACACTGTCATCCACTAGAGACTGGCGATTGATCGCTTTTGAATTCGCAAAGAAACTAACCTCAGAAAGGGAAAAGATATTCGAAAAGTTTAGCAATTCATCATTGTGGAAACTTTTTGGCCAGAGTGAAATTCGATGGAAGTCTTCAGTTTTATATCACATGACATCAGATCAACAAAACAGCGATAACAGATCCCATGGGCATTTATCGATTATTTTTGCGTGACTATGCAAATGGTTCATTTCTGACGTCAATCGGTATAAACTGTTCAAAAATATTATAATGTCACGATTTCGTTCATATAGAAATTGATGATACCGACCAAGAAATATGATATACCTACAGTGAAAAATATTATGGACTTTTTCAATGTTGGATAATACAAGATGAAATGATAATTCCCCAACGAATCGGATTTAATATAACACAATTTTCAGTGAAATCTACCAGGGTTGATGAAAAAGTGCATAGGACATTGACGTCAAATTCAAATCCATCAGAAAATAGACTAGAAAGAAAGCTGTGTTATTTTTTTGCTGATTGATTTCACCACAAAATCAAAATGAATCTGGCGAAAATCACCCCTTCCTTCTCAGGGCTGGCCTCTCGAGGGCCCTAGTAATCAGACCGAAACGTTGAAATTTCATAGATCATAGAAATGGCCAAATGGCCCAACTTTCCATCAAAGAGATCATCGTGAATAACATCAAGAGAATGTCTGACTATTGTAGGTAAATATACCTCCGGCTGTGAAAAATCTTCGGATCAAAGTTACTTACTGATATCGACCATGATAATATTGGGTTGAAGTTGTTAACTCACCTGGAATAAAAAAATTGAATAAGCCATCTGTGTGAATCAATATAAATAATAATGTTTTCCGTCGACCATAGAATGAAAGCTCATTTTAACGCACTCGAAATCATCCATTAATGACCCCTATTAATGCATGATTTCTTGTATTAATGCATGATTATCATGGCAACCGATTATAAAATATTCAGTCGGAGCATAGATGCATCTTCACGATCGAGCTGTCAAATTTATTTATTCGCTTTCGATCAGAATTCTGATTTTATCCGTTACGCTACTACATAATGAATAACGAAGAAAATATCCCTTTGACACCGCCAGATGTGACAAAAACTGCTGAAGCAGCAACTTTGAGTCTGCTTCCTGAAAAGAGCCGCCATTTATATGATAAAACCTATGCTGAATTCAGATCTTGGTGCAAGGACAAGAAGGTTCGCAACTTTACGGAAACGGTTTTGTTGGCATACTTTACGGGTATTGCAGAAAAGGGGCATCTAGCAAGTTTATGGCCAAAATATTCGATGCTGAAATCAACACTAAATGTGAAAGACAATACTGATATAAGCAGATACCACAAACTGGTGATGTTCATTATTTCGACAATTAATCGCTGTCATTAATAAACTAGTTGATTAAATAACTTTTATCTACTCCTTTTGAATTGAATAGTCATTATTCAACTACTTTTGAGCAATTAAAAGTATCTGTGAACACATAACGTGAGTTATAATAACTCACTACTATAACTCCCTGTCTCTGTGCTTCTGAACAAGCCGATTGGCCGAAAGGAAACAGTCCATTTTATTTATTGAGGAGAAGTCACTTGAATAATTTTGACGTTTACTCGAATTAAGTTGATACCTAATCATTATTGTGAATGTTTTGCTGAAGAAGATGAATTCAGATAGTGAAGATGAATTATTATGTACACCTTCAGAAATAAGACAATCAGCCAATGTTACCATACAGAATTTACAGAACTATTGAAATTTGTAAATAAAGTTATTTCTCTTTACTCGTATCTTAGTATTAACTCACTTGATGAGTTAAGCAAATTTCATCTGGGTGAGTTATGACCATCATTACCGATAGTTGAATAATATACTATTATATAGTGAGATTCTTCAGTAATATCACTAAGAGTCAATTTTTTTGAACATTCATGGCACCCACTCACAACCACTTTGTTCCAAGCGATCATTTTCATTTCACCCCTTTCCGATCGAGTGAGAAAGTCTTTCTTAATCTTCCTCGCCACCTTATCCAAGAGTATAAAAGCGGAATTTAATTTATATTTGTAGCGCTGTATCAGGTAATATAACTTCAAGGAGAACCCATTGTAACCCCCTTAATCGATTATTTGAGGTGAAAACGTGTAATGGAAAACATTCTACGTTATTTACATTTATTGCCCCATCAATTACCATTTCGAGACTGGGAGCATTATAGAGGGCTGGCGGTTGTTGCAGGATATTGGGGTTTCTGATCGTGTTGGAGTGTTAGTAATGAAGGTGTCGAAACGGATCATCAGCATAACACTTCTCAAATATCGTAACCACCAGAGGTTGACTGAAATGTACGCTTTCGATCCTAATTCAGAATCGAATGGGATTGAGGTGGAATTCAAAATGAAATTGAGTCTGTGCAGGGAAGCCTCGGACCAATTTAGAGTAAATTATCTAGTAGCTCTAAAAACATGATACATAAAAGTACCAATTACGATATTCTGTTGCGTCGAAATATTTGGAAATGCAAATAATTTGGAATAATGCACCTCGTCATTATTTGTTATTTCCATGATGTCCATCCATATGAGTTCGATATGACCATCACTGGTACATATTTGATTGAGGTAATCTCTGCCATGAATGCATTACCAAATTGTGGAAAATCTGAGTACCAGGAAAAGTTATCACTGGAACGAGCTTTGAAATTAGTTGCACAATTCGATTCAATCCACTTCATAGAAATCAAATTTATTTGATACACTGGAAAATGGAATAATTCCGTCCGATTTCTGAAATGGGTACACATACATCTTTCAGTGAGTTTAATGAAATCTCTGCTCTGTTCCATGAATAGTTTCATCTCAATATAAATGTTTATTTTGGAATTTTGAGGTGAATGAAAGTCTATTCAATCTCTCATGCAGCTTATGATCACAATAAATTTCGGAATTTTATATTTCCGGAAGTATAAAGGGTAGAGAAATTAATAGAGGACCATCTCGTGCATACATATACAAAAACGATACTCAAGAAGAGTCGACCAGTTGCAATGCAATTTTTTCAACTACTCTACTTTTAATGGGTATTGATGAAAAAAAACATTGTAACCGGTGCACGTCAAAGAAAAATTTCAGTCAAAAAAAGTATCTTGATTGAAAACCCCTCATTCTAACGGGTGATTTTTTTGAAGTTAGGATTTTCATGCATTAGTATTTGCTCAGATTTTTTTGAGGTTAGGATTTTCATGCATTAGTATTTGCTCAGTATGCTTTGACATTTCATCATGAATAGACTTACTAACGAGCAACGCTTGCAAATCATTGAATTTTATTACCAAAATCAGTGTTCGGTTCGAAATGTGTTTCGCGCTTTACGCCCGACAAATTTTGTTCAGCGATGAGGCTCATTTCTGGTTGAATGGCTACGTAAATAAGCAAAATTGCCGCATTTGGAGTGAAGAGCAACCAGAAGCCGTTCAAGAACTGCCCATGCATCCCGAAAAATGCACTGTTTGGTGTGGTTTGTACGCTGGTGGAATCATTGGACCGTATTTTTTCAAAGATGATGTTGGACGCAACGTTACGGTGAATGGCGATCGCTATCGTTCGATGCTAACAAACTTTTTGTTGCCAAAAATGGAAGAACTGAACTTGGTTGACATGTGGTTTCAACAAGATGGCGCTACATGCCACACAGCTCGCGATTCTATGGCCATTTTGAGGGAAAACTTCGGAGAACAATTCATCTCAAGAAATGGACCGGTAAGTTGGCCACCAAGATCATGCGATTTGACGCCTTTAGACTATTTTTTGTGGGGCTACGTCAAGTCTAAAGTCTACAGAAATAAGCCAGTAACTATTCCAGCTTTGGAAGACAACATTTCCGAAGAAATTCGGGCTATTCCGGCCGAAATGCTCGAAAAAGTTGCCCAAAATTGGACTTTCCGAATGGACCACCTAAGACGCAGCCGCGGTCAACATTTAAATGAAATTATCTTCAAAAAGTAAATGTCATGGACCAATCTAACGTTTCAAATAAAGAACCGATGAGATTTTGCAAATTTTATGCGTTTTTTTTTTTAAAAAAGTTCTCAAGCTCTTAAAAAATCACCCATTATTTGCTCATTGTCTCGATCATTACGAACTCGCCTTGATTCACGCGACCGCCGACCATAATTGGACGCCTCATTGATGGCATTTTCATCCATCACAATAACTATCCCACAACACAACGATATATATCGAACACAGTGAAGAACAATTTTTAGAAAACCGATAAACTTCACTCACACAAGTGTCGAAATTGTCATGAAATGTAAGTAATCTATGATTGTTCGCTTGGTTCCTTAAGGTGTTTTCGGAAATATTTCATTGTATAAACCTTGTCCTGATAATAATGAACACAACTTAAAAGAATTATCGAATTTGGTGCAGTCGTTTGAACGTGATGCCCGCACATAGGTAAACCTCTTTTATTAATATAAATAGATATTCACCAGGGCCGTGTAGTTCGAAATCAAAGTTACCCGCGAATCTGAGAAATTCCCAGCCCGGATCTGACTTGGGTTCTTATTGAGATCTAAATGTGTGTTTATTACTAGTTGTCTGAGGTCAGTACACCGGAAATCTATCGAGAAAGCGTATGATTTCTGTTACTTTTTCGAATTTCGCAAAGTTGTAAAAAAAAGCCTCATCCTAAAAAACACCCTGTATTGTGAACAGTGGATCTTGTTCTGGACATAGGATTTATTAGCAAACAAATCCAGTCAAATTCTGGATCAGTCAAAGAATGGAGGTGGAATTTCTCTGGTCGAACTACTCCAGAGGTTCTTGGGAATAATTAACCAAAATGAAGTTGTGATACACACAAGCTGACATCACATATTTATCGCGACATAAAATCAATGGTAGAAACGCTTCGTTCAATGGCTCTTTTCAGCTAGCCTATTGTTAAAATACTATGTAGGAGTTCCTAAGAAGCCCCGGCAATATCGTGACGAACCCCAATTTCACAAAGAACCCGTATATGGCGAAGAATAAGTATGCCGAAAGGGTAGACCTCTTGTGTTCCGAAAACCGTATTTCAATTCAGGAAATATTCATTAAACCGCAATTCTGGCGCGGCCATTGTTCGTCGCTGTCGATACATTTATTCAGCAGCTATATTGTCTTTGATTAATGATGACGGCACATGTTGTATCTCACCTGAATATCGCTTATAGGCGAAAATCAAATGGGAATCGTGTACTCAAGTACAATGGGCCTCGAGGCTCGGCGGTATTCGGGAAGGGCGGAGGGAGAGGGGCCCTCGGGGTTCTATTAAATCGATGTAGGGTGAAATTAGCGGGTATTGTTTGTAGGAGCAAGATTAGGATCGTTATACGGTTTCATCTCGAGGCTGCCGATGGTTATGATATCATCAATTGTGCCACGAAAGTTTCGGGTCTATTATGCTATCATCAATTGTGTCACGAATGGTCTTCTTTTATGATGGCGCTTGGATAATCTTAATGACCGGGTAATGAATGAGAGGAAATTGTGGCGCGTCATTATTTGTAGGCCCGAATCAGAAATAAATGTAAAACTGGATGCAACCTTAAAATTCTTCATATTTAGTTAATCGAGGTTTGCCCTATTTTCCATAGTGCTGTGGTCAGTGTGGCTTTAGCGCATATGGCTCGGAGCGGATTATTCATTCAATATTCACAAGTCTTGCTCGCATCCGTTTGTTATCCGGGATTCTGATGCAATTAACAAAATACTCGTTAACCGACACCACGTCGCACCCCCTTGTATTATACCATTCCATTTGGTAACATCGCACCTAGTCATGGATACTCCACAGAATCCTCTTTCATGAAACAAATCGTTCAACTTTAGTTTCGGTGGTAATTTCAGTACGAGGTGAGTCTAGTTAATTCCATCAGAAGGTTAGGTTTAGTTGGAGTAGGTCGTGTTCTCAAACATGAAGTATCACACTGTTCTATCTATCAGAGATAGTTCGTTCATGAGGATTCCCATTGCTCAAAAAAAAATTGCATCACGTATAATGCAAACTTGATTTTGGTTTAAATTGTTGTTAACCTCGAATATAAGTTACGTTTGTTTACATGTGAAATCTGAAATTCTAACGTATGACTCAGTTTTCAGACTGAAACGTTGCAATGTCGAAATTCCATAGACAATAGAAATAACTTTTCTTCCAACAGACCATCATGAATAACAGAAAGGGGTAAATTTTATTTCAACGCCTACTCGTATTTTTCAATTTTCAGTATTTTTATTGGAAATGAGCATTCTAAAATGATGCTTGATGGTTTTCAATGATGGCAAACTAGTATTTATGCAGATTTTCAAATCGGGAACGGGGGTGAAAAGGGGTGCTGGGTGGGCAAGAATCTGAAAAAATTACAAAAAGCACTGCCGTGAAGTCAGGAGCTTTTGAGCGCTCGTACATAAAAACCTTGTAGGTAGATTCGCATTTTCCAGTTTTATAAATCAATTGAAGGAATTTTCGACAGCTGTCACAAAAATTCTGGAACTTAGACGAAACTCCAGACTTTGTCAGTGCTTCAGCTGACCAATTTTTTTTCGATAATTCGCTAGAATTTTCTACGGTATCTATGGTCTTGGTGATGCGATCTGGATTTTGCTTTAATATATCATTCTCGATTAAAATACAAAACTTTATCTCGATCGAATCCGTAGTTTCGAAATTATCGAGAAAACAAAATTTCAAACGACCGTATTTACGGAACCCCTAGTATAATTCTGCTCATTGAGAAACGTGAACGCGAAATTCGCGATCCGAACCCATCCTGAAAATTTCAAGTCCCTTGGCCTCTCCGTTCGAAAGTTATGATTTTCTATGGTTTCTATGGTTCTGGTTATGCGATCTGGTTGAAATTTCCCATGTGGATTGAGCACCTCATTCTCCAGTTGAGTACAAAATTTCATCTCGATCAAATCTGTAGTGTTCAAGTAATCAGGGGAACAAAACTTTGAACGGCCATATTCACGGAACCCCTAGTGAAACTTGGCCCATTAACGAACTTAACCGAGGCATTCAGGAACTGAACCCACACTGAAAATTTCAAGTCTCTAGGTTGTTCCGTTCGAGAGTTATCGTGCTTACGGACGGCCGGACGGACACACTCGAATTTTCCGACGGATTCGTCATCAGTAAGTCGAACATAGTCGATTGAGACCATTTTCGGCTCAAAATTCGAAAAATACAGACATCGTGACGAAATGATATAGCCCTTGTGTAAGTAGTACGAGCGCTCAAAAACTTCAAGAAAATAGCGATTTCACTTTTAAAAAAAATTTTTAAACTAAATTTCAAATTGTAACTTGCCTAACCTAACTTCACACCTGTGTATCAGTATGGGAGCAGAAATCAAAAAATTCGAAGAAATGATCACAGTTAATTAAGATGGGCCAACCTTAGTCCGCCCATCTTATTTAACTTAAGGCTTAAGAGCCGGGACTGAATTCAATATACACGTACATAGTTGCATATGTCGTTGTATGTTCCTATTGTTATCGGTGTAATAATGGTCAACAATCAGATGCTTTGAAATCACTATTTTCCTAATTCTCACCCACCCAGCACCCCTGTTCATTCCCGATCCCGTTTGAAAAATCTGCATAAAAACTAAACTGCCATCATTGAAAACCATCAAGAATGATTCTAGAATTCCAATGAAGAATATTTAAAAATTGAAATTATGATAGATAAGTTGCGTTAGTTACTTAAATTCGAATTTAGTACACTTTCATCAAATCAAACTGCACACTAATAATAGTAATAACACAACGTAGAGGATCTTTCTATACTGAGTAATAAACAACGACGCATTTAATTTCCAGATGTTAGTCTCGAATCTGGGTTATCACCGCGCATAACGTTGCCACGTTTACCTTCATTGAAAATGAGAAGTGTGAATAAACGATATCATGAAATTCTTTTTCAAACAATTCCAAGAAAGACGTTATTATTGAATTTCAGCGGATAGGTTTGATCGGAAGGAACTGTAGATGTGATACAAACACGTGTCGCATATTGTGTGCCCTTTGAAAGCATGAAATATTTATTCATTTGTAGAATTGTTTCAACACTGTCCTAACTTAACCTAAATATTGATTCATTTTGAGAATTGTTTCAACACTGTCCTAACTCAACCTAACATAACCTAAAAATTGATTCATTTCAAGATTTGTTTCAACACTGTAATAACTTAAGCTAACATCATGACGAGTAGAACGAATCGACTCCTTATCCGACAGTTTTGAGAATTGAAGTTCGCATTTAATATGGGTTATTAACCACTGTATTATATCCATATCGACTTTCAATGAGTCTAAAAATTACGAATTTCTAGTGGAAACGTTGTACGTCTCCTACGGTGGGAACCACATGTAGTATTATGAGATTATTATTCCTTGAATATCGGGCAAGTATTCAGGAAAAGTGTTCGAGAATACCAATTTTCTTTTTTGATTTTCTCGGAAAATAATGATTCACCAGTGCTCTAATTGAAACTGTAGTATCAAAACATCATAAAGAATCTCTATGCAAAATATTTTTGAAACTGGTGAGTGGGCGTTGAAGAAATAATTAACCCAGTACGGAAAACTGGATATGTTGATTGAAAACAATGGAAGAAACATCTCTAGTTTCACAATATCGGATGCGAATCCGAAACATCGACATAGAACGCGGCAGGCGAAGCAAAAGGACGAACTCCAAATCGCTTTTTTTCCTTTCATTCGTTTATACGCCGGAAACCCCACCGTCATCAACCAGGCTCGTCATATTGATGTCAGGCCCATTCTGCCGCTTTATGAAACATGAATAAGGGCGAACTTTTCACGTCAATCATAATCGTATCGAGCCATTTAATCTCGGGGAAAATCAAAGCTGACTGACCATCCCTGGTGGCGAACACGCCCTTGAGGGCGAAGTTCGTCTAGGGCTGCGGCAAACAATGAACGTGCTACAAAGATAAATGTGTTTTTTAAACTGAGCCGGATCGAAGGAAAGGGGCATCAAAGTGGCCCACGTAAACGTGCTAGGTATATCGCTCTCAAAGATTAGAGAAGATGGTAATTTATACACTAATTAAGAGCGAGATTAAGAATCAATGTATTAAGATTTCAATCAATTTGTTGACGAGATTTGATGCAAGTAAATGCAGAAGAGTAGAAGGTTTCATGGGAATAATGAACCTTTTTTTTCCAAAACATCGATCATCTATCTTTTTCCAACCAGGGATACGGATGAAAAACCCCATCCCGAACAGAAAAGAACAATTCCGATCGAACAAAATCCGAGGGTCCAAATTTCCTTCGTGAGTGAAAACACAACATTTTTTACCAAGTTCAAATCCATTCGGAACGACGCAAGATCGTGACCTGTTACGCGAATGATAAATGAAAGCAACCGGCACAAAAAACTTATCACATAAAGTTCCTTGGACGCAAACAACTCGACTACCCCCGCAAATTTAGGGTCCCAAGGATATTGCATACGTTTACTCTAAATTTCCAATTTCCAATTCTCTAACAGTTCGTTATTGAACGGAAAATGGCCAAACTTTTCCCCCTAGGTAGGGTCCCTTACGCACGCACATCCACTAGAGTCGCCATGTTCTCTCGGATATATTGGCCCTTATCGATTTTCGACCTAATCCGCCATGAGAGAAAATGAAATATTGTCGTTGGCTTAGGAATTGATGCAACTCCGATGTTTCGAATTCTGGCTCGATATTTGTGAAATGTTTTTTCTGATCAGACTGTTTATGATATGTTATCATACACTTTTCCTTGAATAGATGTAGAAGAGTGTTTTTTTGGTTTCTTAGATTTTGCATTAAGATAGAAGAAATGAGAATTTTTGAAGTATACAGCACAGGCAGATAAAACTGCAGTAGAGGAAGGCCACATTGAACATTCAGTTCAGAATAAAATCAGCATTTCTAATGAAATCTTGAACTCTATTGAGACTAGCAATAATAAAATAATAGTATATTATTCAACGAGCGGTAATATAGGTCATAACTCAAGCAGATGAAGTTTGCAGGGCGAGCCGCAGGCGAGTGCTGTAATTCATCAAGTGAGTTATGACCATTACCGCATACTTTATTTACTACAATAACAATAAATACTAAGGTACAAGATCAGGAAAAAAACTTTAGTTACAAATCTTAATAGTTACCCATAACAATGCATTATTTATGTTGAATGTGCTTCTTAGCGTGGAGTGGGAAGTCCATAGGAGAGATGCTTTATATTTAGTGCTAAGTTCACTTAAATATGCCGAAAGAATATTCTCTATAAAAGATGACTTAATATTCTTACTGCCACACCAATCTTGAAAATTGTTGTATACACCTTTATATTTGTTTTGGGATTTTTCGGGCAATAAATTCTGTATGGTTACATTGAATGCTTGTTTCATTTCTGGAGGTATACATATTATTTCATCTTCACTATCTGAATTCATCTTTTTTAGAAAAACATTCACAATAATTTAGGTGATTTTTGACCGGTAGTAATGGTAGAAGTTCAGAATTCAGACATTGATAAATTGAGTTTCATGATACCATTTTTTAAAAGATATGTTGTTACTATCACGTCAATTCCTTACGATAAAAAGGATGAAATCTTAGTAGCATTGAATAGCATTCATCCCCGCTTGAAATTCACTATTGAAATAGAATCACAAAATAACTCACTACCTTTTCTAGATACTTTATGAATCAGACGAGATAATAGGATAATTACAAAAACCAACATTTTCCGGGAGAATACTCAATTTTAACTCAAAACACCATATGGCACAGAAAATTAACATAATAAATAATTTAGAACATGGAGCTCTCAAACTTTCTGATAATGAATTTCACGAAACAAACATCATTAAAATATAATCAATTTTAGAAAAAAATAACTATTCCACCAAATTCATAAAAAAATTCTGAACAAAAGTGAACCTGAGCACACCAGACCACAAGAAGAAAAAGAATACCAAAAATATTTCAAAATAACTTCTGTGAAAATCTAGGAGAGCAAATCAAAAATATATTCACCAAATCAAACATAAATATTGCCTTCAAATCTGACAATACTATAACAACATTTTTCCCAGATAATTACTCAGTAACATCATATATGAAATATTTTTTAACGACTGTCCAGCCACATATATTAGTCAAACTAGTCGCTACCTTAAGGACCGAATTTCTGAACACAAAAAAAAAGAACAAAAAGGAAAACAATACGGCACTAGCGGAGCCAGAAGTCTTCTTCATTCCTTTATTTTATATTCTGGCTCAGTAAGAATATTAGTTAGGCAAACAAATTTGAAAAAACGGTTATCAGACGAGATGATATCCATAAAACAGGCGAGAATTCCATCAACAAGAGAAACGATTTAGAAAAATTAAATACCGCTTATTATTATTCAATTGAAGAAATCAAAAATAAATAGAAATTTGTTGTCCAACCCGAAATTTGAGTTGAAAATTCTCACAATTTTCCTCATTGGTGTATTCATTTGTGTTATTTTGAAAATAAGCCTTCAAAAAAAAAGTTTCGCTCATCTGGAATTATTGTAGTTTTGTTGTGCCATTTCAGAGCCCTGATGGAGATTTTATAATGAAGTCGAAACTAGTTGGCCTTTTTTCCGAAAAGTTGATTTTGTGAATAAATCGTGGACCTAGAAACCTGTTAAAAATCACCTGAATTCGTATTTATAGGTCCCATCATCATTCATCATTCACAATAATGATCAGGTAGTAAAGTAGTTGAATAATGGATAGATACAGAGCAGAGCGTTTTATATATGAGCATAGGATTATTAAACTTTTTACCTAAAACTATAAGAAATATTCAAGAATACAGAATTTTCAGAAAAACAATCTTGTCAATTATTGTCAACCTTATTCAATACTTGAATTTAAGAATTATTGTTGTCAGTTGTAGGATACAAGCTCTTTGCAACAATTCTGAAATGTCAATCCGAGTGTTTTTTCTTGTTGTGTTCATTATGTGTTAAAATTTTGACTTGTTTTCCCCTTCATTGACTTGTCAATAATTTGGGAAATAAAGATTATTCTATTCTATTCTATTATAATTCAATAGGAGTAGATGAATGTGAATATTCCTTTCACTGGGACCAGAAATAAACTTTTCAAACTGAACAATGAATAATCTTGATATTTTTGAGAAATCAGATTAGAACCAATTATTTTGTTCAATATAAATAAGAATAGAATTTTTTTAGTTTTTCTATATCCATGCTACTTTTCATAGTAATACGATCAATTTCTGTTATTGCGTTCAATACAAATATAAATATAATATTTATAGTTCTTCATTATTTATCGGGTGTAAGAAAAATAGCGTATGTGACTTGCATCTGATGATTATTGATACACTCGCATAAACCATACGAAACTCGCCTTCGGCTCGTTTCGTATCCCGGTTAATGCTCGTGTGTTAAAAACCATCATTACATAATATACTTTTATCTACTCCTATTGAATAATATAGTCATTACTCAACTACTTTCGATCGAGTAATAGTATCTGTAAACAAACAAGCCGATTGGCCGAAAGGGAACAGTCCAATATTGGTATCGAGGGGAGGTCACTTAATAATTAATAATTTTGACGTTTAATGAAATTGAGTTGATAACTAATTATAATTGTGGATATTTTGTTGAAAAAGATGAATGCAGATGAATTATTATGTACACCTTCAGAAATAAGACAATCAGCTAATTCTACCATACAGAATTTATTGCCCGAAAAATACCAAAACAAATATAAAGGTGTATACAACAATTTTTAAGATTTGCTTAGCAGTAAGAATATCAAGTCATTGTTTACAGAGAATGTTCCTTTGGCATATTTTAGTGAACTTAGCACTAAATTTAAATCATATTCCCTATGGACTTTCTACTCCATGCTTAGAAGCACAATCAAAATAAATGATGCATGGTTATAGGTAACTATTGAGATTTGTAAATACAGTTCTTTCCCTGTACTTGTATCTTAGTATTTATTGTTATAATCGTAAATAAAGTATCGTATTCAACTTGCGGTAATGGTCATAACTCACTTGATGAATTACAGCACCCGCTTTCGGCTCTCGCTGCAAACTTCATCTTCGTGAGTTATGACCTACATTACCGCTCGTTAAATAATATACTATTATGCAATGCATTAACCTGCAAATTCCCTTATCTACAAAATTGTGAACAAACGTTTTAAAAAACGCTCAGGAGGAAAAACGAGACTGAGAAAAAAGGGCTTTGGCGGAATGTTCCAGGTTTAGGATACTCGAAATAGTTTCTTCGAAACTTTAACACTGGCAGATCAACGAATTGGTTACTCAGGAAGTAGTGAAAATAAAGATATCGAATTCAGTAGATGCTGAGTTTCCCACCCTCTATTCTACAGGAAATTCTGTCGTCGGTCCGCCTCTCTCCCGGTTTACCCGGTGCTGTTGTTCTAGAATCCGGAATTGCCGTAGTAGAATCGCTCCTTTTCGGCAACATCGAACATCCCCGGCGAATTGGATTAGAGAACAGTTAAGTACGGTACATTTCCACGTCCCGTTCCCAGTTCTGTTTCCACAAAACCTTCCCACCAATCCCGGTATAAGCTTTAAATAACACCGAAAGTTGAAGGAGGATTTGGCGGATGGGTCCGGACTCCGGAAGGGTCGCCACTAACGCACTCGACATTTTATCCCAATCTTTCGCTTCTTTTCAGTGGACAATCTGGGGACAATCGTAAATTTCGGGGACTCGGACGAGGACCCCGCTCTTCGGGATGAGTTTCATGGAGTTTTCCGCTTTCCCAACCGAAAATATTGGACGAAAAACGTCGCGTCCTGAATGATGAGTCGTGCCCTCCTGGAATTATGGACGAACTTCATGGAAACGTGGGCGATTTAAGTGAAAACAGGGTTCCTCGAAACTCTTCCATCGTTTATTCCTTGTGATCTTGAACTGGGAAACGGGGCTGGGGTTGGAAACTCGCGAAATTTGAATTGAAATCGCAATTATGTGGTCCTTCAAATTCCACCAATGTTTTATATCCTGAAGAAAAACAAGAGGTTCCCAACCTCATTTGAGTCGGTACTTTAGGAAGTTATAAGATGTGTACGATTTGAATTTTCTAAGAAGCAAAAAAAAGAAAATCATTCATGATTCATTTGGAAAAGTTCATTAAGTCCAACGAAATTTTTGCAGTGTATCGTGTTAACAGTCCCTTCAGCCCTCTCTTTGAGGCGCCACTGTCTTTGAACCGCTGTGTCCTACAAGTCGTTGCGCGTGATTCGAATTGGCACCTTTGTTTTTCGCCATTTTGAGATGTGAAATTGATTCGATAATATCGACTTCGCATTGAATTGAACAGTGGATTGTCACTTTCAATAATCGAATGTTTTACTGTTAAATAAACATCCAAATTTGTCCCGGCGGGAAATTCTATCACGGTAAGTCTTCTCCATTGTCCACTGAGATATTTTCTGGAATAATACACAGAGACCGTAGATATTCTTGTGCACGTTTTTTTTTTAGGTTAGATCCATGGCTCACCTCAAGTGTCTATCTTATATTTTGCATTTTCTTTGCCTAATAGTTCTATTTTCATTATTTCAAAGCTTCCTCCAGGTTACAATTTATCCTTTCTGTAAATTTTGGTTCCTTTAATGACGTGTTTAGACCTGAAGGAAAGCTTGGGAACCTGTAAATTTCTCTAATGAATTTTAAACAATTCACATCTCTTACCCTGGGATTAGAAAAGTTCTTCCCCTGAGATTGGGACATTCAGCACCGCTTCCTCAAGACTGGAATTGGCTTGTTGGAAAATTGTACCGTATCTGCAAATCACTGGTTCTGGTAGTTTCACACCCTTGGAGCTGGACATATTTTAAGCATTGACGATATTTTATGGAGGAAATACCCCTAAAGATCTGGGAGAGATAACTAAGCTAAGTAACACTAACATTGTGTAAATTTATTTGTTCAGAGGTCGATCTCAACTTGTTGTAAACAATGGTAAATTTGGATTTTTATTATAATTGTAAAACCTGAAGGGAGTTATTAATTCTGTCCGGAACCCTGAGATTGAGATTTTATTGCCCATTAAGGTTGATGCCTTTCGTAACGAAGGGGGTCAAAACAAAGGTTATATCAAAGCAAACTATTACGTTACAACAGGTTCTCCTAGAACCCGAACGTTGCAATTGTAGGAAAATATGTTCGCAAATCAGAAAAGGTTTCCCTAATTATATCAGACCAAAACACCCACAAGAAGAAAACCACTTAGCATAATGAGCAGGCATCCCATTGTGGGGAAACGACTCAAGTTTCTCGTTCAAAAGATTATAAATTCCTAGTTAGAAACTCTCGAACTATTCATTCCGTTCTAATTATTTCCGAGGAACACATTTAACGCAGTCTGAAATCCCCATTACAAGGGAATAACAATTATAATGAATACAAATTCCTCGTGAAGCAGAGGAGACTGCGGTCAGAGGCGCAACTTGTAACAATGGCCATATACAATACGTTCAATGGGGGATTAAAATGAAAGATTTCGAGAACTGCAGCATTAGTTACGGAGGAATATCCCTGTGATATGAGAGCAATGAGAGTTAGGCCCGCCGAACCTTTCAGGCCTATTGCAGACCCCTGGGGATACCGGCCGCTCTATTCGAATTAAAGTCCCTGGGAAGCTCGTGATTTTGAAATTCAAACAAGGATAATGGGACTGGAGGAGCAGAATGAATTTTGTGCTCGCTTAATTTCAGATAGGTAAATAGTGAAAGGACTCAACCGCTCTATCTTGAACGCGGATTGGAAGCTTCGGGAGAGTCCTCGTCCTGCGAAGGACCTCTCGTTCAAGGTTGAACTGAGAAATTCATTAGGGAGCTATGTGAAGTAATCCTAGGAATCCACAGTCCCAGAGGATGAATTAATTTAGCTGTCAGAAGACATCTTTTATCAGTGGCACAGAATGGGCCCCTCTCCCACACCACCTAATGATTTGAAACATTAAAATATACCAAGATAATTTATACTCAAAAGAGATTGATCTTTGTTTGAAATAAAAAATTTAGGCGAGTTCTTATCTCGAATTTTGGATCAGTTGTTGTTCTACGTTATTACAATAAACTTTGGTTAAAAACCTGAAAATTTGATTTGCAATGATGCCTAGACGTGAGCGGATGAAGCCAATAGGGCTATTGGTATGACCGAGGCGGGACGTTATCTAATAATATTTTATCTAGTTTGTATTGCACTTTTAAGTTTTTCTTACGAAGGGGACTTCAAGGAAGTCCATGAGGTCAGAACAGAAACATTGAACATGTGTTACTAGCAAAAAATTTTGTTCTGGGTGCATGTTATTCCAGAATTATGGTGTTAGATGAAAAGCTGCAGAATTCAATTTATACAAAACTATAATGCTCTACAAAAGTTGAGGAAGTTCAGAAATTTTGTGACCGTCTCAAAAGTTGCCGATTCTTGTCCACCAAATATTCATTTATCTCTCATATCTGAATGGTTTTTGAGCGCTCGTACTACTTACACGAGGGCTATATCATTTCGTCACGATGTCTGTATTTTTCGAATTTTGAGCCGAAAATGGTCTCAATCGACTATGTTCGACTCACTGATGACGAATTCGTCGGAAAATTCGGGTCTGTCCGTCCGGCCGTCCGTAAGCACGATAACTCTCGAACGGATCAACCTAGAGACTTGAAATTTTCAGTGTAGGTTCAGATCGCAAATGCCTCGGTTGAGTTCGTTAATGGGCAGAATTCTACAAGGGGTTCCGTAAATATGGCCGTTCAAAATTTTGTTCTCCTGTTTACTTCGAAACTACAAATTTGATCGAGATGAAACTTTGCACTCAAATGGAGAATGAGGTGTTCAAGCTACATGTGAAATTTTATCCAGATCGCATGACCAGAACCATAGAAACCATAGAAAATTGTAACTTTTGAACGGAAGCGCCTAGGGACTTGAAATTTTCAGGTGTTGATCTGAAATGTCGCGTTCACGTTTATCAGGAATGAGCAGAATTATACTAGGGGTTCCGTAAATACAGTCGTTTGAAATTTTGTTTTCTCGATCATTTCGAAACTACGGATTCGATCGAGATAAAAGTTTGTATTTAAATCGAGAATGATATATTGAAGCAACATTTTGTCCAGAACGCATGACCAGAACCATAGAAAATTATAACTTCCGAAGGGAAAGGCCTAAGAACTTGAAATTTACAGGGTAGGTTTGGATCGCGAATGTCGCGGTCACGTTCATCAATGAGCAAAGTAAGACTGGGGGTTCCGTAAATATGGCCGTTCAAAATATTTTTTTCCTGATAATTTCGAAACTACTGATTGGATTGGAATGAAATTTTACACCTAGCTGAAGAATAATGTAAACTATTTGCGAAATTTTGTCCAGATCGCATCACCAACACCATAGATACCGTAGAAAATTCTAGCGAATTATCGAAAAAAAATTAGTCAGCTGAAGCACTGACATGAAGTCTAGAGTTTCACCTAAGTTTTAGAATTTTTTTGACAGCTGTCGAAAATTCCTTCAATTGATTTCTAAAACTGGAAAATGCGAATCTACCTACAAGGTGGATGTACAAGCGCTCAAAAGCTCCTGACTTTACGGCAGTGCTTTCATAATTTTTTCGAAAAAAAACTTCTTGGAACTTAATATGCAAAAAATTTTAAAAACTTCTACGTCTCCTTAGCTATTTATAAAGGTATAACACCTGCTATTAAATAGGCAATACATTGACCAAATAGCAGTTAAGGTAGTAGAGGATACATTTTTAGTTTGAGGAAAAGTAGCTAAAATAGGCAGGAAGTATGGCCCTATCTGGTAATTTGATATTATGGCCATCCACACATTTAGACTAAATCTCCTTTTGACCCTCCGGTTTTTTTTGGGTTATCTTGCGCTTTAGGAGCCCAATAATAGGCGTAATGATAATTTGCGATGTTAAAATCTCTGTGCACACGAGACAAAGACTTGTTGAAGTGGTTGGGTCGGCTTTGAAGTATTTCATTGGCTTCGTCGTCGTCGTCATCAAGAATATGAGGTATTTCTATGTCAGTCCATCGTAATAGAACATACCTAGTTTCTCGTAGTCTTCGATAACTCATATCAGGTACTCGACGAGTAGGATACCGTCGCAAGTATTTATTGGGTGCACGCCACTAAACTCCCTCGGAAAATTCATAACACATTAGGATGTCAGCATATTCCTCGTTGGTAAATGTTGCCATGTTCACAATACAAATCAAAGTCCACTCAAAAGCCACGTCACACAGTAAAAAGATGCAACAGTACAAAAATCCAAGCCAAGTCGCGTTTTTACAGGAAATTACGGATAACGCATCTACCACGAGAGAATCGCATGAGCAGACTATGCGCCAAGATTTAAAATGACATACCTGAGACTGTATGTCTTTGTCTCCCGAGCACAAAGAATAGATGAAATACGTAAATAAAACTAAGAAAAACAAAGCAATATATCTATAATTCATGTTCGACATGGCCGCCGCTGCTACCTTAACTGTCATTTGGTCAATGTTTTGCCTATTTAATAGCAAAAGTTATACCTTTTTGAAGAGCTGAAGAAATTTTAAAACACTTAGTGAAAATTCTTTAATTCTAACAGTTGTCGAGCAGTCTTATTAAGCTGTTAGTAGTAGGTCCTGTTTTTGTTGACATTTTTAATAATTGACATGCCCTCTAACTAGATACATCAAAAAACAGCCCCTAGAAGCTCTAATTCCAAAAAAACCGATAAAAAAGCCTAAAAATAGAGAATTTTTTGAAAAATACTCAAAACTCACTATCTCCATAACGGTTAAGTTTCGGACCCCATATTAGAGAACCAAATCTATCAGATATGACTCGAATAATAACGTCCTTCAATATTCAGTACGACTTTCCCTGTAACCCTGTATATTACACCAATTACTGTGTAGAATTCAACGAGTCGGATTTGAAAATTCGAACCGTTCACCCAGAACAGAAATATTGATATTCGAATATATAATTCCGCAATTGAGTCCGAAATGGAACCGTCTGCATTACGTACCCGTCGCCCGAGATTATCCGGTTCATAGGTCAATAATTGAAAAATAAACAGCACTCCGCATCATCCATCACGTCGTTCTGAATTTCCTGAATATCATTCTGCAAATTGAATTATCTTGACGCCAGGTAATGACATAAAAAGCGCAGTTTATCCGCTAAACCTCCCGCGATATCATACACAATATCCGATACACGCCCAGCCCCGAAATTGACGGCCAGTTCGTAGTGCCATTCCGCCACGTTAACTAGATTATACAGGTCCATTTTATTAAATTATGGAATTTAGTGTAATGGAAAGCGGCATCAACTACACATAGTTCGATTTGTTTTGTCGGAAAAATCCGGCGCTGCGTAAATGTTTTCGTACCGCCGTTCGGCTTGTTTTTGATGAATGCGCCCGTGTTTCGGCCATTATGGATTGCGATGTATTTCGGAAATATGCTGTTGAACATTTATTCCCATTAACTTATGCGATCAATGTGCCGCGCACCACATCATTGGATGTGAATCGGAAAAACACCGCAGCGAATTTCACACAAAGGTTTATTAAATATTCTCATGTTTATTCTTGTTTTTGGTATCCTACATTCTTATCCTAAATAAATGTAAAAACCTTCATGTTCAGGTAGTAATGGAATTAAATATCAAGCTTCTTCATCCTTTCCCGTTCAATGGCGAAATTCCTCCAGTACGTCGTCCTTATCAAACCACCGCAAAAAGTTGCCGAGTTGCACGTCATCCACAACGCCGTGCATGAAAAGTTACCCGTATAGATAAAAGGTTACGTTCCGCTCGTATAACGGTACATTACAGATGATCTCAATTCATGTAGTAAGCCCGCATTGCACCACACATAAGTTCTCCATAATGTGGAGGGATAAAGGAGACAGATATATCTGAGCTAGTCAAATGAAAAATACGTATCCTAATTGATGGTCTGACATTAGAGCGGTATACTGCAACGCTTTGATCCAGTCGACTCAATGGATTCTCATTTTTTGCTAAAACCGAGAGAGATTTCTTAACACGGTGAGTTTCCACTAATAAATTATGAAAAAACCCTGTACATTTCTTCGAATAGATCCATATTTAGGTTAGGTTGGGTTGAGTTGGGATAGTATTGAAACAATTTTCAAAATGAATGAATATTCAGGTTAGGTGAAATTAGCTTTAGTTAGGAGAGTGTTGAACAATTTTTAAAAATGAATTAATAATGAGGTAAGGCACCAAATGATTCACCAAATATGCATGAAATTTGAAATACCTTATAAATATATGAGCGGAAATCATAAAATTGAATTGTCTGTAAGATCCAATAATAAATGAAGAAAATATATTTCGAATTTTTAGTCGATTCAGGAAATGTAAGCCTCCAATATCAATTACTCATAACATTATTATATTTTCGAAGGGGGTTCACACAATAGAAAATATGAATTGTTGAAATTAAATTATGTATATGGTATTTAATGGGAATTTCTGTAAGAAAATTTGTAAAAATGCAGTTTGGAATGATAAACTGGACAGAGTGAATCAAGAATGCTTCATACCAAGGAAGATTTGATTGAAAAATTAATTTGTGAAGTTGACAGTTGATCGAGAAACGCCAGTAGAAATTAATTCTTCAAGAAGTTTTGGTTCGAAATTGGTTTTGGAAGAAAGAAAACATCAAAATTTATATTAAAAACCTTGCCAAGAAGAAATACAATTGCAATTTGAAAGCAAGAAAATTAGATTTTCAAGTATCGAGAGTATGAGACCAGCGTTTCAGTGTTCTCATAAAGGAGAAGTGAAGAAACATATTTTGTAAAAAGTTTTTCTATGTGAGTGCACTCATCATTGATCATTAGTTAACTAATTAATAATTTTTAGTTTCATTTGATAGTTAGTAGACTACTACAATTTAATTGTTGAAAAAATAATGGTGTAAACTGTCATGGAAATCAAAATATTATTATTTTTTTTGATTTTAGAATAAACTCAAAGGATTCACCGAATATGCATAACATTTGAAATACCTCGAAAATAAATGAGCAGAAATCATAAAATTAAATGCATAGTAGGATCCAGTAATAAATAAACAAAATATACTTCAAACTTTTAGGAATTCAGGAATTCAAACCCCCAATATCAATTATCTAAAACATAATTATATTTTCAAAGGGGGTTCACAAAATCAAAAATATGAATTGTTAAAGTTATTAATTATATACTGTTTAAAGGTAATTTGTGTAAGAAATTTCGTAAAAATGTAATTTGGAAACATAAGCTGGACAAAATGTATCAAGAATGTTACCATGGGAATGCGATATTAAATAAGGAATTAAGACCATTAAAAAGTTGAAAAATGTCAGAGTGGAATTGATCTTTCAAAAGAGTTTTTTGAATGGAGGTACTTGCTCTATTTCGAGCGCACCGCGCGTGTTTCGAAGACCTTTTTATCCACTTATACTTTAATATACTATTTTTTTAATAATTCATCTTAGAAACCGATGGGGCAAATCGAATAGAATATCAAACAAAATTATTGAAAACTGTTATTAGATTTGAATTATTTTCAGAATTAAAATAAAATTCTTCAATTTTTAAATTTGAGCCATAACAGTATTGACCCATAAAAATCTTCAAATTATCTCATTTCTTAATAGTTACCTATAACAATGCATTATTTATGTTGATTGTCTTTTTTAGCATGGAGTAGAAAGTCCACAAATGCTTTATATTTGGTGCTTAGTTCACTAAAATATGCCGGAAGAAAATTCTCTGTAAACGATGATTTAATATTCTTACTGCTACACCAATCTTGAAAATTGTTGTATATATCTTTATATTTGCTTTGGTATTTTTCGGGAATAAATTCTGTATGGTAACATTGGCTGATTGTGTTATTTCTGAAGGTGTACATAAAAATTCATCTTCACTATCTGAATTCATCTTTTTCAGCAAAAAATTCACAATAATAATTAGCCATAAACTTAATTTGAGAAAACGTCAAAATTATTCAAGTGACATTACTCCCCTCAGTGTTGAAACAATTTTTGAAAAAGAAATTAATATTTAGGTTAGGTTAGGTAGGATAAGCAAGGACAGTGTTGAACAGTTTTTTAAAATAAATTAATATTTAGGTTAGGTCAGGTAAGGACAGAGTTGAAACAATTTTCGAAAATGAATTAATATTTAATTAATGTATTAACCCATAAATATCTTCGAAATATCCCCATCGTTAGTCAATGAATATTTCGATATTCTAAAACAAAAAACCAAGTTTCATCGAAATTCACATCTTGCGCTTTTATTGAAATACCTACCCTTCAGTAGGGGGAAAATGGCCCCAAAATGGATCCACGACCACCAACGAGAATTCGTCACGCTCGACCAAGCATCAAACAATCGGGCATCGCCAATATTTCATTCCGGCACATTTCGACCACCTCGAAAATCCGAATTATCTGTATTTTGAAATCACGTCCGACGTATTCGGCTGACTGATCCAATTCGACCGTGGCGTCCGCCACGGTATTCGTCAAGTTGACATCCTAATCGTATGGACGTTAAGCCAACAACGTTAAAAGTGATCATTACGCTCAATTAAATATACATGCGCGTACAGGAGGCAATTTATTCGACAAACACACACAGGACATACCGCAAATCAAGTGGCGGACACTGGTCGGGCAGGATCCGGACGAGCGGCCAATGGGGCGCGATTATAAATGCGATTTAATGAGCAGACCACAGACAAGCATGCTGGACATGCTTAGTTGCATGGGATGGAGCGACCGCTCTGTGTTCCGATTTGTGTATTCTGCAAGTTCATCGAGGTTAGGACTGGTCGGACACTACCAAGTTGAATTGCTGCTGCTTTTGGCCCGCTCGATATTGGTTCTGCCGGAATTCTGTGAACGATCGCGATACGCCGAGAATTCGGCTCCGGGTTTCGGAATTATTGCATTCATCGACTCAATTTCGGATGTTATGAAGACCGCTCAAAGGATACCGTAAACGCTGCAGATTTGGGTTGATTATTTTCACCAATAAGTCTGTGAAATCATTCGAAAAAAAAAACTATTTCAATCTGTTTAAAAGTATATCATTACGAGCGGTAATGCAGGTCATAACTCACACAGATGAAGTTTGCAGCGCGAGCCGCAGGCGAGTGCTGAAATTCATCAAGTGAGATATGACCATTACCGCCAGTTGAAAACTGTACTTTATCTACAACTATAACAATAAACACTGAGATGGAAGTACATAGAAAGAACTTCATTTACAAATATAATAGTAACCTATAATAATGCATTATTTATGTTGATTGTGCTTCTTAGCATGGAGCAGAAACTCCTTAGGGAAGATGATTTATATTTAGTGCTAAGTTCACTAAAATATGTCAAAGAAAATTCTCCGTAAACGATCACTTAATATCCTTACTGCTACACCAATGTTGAAAGTTGTTGTATACACTTTTATATTGTTTTGAGATTTTTCGGGCAATAAATTCTGTTTGGTAACATTGGCCTATTGTTTCATTTCATAATAATTCATCTTCAATATCTGAATCTTTTTTTTTCAGCAAAACATTCACAATAATAATTTGGTATCAACTTAATTTGAGAAAACGTCAAAATTATTCAAGTGACCTCCCCTCAATACCAATAATGGATTTTTCCCTTTCGACCAATCGGCTTGTTCAGAAGTACAAAGACAGGGAGTTCTAGTAGTGAGTTATTATAACTCACCTTGTTTGTTTACAGATACTATTAATTGCTCAAAAGTAGTTTTGAATAATGAATACATAATTCAATAGGAGTAGATAAAGAATATAGAATCCGCTGCAAATTTCATTCGAATATTCATCAACATCCCTTATTTCCCCTTTTTCTTATTGATAATTCAGGTTTTCAACAAATTCTCCGTGAATATTTGTTTCTTGGTGAAAATTTTCTCATCGTGTTCAATAAATTTCATAAAATACATTCAAGCATACATGCACAAGAGTTTCTTCGAACGTTTTCGAATAAAAATTCAATATTTTTTCGTGTTATACAGTCCATCCAAAGCGGATAATTTAAACTAACTTCAACAATTCCTGGCGATTGAAAAGAAAAAAATTGAAGTTCAAAAATTTTTTTCACTATCAAAAAGTTGTTCTCATTGGCCGTCGATTTTAAACCATGACCTTTCAAGTCGCATTCGTTCATATATGAATATTCAAAAGGTGATGGCTTAAAATCGATTGACAAATCAATGGCTTATTTTTTTTATCGTCAGTCAAGAGTCAAGAAGAATTTATTCAGATATTTTTTCATACTCATTTTCTGTATTATATTCAGTAGTTCCTGCAATAAAAATTTTTGCTTCACTACAATTTTCATGATTTTTGACATAGTCTATAAAAATTTTGTTAAAAAGCATCTCGAATAATAAGTGTTTTTTGTTTAAATGTATACAGGAAAATGAGGATAAAAACCTGTTTGAGAAAACTAAAAAGAACTGTACCCAATATTTTCAAATAAGTACGTATTACATTATATTATAGTTAGTACGAATATGTATGTACATATCAATCGCCAGTAATTGTTGAAGTAAGTTCAAATTATCCTGCCATTCATGAGAAATCATTATCTTGGTGGGGCAAATGAAAGTAGTGTACAGGGTCAGCAAATTTCGATGTTTTAGACATAAAACTTTTAAATCGGAGGAGGTAGACAAAATCTGATACCCCATTCTTGTTCTCTTTTTCTGAGAAACTAACAAGAGTAGTATTCATTTTGGCCACCTTCTTTTGTTTTCGATTTATTAGCGAAAATTAGAAAAATTGCGATATCTAAAAAAAATTTATATCTCCACTAATATGATGATAGAGCTCTGAAATTAAAACATTATACAGGCACTTTTTTACGTAGAATCCAGAGGCGTGCTCGCCTTTTTAGCAGAATTTTTAATCACGAAGCTATGACCCAAAGTTATTTTTTTATAAATGGGAACACTAGATTTCTGTGCCATTTTTTGAAAGCTTAATTTTCACTGATTTCAAAAATATACAAAAGTGTATGGTTTGTATCAATATAAATAATAGAAAAAGGTCAAAAACCTTTTTCATTTCTAGGATTTCATTTGTTGATGAGCATAGAAATATAGAGCTTCCTATAACAAGAGCAGTCTCCTTCCGTTATGACAGCAGTCCATTATTCTGTGATCTTGGAGAAATTGAGAATAAAGCATAGAAACGAAAAGACAAATCATCATCAAGAGTGGAAACCATAGAAATATTGAGACTCTTGGATGAAATAATGTTTTTGGCATGTTTCTATTTTTTATATTGATGCACACCATACGTCGTTGTATATTTTTGAAATCAGTAAAAATTAAGCTTTCAAAAAATGCCACAGAAATCTAGTGTTCCCATTTATAAAAGCATAACTTTGAGTCATAGCATAGATGAGCCCGCCACTGGATTCTACGTGAAAAAGTGCCTGAATAATGTTTCAATTTCAGAGCTCTATCATCAGTATTAGATGAGATATAAATTTTTTTAGATATCGCCATTTTTCCACTTTTCGCTTATAACTCGAAAACAAGAGAAGGTGGCCGAAAATGAATACTACTCTTGTTCGTTTCTCAGAAAAAGAGAATGAGAATGGGTATCAGATTTTGTCTATCACCTCTGATATAAAAGTTGTGGTGCTAAAACATCGAAATTCGCCCAACCTGCACAACCTTAATGATCTCATTATCATTGATATTTTCAACATTTATATCAGCTTCCCACTCCACTTATTTCCATGAATTGACAAATCGAATGAAAAAACTCCTGGGCGTGAAGTTGGGCGTAAATTTAACTTCTCCATCAAAATGCATCAAGTCTAGTTGATATTTTCGACCTGCTGAAAAATGGTCGGGGAGAGGGAAATTTTAAACGCGGCAAAATCCACCTCGCCCAATTTTTCACACCGAATGTCATACCGCTAAGTCCGCGAGGTTGCCGATGTCATCTGTTTACGGCCGGTGATTTATGCCACTTCATTTATAGTCATTTTCGCAGTAAATTAATAATCGGCGGTTTCCGAGATGGCAACTGGAAGGATATGAAGACGAATGGCTCCAGCGACACGGCAAAAATTTTCAGAACGCACGAACTCGTCGATTGGATGGGGTTAGCAGGGTATGGCGAACATAAACCCCCCTCTGATTAAATTCCGACAGAACGATATCTGCTTGTTCGTTAGATTGATATTGGATTGGTAGGTGTCCAAGTGTGTGTAGATATTCGGAAACTTTTTAAACCTCCGTAATTTTCATGGAATTCACCGGGATTAAATGCGGCAGTCGTATGAATATTCTGAAAAATACAATTTATGGGTGGTCGAGGATTCATCAACTGATCAATAACCCTATCCTTCAAAGTTGTTTCCACCTTCGAAAAACGTTTCATCAATAAAAAAAAATCTTCCTCTGAGACACGAAACATATTTTCCTCCGGCGAATTATCTCCAGGATGTATTCAAAGGAGATAAACGGGCGTAGAGACAGACAACTAGGCACTGACCCAGACGATTTGAATTGTTAGGTACGACGGCCGCTTGTTAGCCCCTGAAATATGTTCGGTCGTTTCGACTTTAAAAGAGAGGGCCCAGTGAGGTGTCGTAACCATTCTCTTCTCGCTCCAGTAATGATGGTTCTTGTTAGAACAAAAACGCCATTGAATCGCCGATTCTTGCACTTCGTTGACTTTAACCGGCGATTCATTCTCGGCATATTGGGAAGTTCTCGTTTTTGTCCCTCGTCGACGGGTTCCGGACTTCAAAACTAGCGGGGAGGACGCAATTGGATCGGTGGAAGAGAAATGGCAGTGAATTAAGGTCCACAAAAAAATATCTCAACAATGTATCGAATATTCTATTTAATGCAATAAGATGTTCGGTTTTGGCTCTCCGTCAACTAGGCCATGCCTAAGGGCGGCACAGTTTTAAGGGCGGAAAATTTTCGGTAAATTACAAAAAAAATATTTCTCAAATAAAAAAAAATAACAAATACGCACCTTCGAAAATCATAGAATTATTCAATATTTTTCATGAATATCACACATTTTCAAAGCAAAAAGTGCGTTCTTTTATTTCAATACTCAGTTGGGAAACGAATCAACAATCTTATTAGAAAATTGAAAAATCACCTCACATCTAATGCAGTCGTCGGTAATGCTCATCAAGAAATGTCGGCAAGCTTGATGAGTTCTACCGTAAATTGTAAATATGTAACTCGCAATAAAAAGGGCAGAACATATTAGAAATTGTAGGAGAATCGAAAACTTGCTATTATAGAGTTGTCGTCAGTGTTGTTTCGGTATTTCTTGATATTATTATTGAAAATTTCCAGTATGAAGAAAGTTTTGGAAAAATAACAAGGGAATTGAATGAACTTAAGAATTATTACAAGGATTTTGATTGAAATTGCGAAAACTTGATTCTGAAATTCTAGAAGTTTCAGTTGTCTTGTTTCTACTTATTCGGACGATTTAGACGACAAACTCCACGATGATTGTTTGCACTTCAAAGCCTATGTTGCTCATTCAGAACGTCCTCCAAAAACTCTACTCGAGATGAGTACCTTCATTGGAAGCGAAAAAAGCTTGGTGCAAGTTTTTCCCTAACTTGATATTGCTGTCAAAATGTTTTGGCAACGAACTGCTCAGCAAAAAGTTTTTTTTCAGCTTCGAAACGAATTTTATCTTAGTGGTGATCTAGCATATTTCGAAAGCGTTTGAATTATCTTGCCGTTTTCTGAACTGAAGCTGAGTTGTGCAAATAATAAATTTTGAAGTGGAGTTGTAAAAGTTTGCAGAAAAAAAAGCAAAAAAAAAATCGTTAATATATTGACGAAGCAAAGTTTGATTGCAGTGTTTTTAGAAGATTTTTTTAATGTTATGTAGAATAATATTAAATAAACATTCTGACACAATAAGATTGTTCCATTGTTTCATTTCCACGATAATAAATTGTCTTGATCAACACCTCCTGCAAAAATCGATTTATTTAAATCCGGGAGAAACGTCACATAATATCTATGATCGACGTTATTCAATCCGGGCTTTCTCGGAGTGTCAAAAATCGGACTTGATTGAATAAATCGGCATGTGTTTCTTTTCAATTCGCTCAACTCAGAGGGGCGGCAAATTGTTATTGGCCTGAGGAAGGAAATAAGTCTTATCCGGCCCTGCCGTCAACCCCTAAGGTTTCCGCATTCTAAACTGAATCACCTAAACCTAAGAGGTTGATTTTAGACATGAAAATCGTGATTATGCCGTTTTGAAGAATAAGAAGTTAAATCATCCCTAGCGTCTCCGCTATCTGCAGAATTATTTCCAAATTCACCACGTTGATATTTTTACGCTCAGAAAGTGGGATATGGTAATCACCGAACTCATCGCGAATATTATGCAACATTCTGTTTATGGTGGGATAATATGGAAAACTCAGCAGCTAACGTTCGTTATGAATTGCTTTTTAATTGCCGTTTTGCTACATTAGCTCAGCTTTTAATCGCCCTAATGCTCTTCCCCATCCACCTGATAGAGCGCAATCTTTATTATCTACCGTCATTAGCTCATATCTGTATCACGAGCTGAACTTTGATTATGCTAATGTTTCTTTCAGTTGTGTGGATGTTGACACTAGGCGATATGCCGATCCACTTTCGAGGTGGAGCAAATTAAGATGTCATTTCGTGGAGACATGAGCACTTGGGATTACAAAATGGCGAATGCGCTCACCGCTTTTTTGTGATAAAAAGAATCCTGTATTCGAAATATTCCATTCAAACCCATAAAATAAGAAACCGATAATGAAGACATCCTGAGTCATTCAAAACTCAAGAAACTTAGGCATGTTGAACTAAAAATTTCAGATGTCATGGATCAGCAACCTAAAGAATTATTATTTCTTTCTGTAATTGCTGATATCTGCACAAGATTTCATGCAATCGGCTCTGATGGTTTCCGATATGAGTTTTGTACAACAGACGGTAATTTTTTTATTCGGTTTTTAGATTCTAGATAAATCGGATATTCGCGATTTCCTCACATTGAGAATAATAGTCGCCATCAACTCCGTCTCTGATGAGAAGTTTCTGAATCGCAACTCTAAATCTCTGATTACAGGTCGTTACTGAAACAAAACCGAATTCAATCCGCCTCATCTTACCCTTTCATTGCGAATCAGAGAAACAATTTCGCGAATAATACAGTCCCCAATCCCCGAGAACAACAGCACTCGGCTCGATGAAATCTGCAAAATCTGATAAAGTAGCCCCTTCGCCCGAACCGGGTTATTTTCTTCGTTTCCCTTCAGGTGTTCCACCCCGGTCGGGCCCTAACAGCCTGTGAATTTTTAAATTAACAGATTCCTCTGCACTCCGCTAAATTAGTCTTACGGGAGCAGTTTTCTTAATTCGTTCAAAATGCGCGATATTAGGGGAATGCACCAATTTGTTTACATCTCATCAAGAAACCCGGAACGTCTGAACGAGCGAGCTCCTGTTGAATGCGGGATCTTCAGAATTGACCAATTGAATGAAGATAAGTATTCTTAGTTATGTTATTTCCGGAGGAATATGGAGAATAACTTATTGTTTGTGTGACTGCTGTGAATTCCTGCATTTTTTTCGAAACATTGATATTCAAAAAACAGAATGAGAATGCAATAAGGTCAAAAATACGAGAAATATGGTCCAATTGTTATAAAAAATTTTCAAAGATGCCACACTCTGATCATAAATATTACAATCGGCAATATTGTCATGCGATTCCAAGCACAGCCCTTTTATGAGTTGTTCACACTACATCCCTTATCGCATCCAGCTTGTTTTGAAGGGCGGCTTCTTCGATGATGACGGTTCATAATGTTCGATGTGTTTAGATTTTTAGGCCACATCTGTGGAATTTCAAAAACGATTTGTATTGCCAAAAATTCACCAATCAGAGTTTTGAGCTCAAGAAGTGGGAGAAAAATTGGGGAATCTTATTCTATTCTACATAAATATTGATTTCTTTCAATTGTGAAGGGAAGAGCAAAAAATTTAAATTTTAATGTTCGTTTAGTGTGTATCCAGATTTGAAGTGTTATAAGTTTTGAGATTTTTTTTTATATTCTGACTTTTTTGTGCCATTGTGCTTTTGGATTCGAGCATTATAAATTGTGATATCGAAGGTGAGTTGTACTTAGTATTAGTTATTTTTTATGACATTATTCTGGCATCAGATATATTCAATTATTCGTATTTTGACATAATAATATTGTTCCTTTCAATTCAAGAAGAAATATGTTCGGTTCATTGCGGAAAATATGGATTTTCAAACTTGAGTTCTCACTTCTCAGAGATTTTTTTTCGAAATCTAATAAATCTCAAATTTTAGTGTTACTTTCCATAGTTTTCATTGAATCTTAAATCTCATTTGGCAAAGATTATTTTAGTGATTTTTTTATACTCAACGTATGGACTTCTTGAATAATGTAACATCGGGCCCTGTACGAAACTAGTAGTACGTGTTTCAAATGGTTATAAAATAGTATTTGTATGCAAAGTTTGCGGTTTTTTTTGCAGAGATTGTGATTATAGATTATTGTTTTCTAGTCAACTTACCAAAAAATTTTTATTTTACGTTTGCAGTATGTATTTTTAAATTTTAAGTTGAAGAATTTATATTTTTTCAGATAAATGTTCGTATTTATAACATAGATATGAATATTTCTCTTTGTTTTTTCAGGATTTGTTTTATTTTTATGCATTTCATTCAAAATGTGTATTTCAATGTTTTTAATGAAAAAAATTTTCCATAAAAATGTGTATTATTTTGAAACTCTTACGGAAATATATGACTAGCATTATGAAAAAAAAATACTATAAGAAAATATGATGGATGAAAAAAAAACTACGCAAATGGGGGGCGCTGTCTAATATATTGCCACAGGCGCAATAGTACCTAGATACGGCCCTGGTTTCTCCAGTATTTCATCCTCACTTCAAAATTAATTTCCAGCGAAATCATTTACTATTATTCTTAAAATTCTAACGAAGGATGCTGAAGCATCTTCTGGTATAGATAATTATAAACAAAAATTCTGTTTCTGCCTTTCCGGCTCCCATCAGGCCTCATGGCATTAACTGAAACATTTTCGAAATACTGATTTATCAGCTTGGAAAAAATTTGAGACTCTTTGAATTGTTTCTCGGGAGGCGTTCAAGGAAATCGATCTGTAACATCGTTTCTTTTCTTGCCCCCTTTCGGCGATAACTTCATCCGCTCAGAAAATCAACATTGAAGTTTTGACAGTCACCATATTAGTGGCATTTCATCTAAACGCGCCCTTATAAAGCCATTACGTCTCGCCTCGTCGGATTCAAGAATAATTTCCATAATCTATCCCTGAGATATTACCCCGTTAATGCCGCCCAATTATTCAGCCCGATATCCTCCGACAATCGCAATGGAATAATAAATGTTGGGCGAAACTATGATAGGACACTAACTTATGCATATCCTCAGGTTATTAATTATTTGAGTCAATTATCTGCACACCAACTTCCAATTAGGCGACACCTGGGTTTGACGTGTTTGCACAAAATAGAATTATTATGTTGTTACTCCAATGAGCCAATTTAAGCGGTTTGCACTCGGTTCCTCTATGGGATATTATTTGCATACTGGTCGAACTCAACTTGCTCAAGTACTTGAGTTTGCCGATTTGGTTGCTACTGAGCTGAAGCCTTATTCCCAGAACTAACCACTCAAGAGGAGATAATTCAGTTTTGGGGATTCCGCCCAACGCCCACCGCCCACGTTGAAAGATTCAGTTTTGAGGATATATGGATACCACCAGAAGAATCGCTTTGGTTCGAAGTTACAGGGAAGAAATTTTGTCATCTTGTACAAATACCTTTGTGTAATATTTGAGGAAATCAGTGGAGATATTTCGCATTTCATAAAACTTAGGAAATGGAAATAACAAGATTTGCCGCGTTCCGAAGCCCAGAACGAATTGGGCAATCCGGGATGTATTATTGTTTTCGTCGCCATAGCGAATGAACGAGATCGAGAAGTTGAGCTCAAACTTATCTTAATAAAACCGCGGCGCCAAACTACCAACAGCAATATTTCTATACCTCCGTGATCCACAACAAAAAGTCAGCCGAACGAACCGAGAATTTATCAACATGTCATTTCGGTGAAACCTCCGCGCTATCCCGCCGACATTATAACCTCCAGAAAGCACTCTTGTCGAACTATCTGACATTCCAGCCGCCAAAAGAACAATAGCCAGCCTCCAGATATCGGCCGCTTTGGAAAGTTGTCGGAAAAGTTTTGAGAGAATGCATTCCGATAATTGAAGCGATGCTCGGGAAGTGAGATAACATTTATGTCAGTTCCGACGGAGGGGGGGTGGGGGTTTTCTGCCCGAGAATCAAAAGATATTTCGAGGGGAAAATTGTTAACTTCGTGATGAACTTCTTCCTCTGAGGGTCGGCATTAACCTCAATCATGACGATGATTACGTCCTGCTTCAAAAGATCCGATCCTTCCCAATTGGTGTTTCAGGGTGAATAACTCTCGCCGAATTAATTTCATAGAAAGTCCGAGATTCGGAAGGGTCGGGGAGAAAGGAGTAGATTAGAGAGGAGATTGTTTGAAGGAAGAGCATAATGCGAATCAGTAACGACGGCGGAGTCAGCTGGCATAATCTTTCCGGCAATGAAATTTTATATTTAGTCAAGCATCCAACAAAGATTTGAACTGAAGTGCAATCAAAAATAAAACGAGAACCAAAGCCGGCGACATTATGGAATCCGCTAGGGGAAGAATTGCGCGCGATTTGTTGAACAGTACGAGATACGCTCCGAGGAAAAAATTTAAATATGACGAATAAATATATGAAGAGAAAAAAAAAGTAATATGAAGTGCATTATTGTCAGCGGCCATAAGAGAATCATACATACGATCATACTTTTTTCCGTTTTAAAATGAGATCCATTATGATACAGATTTTTCATAACGATATACAGGGCGTTTTCGAAGGTGAGGTTTTTTTTTTGACAGGTGCTGGAACTCATCAAAATAAGGCAAAATTCCTGAAAACCTTTATATAAAATATTCACCCGTGCCGAGCATTTCAAAATCAAATTTACGCGCGAATCTGAGAAATATCCAGCCCGGATCTGATTTAGGTACGTATTGAGGTTAAAATGTGTTTTAAATGCGTTCAGTTTACGGGAAATCATCTGACAGAGCGTATGATTTTTTTGACTTTAGGTGGATAGGACGTAGTGGGTCGATTTTTTGGCCTGCACGCTCCCCGGATCTCAACCTCTGTGATTTATTCTTTCTGGTTCATTTGAAAACTTAAGTGTACAGTAACGGTGAGGTGAATAGTGTTGAAGAACTTAAACAACGCATTGAAAATCTTTGTGACATTATTCGTGAGCAAACTGATGTGATAGTGGCTGCATGTAACAATTGGTTATTACGCCAGGCAAAACTTTGTGCACATCAAATGAATGGTGACCATTTCGAACAATTTCTGTAAAAAATTAGGATCAATTTCATCGGTGAGTTTGTGGATTTCGAAACTGTTTTTCAAACGACCTTTTCAATCAGCAACATTTCCTGTCCTTAGTTTAAAATTTTGGAATCATACCGCTCAGGAAATATCTCCTAATAAAAGTTGAAAGAGAATATTCAAATTTACGATAAAATTCAACTCTTTATTTACTTGCTGGAATGCATATGGCACCATGATTCATGTCAGATTTCCAAACAGAGTCGTATTAAGATGATAATGCCCTAGATTTTTAGCATTCTTTCCAAATTGAATATTTCATACGATCAACTTCCGGCGAAATCATCTCTTTCGATGAGTTCTAACATATGCCAAAAAAAGCCCCACCTCAAAAAACATCCTGTAGACTATTGTATTCATAGTTCTTCATTATCTATAAGGTGTAGAAAAAAATTTAGAAATGCACTGCCGTGACGGCAGGAGCTTTTGAGCGCTCGTACATGCACCTTGTAGGTAGATTCGCATTTTCCAGTTTTAGAAATCAATCGAAGGAATTTTCGACAGCTGTCAAAAAAATTCTGAAACTTAGGCGAAACTCCAGACTTCATGTCAGTGCTTCAGCTGATCAATTTTTTTTCGATAATTCGCTAGAATTTTCTACGGTATCTATGGTCTTGGTGATGTGATCTGGACAAAATTTTGCACGTAGTTTGAATACATCACTCCTCAGTTAGGTGCATAATTTCATTCCAATCCGATCAGTAGTTTCTTAACTATCAGGAAAAAAATATTTTGAATGGCCATAATTACGGAACCCCTAATCTAATTATGCTCATTGATGAACGTGACCACGATATTCGCGATCCAAACCCACCCTGAAAATTTCAAGTTCCTAGGCGTTTCCGTTCAAAAGTTACAATTTTCTATGGTTTCTATGGTTCTGGTCATGCGATCTGGACAAAATTTCACATGTAGCTTGAACACCTCATTTTCCATTTGGGTGCAAAATTTCATCTCGATCAAGTTTTTAGTTTTCAAGTAATCAGGGAAACAAAAATTTGAACGGCCATATTTACGGAACCCCTGGTGGAATTCGGCCCATTAACGAACATAACCGAGGCATTCGAGAACTGAACCCACAATGAAAATTTCAAGTCTCTTGGTTGTTCTTTTCGAGAGTTGTCGTGCTTACGGCCGGCCGGACGGTCGGACGGACAGATTCGAATTTTCCGACGGATTCTTTATCAGTAAGTCGAACATAGTCGATTGAGACCATTTTTGCCTCAAAAATACAGACATCGTGACGAAATGATATAGCCCTCGTGTAGGTAGTACGAGCGCTCAAAAATAGCGTATGCAGCTTCGATGTGATGGTTATTAATACACTCGAATAAACCATACGGGACTCACCTTCGGCTCGTTTCGTATCTCGGTTAATGCTCGTGTATTGATAATTGTCACGTCGTGAAGTATGTTTGGTTGCTGACGCGAGTTCTTTTCAGAACCATCTCGTCGTGATGAATTCGTAAATTTCTTCTAAATTAACGCATTATTGGTCTGCTGTGAAATATCTTCGCATATTCGGTCAAAACCGAATCGTCTGATCCTTTTCCGCCGCGTTTATCGCAGCATTGTGTCTTCTGATAGCACCAATTGAGCAACTTTGAGTTGAGTGCCCTTCAGCTTCATCAAAACTGAGTCATAACTCCGGAAATGTATCGAAAGAGTGTTCACCCCTGCTTTCCATCCTTTTAACCCTATTTCAGTGTCAGCCCGTGGTGATTCGCCGAGATTCTGTCAGCACCCTCTTGGGGTGAGTACTCTGCTTGCTTAAAGTTCTCAATTTCATACATTATATACTATTTTACGACCGAGACTCAAATAACAAAAATCCACGAATAACTGCGAAGTAACAACAGAAAAAGTGTAAAAATAAAGTATTAATTGTTGGTAAGAAAAAAGGTTGACCCTGATCCGTGTAATTCCCTCCACTAACGTGAAAAAACAACCGCCATCAATAGCTCGAAACTTCGTAATTCCTGGCATCCGCTTAGTTCAAAACATTCCGACGAAAATATTTGTTTTCAATTTGATGGGAAAACTCGATTATATATAGGTGTGATTTCGGACGTTCAAGTGGAAAAACAGCGCGCATCGAATATCTATGGATCTGTTTTCGCGGAAAACAATGAATTTATCCCGACTCTCCACCGGGCGTCCATTAGATTAGAATATGTAGAAAGAGCCCGGAGAATTCGGGTTTCCCACCGTCGGAAACTTTCCGGCTAACTCGATTTACATCGGCACTTTCGGGCACGTCTGACTTATCGATCCGAGCGCGAAATCTGGCCAAATGGGTCAGAACACAAGTTTTTCCATATTTCTGCCGTACCTGGATCCGTTTCAAAACAACCGACGGTGCCGTTCGCCCCCATAGTTCCCGGATAATTTGACAGTGATGCAGTTTTCCCCCGGGAACTCGAATGGCTGGCTCATTAGTGTCAGCATTTATTACATTGTTCTTGCTCGGCTTGGGCTTTTCTTCGTCGGGAAGAATTGTTTGAGGAGAGGGAGATGGGGAGGGCGTGTCGATGCGATGAATTGAACATTGCGGGGGCATGTTCGCGATGAATTTTTTTAATGAGCGTTTCGCTCTATTCGCTGTATTCGTTGATTGCTACTGCGTTGGATGTTTGTTCGTGCGAAAGGGGACTTTTTCGATGATTAACGCATGATCCCCGATTTGTTACTGAACAACAATGCGTCAACTGGATGGAGTGTTATTCCAACGGCAATCTCAGTTTTTGTTGTTCAATAGCTGGGAGTATTATACACGACCTGTCTTTATTCCAACATTTCATAACGTTCAGTTTGAAAAAGCTCATTTTGCTAAAATTTGATCCGATGAAAATACTTCTTCGACAAATGATAGGAGTGATGTTCGATTATGGAAAAAACAAAAAATATGAAGAGTATTAGACTATATCTTCCTTATTCATATAGAAATCAGTAAAATCGACATTACATTCAAAATTTCGAATACAAAGTTGGAATCGACCGTTTTGGATGAAATGCATATCAAAATATTGGTGAAAAATCACTCGAATTTTCTGTAATATTCATTGTACATAATTATGTCGAGAAAGAATATAAATTGGATTATTATCAATTATTGTGAATTTTTATGGAAATTCGATTTGCAATTGTTTTGGAAAAAACTATGTCAACTGAAGGGAAATCCACTGAGAGGAATGCATTTTCAACCTGGGAGGAGTTCACTTCGGTCTTCTATAAAAATTAATCCATTTAATTTGTTTAATTTCATTTTTAACTGGGTTGTTTCGTTTCAAACATTTTGTTGTAATAATCTGTTTTGAACATATTTTATACATTTGCTTTGGTTTAAAACAGTTTTTGTTCAAAACTATTTGAAACATGTTTAAAACACTCAAATCAAACAAACAATTTTTTTCATTGCCTTTGTTAATCTAGTGTTAAATCCTCATCTGACTCGGAATCATAGATAGTTGATATTGGTAGCTGGGATTTTTCAGATGGAACAAATTTTTGAATCTGTTTCTTCATACGCAGCACTTGTCCAGCCATAATTACTTTACATTTTTGAGCGCTCGTACTACTTACACGAGGGCTATATCATTTCTTCACGATGTCTGTATTTTTCGAATTTTGAGCCGAAAATGGTCTCAATCGACTATGTTCGACTCACTGATGACGAATCCGTCGGAAAATTCGAGTCTGTCCGTCCGGCCGTCCGTCCGTCCGTCCGTAAGCACGATAACTCTCGAACGGAACAACCTAGAGACTTGAAATTTTCAGTGTGGGTTCAGTTCCCGAATGGCTCGGTTGAGTTCGTTAATGGGCCAAATTCCACCAAGGGTTCCGTAAATATGGCCGTTCAAAGTTTTGTTTCCCTGATTACTTGAAAACTACAGATTTGATCGAGATGAAATTTTGCACTCGAATGGAAAATGAGGTGTTCAAGCTACATGTGGAATTTTGTCCAGATCGCATGACCAGAACCATAGAAACCATAGAAAATTGTAACTTTTGAACGGAAACGCCTAGGGACTTGAAATTTTCAGCATAGGTGTGGATCTTGAATGTCGTGATCACGTTCATCTATGAGCAACAATATACAACAGGTTCCGTAAATACGATCGTTTGAAATTTTGTTTTTTCGATAATTTCGAAACTACGGATTCGATCGAGATGAAATTTTGTATTTCAATCGAGAATGATATATTGAAGCAATATTTTGTCCAGATCGCATGACCAGAACCATAGAAACCATAGAAAATTCTAACTTTTGAACGGAAAGGCCTAGGAACTTGAAATTTTCAGGGTGGGTTTGGATCGCAAATTTAACGGTCACGTTCATCAATGAGCAAAATTAGACTAGGGGTTCCGTAAATATGGCCGTTCAAGATATTTTTTTCCTGATAGTTTCGAAACTGCTGATCGGATTGAAATGAAATTATGCACCTAGCTCAGGAATAATGTATTCAAACTACGTGCAAAATTTTGTCCAGATCGCATCACTAAGACCATAGATACCGTGGAAAATTCTAGCGGATTATCGGAAAAAAATTGATCAGCTGAAGCACCGACATGAAGTCTGGAGTTTTGCCTAAGTTTCAGGATTCTTTTGACAGCAGTCATACATTCCTTCAATTGATTTCTAAAACTGGAAAATGCGAATCTACCTACAAGGTGCATGTACGAGCGCTCAAAAGCTCCTGCCTTCACGGCAGTGCTTTTCGAAATTTTTTATATTTAGCAGACATATGCGGGTCACGACAAAAAAAACGTCAATTGGTCCAGTTTTGAATGGGAAAACAAGATTTGACCAGTATAATCAAACAAACCAGGCAATATTTGGATATTGAACAGAAAATTTGGTCTTCAGTCTTCAGTCCACGGATTTTCATCAGACAGAGTTTCAGAGGTTAGGTTGGAACATATAATCACATTGTTGTTTTATATCATATACAGGGTGTTCCTGAATTGAAGGTACAAATGAAAGAGAGGGGGATTCCTTAAATTATTTTATTACATTATATTTGAGAAAAAGAAATTCCATAAACATGGTATCGCAAAGGTTCCGTTTTCGAAATACAGGGTGTTAAAGTTTGAAATTTTTTCAAGTTTTCTTGTGAAAATATTCACACTACTCAAGATATTCAACTGAAATTTGGCATAGATATAACAATTGAGAGTTCAAACCATGTGCCAATTTTGATAGAAAATCTACAGGGTGATATTTTTTCTGGAACACTTTCCTCTGTTTTTCTTCAGAACTTTTTTTTGGTGAGCGTGTAATTTGAAAGAATGTGAAAAGCCGCTTTTTTGATATACCAAACTTTATGGTGTCATGTAGTTTCGTCGTATCTGCTACCGATTTCGAGGAAACAATTCTGAACGATTCTCTCGAAATCCTCAGAAAAATCCAAATTGTCATAAAAATTCAGTAAGTAAGCTGTGGCGAATTAATTCATTGATAGTTTCGTCATCAACTCTCGATTGTAATATCTATGCCAAATTTATATTCAATAACTTGTGTAGAAGTGTAGAAACTAGCAGAAAAAATTCGAAAAAAATTCAAACTTTATCACCTTGTACCTCGATAACGAAACGTTTGCGATCCGATGTTAATGGGACTTGTTTTTCTCCAAATTACTCAAGGAATCTCTCTTCTTCGTTTGTACCTCCAATTTAGGAACTCCCTGTATAGTATATACAAGGTGTTTCCAAATTAGACGTGAAACTTGAAGGAGGTGTTAGTATCACTCATTTGCTGTCATTTGAGTCATATTTGATCAACAGTTTCCGAGATATTTGAGTTCTTGTGTTTTTTGAAAAATGTCTCAACTTTCGTCAATTTTTTTTACGTTGACCAAGTTTGATTATAATTTTGGATCATTTTGATCAGAAAAGGATATAGGGTAAATACTACAGTTATTGACACCTTAAGCCAACTGTCCCAATAGAATGTAAATAATTTGTTATTTGGGTATAAAATGAAAATATTTCTTTTTCGAGGTTATGTGTTGGTTTATACTCGATTGAAATTAACAACCGAAAGTGGAAAAACCTTTTTTCATGCACAGGAAATGCATTTAATTATTTAATACCATTTAAATCCAAATTCTTTTTGCAAATAGGACACAAGCCCTGGCAGTTGGTTCTCCAGTAGCCGTTTATAGCAACTTGGTTTTCATTGTTATCACAGATTGTGTCTTCAGATTTACAATCCATGTCCATATTGGACTGTTTCATGACTGTATAAAGGATTCTTCATGAATTTCATCATCAAGCTTTATGTTTGAAATAATTTTTTTTTTATTTTTTTGGCACACCCGTCTATTCTATCACATAATTTGAGATCTTCTTCATAGGTTAATACAGGGCAAGGTCCGTGATTCGTTGAGCGCTCGTTGGAATTACAACAGGGCTACATCATTTCGTCAAGATGTCTGTATTTTTCGAATCTTGCCGTAAGCACGATAACTTTCGAACGGAACGACCTAGAGACTTTAAATTTTCAGTGTGGGTTCAGTTTCCGACTGCCGTAGTTGAGTTGGTTAATGAGCAGAATTCCATCAGGGGTTCCGTAAATATGGCCGTTCGAAATTTTGATCTCCTGATTACTTCTAAACTACTGATTCGATCGAGATGAAATTTCGCACCCAGATGGTGCGAATGACGTGTTCAAGTTACATGCAAAATTTGTCCAAATCGCATGACCAGAAGAAAATAATAACTTTCGAACGGAGGGGCCTAGGGACTAGACATTTTCAGGATAGGTGTGGATCTCGAATATCGCGGTCACGCTTATCAATGAACAAAATTATCAATGACCAAAAGTGGATGTCCAAAGAAATTTTTTTTAGGAAGATTCTACCTACTAGGTAGATGAACGAGCAGCGCTCAAAAGCTCCTGACTACACGTCAGTGCTTTTCATTTTTTCAACAAGTTTTCCACTCAACCAAAAAATTATTGTAGAACGAGGAACGCCATAGGTTTGGGAGGCAAGTTTTCTGGACATTCCTTCTGATTTTACTGCTGATAAGGCAGAAATAATAGCATCCTCCGTGTAATTTTTCTTATAATTGCTTCCTTCTTTTGCTTTTGCCATGTTGTTGAGAATGAAGCGTGGAAAATCGATTCAGGGGGTAGGGACAAGAAGTAGGAACTAGTTGAACTTGCAATATAGTTATTGACACGTGGAAATTCACAGAGATTGACACTGGTGTCAACAACTATCTAGAACCAAATTAGATGAAGTTCAATCATTTTTCAGTATTCATTGAGAAATTGAGGCCTGAATAGTAGGCAATACGGACTAATTTTGCAAAATTTGAATACGACAGTTATTGACATAGTATGTCAATCACTATTCATCCACATATTTTCAAAGGCAATTATTGACACCCACAAAAAAACGCGAAACCTTCAACCAAATAGATTTTAAGTTATGAAAAAGTATTTATTGAACAGTTTCAATAATTCAAACAAAAATTATGCTTCAGACAAAAATTAGAACAATTAAAAAAATGTTATGAACTTGAGTTAAGTACCTTGAGAAAATGGCAGTATTTTTCTAATTGCAATGATCGTCAGCACGCTGCACATTGATAAATATATGGTGAATTAGGGATGCAAACCTAACCCAAATTAATACTAACAGTCCAAACTTGAAAAATTGAAATATTTTTTTCAAAGCTCCATGTTTTTAAGGCCTCCATCCAATTCTTATAATTCAAATATGAAAATGAGGGTGTCAATCACTGATAGGGTGTCAACAACTGTACCTTTTACCCTAATATGTATGAAAAAAGCAAAACTATGCTGAAATAGATGTTGAAAAAGAATTGGTATGATTTGAAAGTTGGTATATAAAGAAAAGAAAGTCAATTTCTAATATCAATTTGGATGCAAGTTTCGAATTCGAAATTTTGAGTTTGATTGCGATATGAAAATATTCTATTCGTTGCTTTTCTTTCTTGGCTTATATCTCCTTCCGAATAAAAATCCGCTGAATCCAAACTAGTGCCTGCATTCTCACGAACATTTTTTCAGGGAATGAAGAAGGAATTTGGAAAGTTTTCAAAATAATTCTTTTATACATGAATTTTCGAATTCGAAAGTTGCAGACAAATTGATATTAGAAATTGATTGTTATTTTCCTCATATACCCACTTTCAAATCATACTTATTCTTTTTCAACATCTAATGCAGGATAGTTTTGCTTTTCTCATACTAATCATATCCTTTCCTCATGAAAAAAATTCAAAATTATAATCAAATTCGTTGAAAAAATTGACGAAAAATGGTGAGGTGAGGAAACTTTGAAAATCAAATAACTCGTAAATTGTTGATTTTTGGTTATCAATAAATATGGCTCAAACGACAGCAAATGGGTCATACTAACACGTCCTCCAAGGTTCACGTCTAATTTGGAAACACCCTGTATAATAATAATAATTCGACGATTCCAACTATTGAAGTTAATAAAAATAACATAATAGTTTTCGATATACTGACAATTATACACTAATTTGGCTAATTTGGTACACATAAAAAAATTAGTGTTAACTTCTCCTACGTTCTAGTAGATGTCAGGGTTGTTCCTTTCATGTTTTCACTTCTTAAAATTCTAGAGCTGTCCATAGGAGATACCTGCCTTCAAAATTTCATCTCTAGTGCCAATTGTATCTAGATACAGACGTAACGAAATGATGAGGGTTCCGTTATGTTCGATTCCGGCTTGAAGGAAGTGGTGGACGAACCGCAATGTACGGTAAATTCATCGATTTCTCCGACAATAAATCTTCGTTCACCTTCCTGAATCATCCTCCGAATCAAATCTTATCTAGATGGACCAGTTCTATTCCCTGCACCGGGGCCGCAATACCTTCCATAATTTGTCAGGATCCGAATCCTGTTCTATATCGCCCAGTTAGCAGTAATAAATTCGGCTCCTGTCGGTCAACCTGCGGTACAATATATTTTATTTAAACGACCAACTACGATCCCGGCGGCCGGAGAGCCAAACCCGGGGTGGGGTCGGTCCAGCCCGGCGGAAAAGGGACTGCGTTGCTTTCCGTGTTATTGATATGGCTAAATTCCCATGTCGTCTAGCAATTGTTACGAGGGTCTCGGTGCAAGTTTGAAATGCGGTTAGAGCATCGTCGTTCCTCCTTGCCGACCATCGTCTGACATAAACCGCCCTAACGGCGACTTGATGAACGGTAGGGGTCTGATTATGGCTAAGATGATGAAAATCTGATGGAGGGGTTGTTCAGAATTTGAAGAGTTCCGGGGTTACAATCGAGAGATATCTGGATGGTATATGATTCAATGATCGTTTTTCATCGATAGGAATTTAATAGGGTGTTTTTTTGTGTGCATGAAATCTTCCGATGGGAATAGCCAAGCGGATTTCGGCAATTAACGAATGAACTGGCGCATACAGACCTCGAAAGTACCCAGAAAATTTCAATACTCTAAGTCTTTTCTTTAACCACGAATTTTTCATCTGTTAGCCCAACCGTTCAAGACTCAAAATTCTAGAATAACAGACATTTTGACGAAATGATAACGCTCTTGTTCATAAAAACAAGCGAATCTTGAATATTGCGAAATAGTCCTAGATTAAGAAACTTTTATATTATGACCTGAAGAATAGTTTATATTGAGAAATAGAAAATTTGTATGTATCGTTCGACCGTTATATCAATAACCATTTAGATTTAGCCATCTTCGTATGAGAAATTCATACATAACTTTGAAAGAAGTCATTGTCCATATGATTAAAGGAATTATCTTCAAAAATTTACAAGATATGTTGAATAATCTGAATGTCAACAAATTTCATATATAGAAATCTGAATGTGAACAAATTCTTTTATAGAAATCAGGAAAACTGACATAAAAAAAAATTTCAAATAGTTAGAATTGACCAATTTTAGGTTTTATAGATTGTTCATATAACAAGAATTATGTATTTGAATGTTGAAGTGCTAAATTTTCATGTCCTGACAAAAAAAGGTCCATATTGAGAAATAGAAATTTGTATGTATCGTTCGACAGTTATAACAATAACCATTTAGATCGAGCCCTTTCGTATGAGAAATGCATACATAAATTTGAGAGAAGTCATTTTCCATATAATCGAAAGAATTATTCTTAAAAATTTATTAGAAATGTTGAATAGACTAAATGTTAACAGATTTATCAAATAGAAATCTGAATGTGAACGAATTCTTTTATAGAAATCAGGAAAATTGAGATTTAATAAAAAATTTCGAATAGTTAGAATTGACCAATTTCAGGTTTTATAGATTGTTCATATAACAAGAATTATGTATTTGAATGTTGAAGTGCTAAATTTTCATGTCCTGTCAAAAAAAAAGTCCATATTGAGAAATAGAAATTTGTATGTATCGTTCGACAGTTATAACAATAACCATTTAGATTGAGCCGTTTCGTATGAGAAATGCATACATAAATTTGAAAGAAGTCATTTTCCATATAATCGAAGGAATTATTCTTAAGTATTTATTAGAAATGTTGAATAGTCTCAATGTTAACAATTTTTTTATATAGAAATCTGAATGTGAACAAATTCTTTTATAGAAATCAGGAAAATTGACATTCAATAAAAATTTAAAATAGTTAGAATTGACCAATTTTAGGATTTATAGATTGATCGTATAACAAGAATTATGTATTTGAATGTTGAAGTGCTGAATTTTCATGTCCTGAAAAAAAAAATGGTCCATATTGAGAAATAGAAATTTGTATGTATCGTTCGACAGTTATAACAAAAACCATTCAGATTGAGCCCTTTCGTATGAGAAATGCATACATCAATTTGAAAGAAGTTATTTTCCATATAACCAAAGGAATTATTCTTAAAAATTTATTAGAAATGTTGAATAGACTAAATGTTAACAGATTTATCAAATAGAAATCTGAATGTGAACGAATTCTTTTATAGAAATCAGGAAAATTGAGATTTAATAAAAAATTTCGAATAGTTAGAATTGACCAATTTCAGGTTTTATAGATTGTTCATATAACAAGAATTATGTATTTGAATGTTGAAGTGCTAAATTTTCATGTCCTGACAAAAAAATAGAAATTTGTATGTATCGTTCGAAAGTTATAACAAGAACCATTTAGATTGAGCCCTTCCGTATGAGAAATGCATACATGAATTTGAAAGAAGTCATTTTTCATATAATCAAAGGGTTTATTCTTGAAAATTTATTAGAAATGTTGAATAGTCTGAATGTTAACAAATTTTTTATATAGAAATCTGAATGTGAACAAATTCTTTTATAGAAATCAGGAAAGTTGACATTTAACAAAAAATTTCAAATAGTTAAAATTGACCAATTTTAGGTTCTATAGATGGTTCATATAACAAGAATCATATATTTGAATGTTGAAGTGCTAAATTTTTATGTCCTGACAAAAAAAAGTCCATATTGAGAAATAGAAATTTGTATGTATCGTTCGACAGTTCTAAGAATTATTATTTAGATTAAGCCCTTTTGTATGAGAAATGCACAAATAAATTTGAAAGAAGTCATTTTCCATATAATCAAAGGAATTATTCTCGAAAATTAATTAAAAATTTCGAATAATCTGAATGTAAACAAATTTTTTATATAGAAATCTGAATGTGAACAAATTCTTCTATAGAAATCAGGAAAATTAACATTCAATACAAAATTTCAAATAGTTAGAATTGACCAATTTTAGGTTTTATAGATTGTTCATATAATAAGAATTATGTATTTGAATGTTGAAGTGCTAAATTTTCATGTCCTGACAAAAAAAAAGGTCCATGTTGAGAAATAGAAATTTGTTTGTATCGTTCGAAAGTTATAACAAGAACCATTTAGATTGAGCCCTTCCGTATGAGAAATGCATACATGAATTTGAAAGAAGTCATTTTTCATATAATCAAAGGGTTTATTCTTGAAAATTTATTAGAAATGTTGAATAGTCTGAATGTTAACAAATTTTCCATATAGAAATCTGAATGTGAACAAATTCTTTTATAGAAATCAGGAAAATTGACATTTAACAAAAAATTTCAAATAGTTAGAATTGACCAATTTTAGGTTCTATAGATGGTTCATATAACAAGAATCATATATTTGAATGTTGAAGTGCTAAATTTTCATATAATGACGAAAAAATGGTCCATATTGAGAAATAGAAATTTGTATGTATCGTTCGACAGTTCTAAGAATAATTATTCAGATTAAGCCCTATTGTATGAGAAATGCACACATAAATTTGAAAGAAGTCATTTTCCATATAATCAAAAGAATTATTCTCGAAAATTAATTAGAAATTTCGAATAATCTGAATGTAAACAAATTCTTATATAGAAATCTGAATGTGAACAAATTCTTCTATAGAAATCAGGAAAATTAACATTCAATAAAAAATTTCAAATAGTTAAAATTGACCAATTTTAGGTTTTATAGATTGTTCATATAACAAGAATTATGTATTTGAATGTTGAAGTGCTAAATTTTCATGTCCTGACAAAAAAAAGTCCATATTGAGAAATAGAAATTTGTATGTATCGTTCGACAGTTATAACAATAACCATTTAGATCGAGCCCTTTCGTATGAGAAATGCATACATAAATTTGAGAGAAGTCATTTTCCATATAATCGAAGAAATTATTCTTAAAAATTTATTAGAAATGTTGGATAGTCTGAATGTTAACAAATCTTTTATATAGAAATCTGAATGTGAACAAATTCTTTTATAGAAATCAGGAAAATTGACATTCAATTAAAAATTTCAAATAGTTAGAATTGACCAATTTTAGGTTTCATAGGTTTTTCTTATAACAAAAAATTATGTATTTGAATGTTGAAGTGCTAAATTTTCATATTATGACGAAAAAATGGTTCATATTGAGAAATAGAAATTTATATGTATCGTTCGACAGTCATAACAATAACCATTTAAATTAAGCCTTATCGTTTGAGAAATACATACATAAATTTGAAAGACGTTTTAGTGACTATAACTTCATACGAATTCAAATAATCACTTCAATTTTATGGACTCCATATATAAGATTATTAAAATATGTTGAATAATCCGAATGTGAACAAATTCTTCATATAGAAATTGACATTTAATTCAAAATTTCGAATACATAGTTTGAATCGACCAATTTGGATGAAATGCATATGAAAATGAATAATATCAAACGATTATTCAGAATGGAAACTTGAACTGAAGAAAAATGGACAAAAAACCATATGCCACAATAACTTCGAATGGAATATCAGCACAAAGAGAACGGACTGGACTAGCAGATGATGTAAATAATTGGAAGGGACTTTCGAATGTATACTCCCTTAAAATGACCTCAGAGAAGAAACTTTGGGCAACAAATGATAAGGGGTTCGAATGATTTATATTCTTACAAAGGGCTTCTTCCAGATAATCCCTGAAGGCTGTCGTTGTCAAGGGGAGTTCATCCGACCAACGATAAGAACTGAAAATCATTCATGAAATTTCGGGTGGGTTGAGATGCGATATTTTAACAGGAATTAAAACTCGAAAATCTACTTCCGCGACAGAATCCCGGGTGTATGTCAACGGGATAATCGTTCGCGAATTCGAAGATAAACTTTTCAACTTTAAATGATTTAATATTTCAATTAGGGGTCCGGCCCGCTATCTAAACGACTTCTGGAGGACCCGCTCGGACAATTCATTACGGGCATCTCAGCGACGTAATTCATGGACTCTTCTTCGGCGAGGTACGGCGGTTAGATAACGACAAAGTTTTCCTGATTTGTTAGGGGTGACAGGATGAGCCTCGCGTTATCCAAACCGGGCCTGGATAACGCAAGCCGGTTTAAAGCACTGCATAAATCCTGAATATTGGGCGGGATATTTACTACTTTCGGTGGCGCGGATTTTTTTCATGCTGATAGAGCGCGCGGGGCAAATGGCGCGATCGGTCTCCTGTGAAATGAAGAAATGAGGTAACGAATGGGAGGTGAATAATCAGTTTTACTGGTTTTGGGTATCGGGAGAAAAGGCTGACGTGCGAAAAAATTGGTTACAAGCAAGAGCTAACTTTAAGTTAAGTGCCCTTAGCTTCTCAAGCAATCAGGTGACAGCCCTGGAACTGTGCAGAAAGAAGATTCATCCTCTGCTTCCTATCCTTCAACCCTATTCGGTAAGTACTTTGCTTTTTGTTCGATTTCACAGTAAGTTCATCTGAGGGTGTTCGCAAACCATTTGCGACCGTTCATTGTTTCATTTTTGGTAATTTAGGAAAGCAAATAGCAACATATTCAAATCTGCCTGATCCGAATTTATATACAGGGCATTGTTTTCGAAGGACATCTGCAACCGTATTAGTTGATGCCGGTGTTGTTATTACTGCATTAAACCGGCATGTTGGCTGGGAATCCAATTGAAAATTCGGTTCAAAATAAAATCAGCATTTCCAATACAATAGTGAACTATATTGAGACTAGCTGTAATCAAATAAATTTAAATATTCCTTCCACTTTCAGATCAGTGGGATCTGTAATGAACTTTTCCGTCGACCATAGAATAAAAGCTCATTTTAACGCACTCGAAATCATCCATTAATGACCCCTATTAATGCATGATTTCTTGTATTAATGCATGATTACCATGGCAACCGATTATAAAATATTCAGTCGGAGCATAGATGCATCTATGTCGGAGCACGATCGAGCTGTCAACTTTATTTACTCGCTTTCGATCAGAATCTGATTTTATCCGTTACGCTACTACATAATGAACAACGAAGAAAATATCCCTTTGACACCGCCAGATGTGATCAAAACTGCTGAAGCAGCAACTATGAGTCTGCTTCCTGAAAAGAGCCGCCATTTATATGAGAAAACCTATGCTGAATTCAGATATTGGTGCAAGGACAAGAAGGTTCGGAACTTTACGGAAACGGTTTTGTTGGCATACTTTACGGGTATTGCAGAAAAGGGGCATCTAGCAAGTTTATGGCCAAAATATTCGATGCTGAAATCAACACTAAATGTGAAAGACAATACTGATATAAGCAGATACCACAAACTGGTGATAACTATCATTGTTTGATTTGTAGGTCGCTTTGATATTCGTAGTAGCGGGTGCATTGAGAAAAGATGAATTGTTAAGGTTGCAGAGAAAGGATGTACAAGATATGGGATAGAAATTTTTGGTTACAGTGAATTCATCGAGAACACATTCGAACAGGATATTCACTGTGGTGGATAATGATGAGCATACACTTTTAAACATAATAAAGAGATATATATTCTTGAGGCCAGCTCACACTCCACATGAAAGATTTTTCGTTTTTTATCAACGTCAATGATTGCAAACTTTCTTAAATTAGAACATCCACATTTGTATACAGGTCACTGTCTTCGGCGTTCTTCTGCGTCTATTCTTTCTGACAGTGGTGCAGATTTTTCAGCCATCAAAAGACTTGGTGGTTGGAAATCAACTTCTGTTGCAGAAGGGTATATTGAAAACTCCATTCAGAATAAAATAGAAACCGCAGAAAAAATTTTATGTCATAATAGTTCTAAAGTAAATAATGCTTCAACCTCCACTTCATCCACACGTTCCTTATCGGACATTATAGGAAATGAAATAAATGTAAACTATTCAGAATGTCACAACATGTCCAATATTCCCTCTATGAATTTTTCGAGTTGTTCTATAGGAAGCATACATATTAATATATCGAAATGAACATAGAAATTTGTATTACGTCAAATTTGTATATCATGCAATCATGCATCATGAATAAAAATTGGTTTCGATCCAGAATTTATATTCAATTCCTGATGAGGTCGACGGAAAAATCTTGTAATCAACTCGTTTATTAATTCAGCGATTAATATTCTCAAACATTAACTAGTTGCTTAAATAACTATTTCAAACTGCACAATGAATAATATTGACATTTTTAAGAAATCAGATCAATTACAATTATAATGTTTGATATAAATATCAATAGAATGTGTTAGTAAATTTCTTCTAAATTAACGCCTTATTCGTCTTCTGTTAAATATCATCGCATATCCGGTGAAACCGGATTCGTTTGATATTTTTCCGCCGTTTTTTAACGCAGCATTGTGTCTTCTATTGAAAGTGACATTGAACAACTTTGAGTTAAGTATCAATTAGTCGGAAACTGTAAATGACGTAAGAACCTCATTAACTTACCTCCTCAACTATTCCATAGAAGACAATGTAATTGAATTGTGTATTTGTACCGAAAATACACAAATAAAAGCCGGCAATAATTTTATATTTCGCTGACTTTCGTGGATCCAGATGATGGAACATCGGAACCAGATAAAAATATTCAACTCCCTCGAAATACACGATAAATAACTCGGGTCATCTCACAATTCCTCGACGTGGCTTTCTTCCGCGGAGAGTAGACAAATGGACGCACCAAAATCTCCACACATCCGAAATGCGGGGTTCAATGTAGCCTGAATATCGAAAAAATATAGTCCTGCCCATGACGACAAATTTTCCTGTTTACGAGCAACAAAAGTGTTCCAATATTTCATCCCCTATTTCGAAAAATATTTTCGCGCTGTTACGGGCATAAAGACGGGGAGGAGGAAGCTTATCGAATTTACCGCCGATATATTATTTGGTGGATGGCTGGGGAGAGCGGGTCCCTCACTGTTTTCACGATATCTGGTGAATAACTACTTTCGGTGACCGTTGGGGTTGGTAAAGTACTGTAGATATCCGCATCATACAACAGATAACAAAGGGGCGGATTTATTCATTGCGTCGTCAGACATCTATCCCGGAATAGTCGCTGATAGTTCCGGCAGGATGAAAAAAAGACGACGTTTCTGGTGGAAATGGAGAAATGGGGTTCGGGTTAGATTAAAGAAAGGTTAGAGGTATCATAAATTAGGAAACACCGGAACCAGCATAATTCATGAAATATCTCAATGTATTATGAAAAAAATGGTCCTCATTTTTTTTATTCTATCTAAGATATTCCTTCGGACATGAATGATTTTACCAAAATGATTGGGATACATTAATTGTTTTGTTGGCTTGCTATTAGTTTATCTAGTATAATTTTTCTAACTTCATTCTTGAATTTGACATATCTGAGCATAGCTCCATATAAATCATCCTCGTCTAAACCATGTGCTAAATTCGAATGGCAAAATCTCGTTGCACAGCATGTAGCCGAAGGAAATAGGTGAACATGTTTGTGTAAACTTTGCTTCTAGCGATAAACGAGAAGTGAAAACTTCTCAAGTATGAGGTAAACTGTTTATTATTGTTGTATCACGAGCATCAAGCTCGGAATTCAGAACAAGGTGAAGCTACAATAATCGAGGATAAGCTTGAGCATTTTATTTTATTAGTGTTATGAAAGTTTTTATGCAGAATTCAATATTCGAGGAAAAATATTATAGACCATATTCTTCAAACTTCATGTTACGACCGCTGAAGTAGTTCTTCCAATGTGGATGAACAAAAGTCATCAATATCCAGGAACTATAAAAAATTTAACGTAGAGACGGACAGCATCTCATTTGAATTGTATGAGATACAGAATGGGTAGGTGGATGCAAATCATGTCAGAAAAGGCCGGCAGAGAAAAGTTTCATTTTACAAAATGTGAAGTTGAGAAGTTTAGTCCCAGCTGAGTTGACATTTATATGACAGGTGGTTGGCAAACAACAAAATTGTATTACACGCTCCGTTCATGCATGTACGAATGCGGTTCTCGGGAAAATTCGATTTGTACGAACGCTGGGACAAAAAATGATTTCATATGTTTTGCTCTGTTCACAGAGAGAGTAGAACTTCTTTTTGATCAGGGCTCAGATTCGGGATGTATTAGTGTCGATTTTTTGCATTATATCGTTCTCGAATATGATCTTACGTCATGAGTTCGCGCTTGAATATAATAAGGATAATATTCAGACGAATAAGGTTCAAGCTTGAACCCGTAAATTCCATGTTTGACAATATATGCTCGTAATGTTCACGACGCGTCAAACATGTGTCTTTGTTTTGGGGAGTTGATGAAACAGTTCATGATCCACAGATATTTGAGACAGTTGCTTTTGGAACGGACAGGTGGCGTGATCTGGGAAATTTTCTCAGATTCACGTTGCCTTACGTTAAGGTTTTCTGTTTCTCACATCGAATTTGTCATTTTGCTAACCGTACTGACGATATTGTTTTGTTGGCTTGCTATTAGTTTAGACCAGGCAATAGATATTTTTTTCTGTGAAAAAAATGGTAGAGGAAAACCGCGAGTGAAGGGGTGGCCTGTAGATGTTCAGTGATATGTTTTCGACACGCAAATATGATTACTTTTCTTGTAATTTCGACAATTTTTTTCGTTTTTTCAGTTTTTGCTTGTAAAACCTGAACCGATAGAGCGATGCTGACACTTTCAACAACAGAATTGCAGAGAATGAAAAGTTAAGGAAATGAGTGTTAGTGCAATTCAATCGGGTTCATAATTATCGTAGGAAAGCAGGAAACCCCATAAAAATCAGCGTACTTTCAAAAATTCATAACTCGACCGTTTTCAAAGTTGTAGCGCTGGTTTTACGGATGAATTAATCCGGATGAAAAAAGGTACTTCAAGTGTGCACAACTCGGACGTTGCTGGATGAATAGTTTGTGCGTAATTGCGATTTGAATTATTTCATGCACTAATTTCCGGAAGGGCTGGATGCGTCAGAAGATCTCCGATTTTAATTAACAAAACAGATTTTGAAAGTAGAAGTATAGTACTACAAAACTTCAATCTTGATTATCCGTTGAAATGTTGCAAAATAGGTAAAAAAAAAACATGCAAACATGACCAAAACCGGCCGAACGCTCGATTGCGGTCTGTAGTGGGGAAATAAATGTAGAGATTCGCGCCCAGCCGCAGCGCGCTTTAATTATAATACGCCCTTCCCTGCGTCGGCAGGCAACGCCCATTATTCGTCCGCGATCGAGTGCTTGGCCAGTTTTGGTCATGTTTTCTCGTATTTTCCATCTATTTTGCAATATTTTAACTAAAAATAGAGATTGATGTTTTGTAGTAGCATACTTCTTCTTTCGAAATCCCTTTGGTGAATTGAAATCGGACAACTTCCGACGCATCCAGCCCTTCCGGAAAATAGTGCCTAAAATAATTCAAATCGCAATCACGCAAAAACTATCTATCCGACAACGTCCAGAATGTGCCCACTCAAAGTTCCTACCGACTATTACTTTGATTTGGAAAACGAGCGCTACAACTTCGAAAATGGCCGAGTTATGAATTTTTGAAAAAACGCTGATTTTTACGGTTTTTCCGGCTTTCCAACGGTAATAATGATCTGATTGAGTTGCATGAGCACTCATTTTCTTCGTTTTTTCATTCTCTACAATTATTTTTCCGAGAGTGTCAGCATCGCTCCGTTGGTTCAGATTTTACAAGCAAAAAACTGAAGAACACCTTTTTTTTGGAGTTTATTCGAAATTACAAGAAAAGTCGAAACACTCGCGGTTATCTTCTACGATTTTTGTCACAGAATGACCCATTATTTGCTTTATTGCCTGGTCCATAATATACCTTGAATATCTTTCCCCCCCACACTGTATTTCAGGCACCAGAATTTTTGCTGTTACCTGTCACATATATTAAGAAATGGAATTTTAAGTGGATAATCAGAATAGAATGAGATTAATCACAAACGACTCACCTCTATGTCTATTCGTTTGCTTGTCGAACATCAGCATTGCATCTTCTATCTGTAAAATAAAAAATCTAATTAAGTATAACACATTTTGTATTTCTTTTCCGACGAAACATTTCCAAAAAGATTTTCAATGGTTTTATGAATGTACCAAACACATATACAACTCGTAGAACATTTCAAGAGAACAAAGGTGAGATGAGAAACTATCGTTTATATCAAATTCCGAACATCGTACATTACGTCCGAGTAAAGTGGAAGCGATTGTTGTTGGCTTGGTTTTATTGCTATGTGGAGAGTAACTGTAACTGCAACGTCTACGTCTAATGATACTGGGGGCTTAGTGCCCCTTGCTAAGGTGCGAAAGAGTAAGAGAAAAGGCGCCAGAAAAAGAGGGAGGATGCTGCTCCGAGAGCGGGGCCTCGCCTCCGCTCTCTCGCAGCCCTGATGCTAATATGTAGCCCCAGGAGACTTTCATTTAACAAGTAGCTGTCCACATTTACAACATCCAGACTAGGATTACGCGAATTTGAATCCTACTCGCACCTCTTCATGTAAATTATGGTTAATTTCTCTTCGTTTTATGCGGGGCCACTTTAATTCGATACACTCCAGCGTTTGGTCGTTTTGGTACAGCGTCTGAGCAGAGCATAGTTTTAGGTATACAACGACAAATAACGATATATTCCAGAATTCTGTAGAAAAATAATGGAGAAGTATAGAAATTCATTCATGAAAAAATACTATGCAGCATATATCTTCAAACTTATTGCTCTAATTTTTTTTTCTTTGGTATAATCCCACTATTCATCAGTTTAGCAAGCCGAAAGATGAAAGCAGAATGAACCCGACACCAAGATTTCGAAGTTTAGATAATGGTTCCTCCGAATAACAACAAAAGTTCTTGTTCAATACTGGCAAAAATTAGAATTGGAACTGTCCCTGAAATGATGGACTGCCAAATAGGGAAGGTATTCATATCTAGTCGAACAAATTTGCGGAATGGAACGATAATAAAAGCACACTCGGAACTAGATGTGCATTGTTGAAATAACAATTTTGAGTTCAGCCCGATCGTCAAAACGTAAGCGACCCATTCCAGTGAAAATTACGTGACTACTAAATCTCTTTATGGACCACTTGTGGTGGGGCCATGAAGAGCACTCGTTTTGCAGACGATTTCATATATGAACATTGGGAATCTTGGTCCGGCGACTTCAGTCAGGTATTCGGATGGAATTTCGGATTCTGTATATTCGCAAATAATTTTCCTATGAATCCTATGGAGGATTTCAATGTCTGTTGCAGATTTTGTTCAACATTTGTAAGAGGAAACAAAAAATCAAAGAAATTGTCTAGTATATACAACAGGAATTCGGTTACTTCTACAGGAAATTCCCCCTATATAAGCGACAGAAGAAATATTTGTTGATTTTACGTGACAATTCCGGTCGTTCAATTCCTCTAGAAATAACAAGTTTTACATTAGTTGATGCAACCAAACTGTAGTTCGTCATTTCAACAGGAAAATAAAACTGCGAAGGAAACAGGAATTTTCTGTGTAGTTACCTAGAGTATTTAACTGGAATTTCTTGTATTTTCTGTGGTTTTGGGAGTAATTTTTGTAATGCATTTTGGTTTTTCGACCTTATTGATTGCAATATTCAGTCATCATCTCAATTTTTTAGGACACTGCCACAATTTTTTAGACATTCACAACATCTATGCCGGGATTCGAATCCAAGCCTCCGGCACCCTAGTCCGGTCCGTACTCAAGAAGGCTATCGAGGCGTCCTTGTAATGTTTTCTGTCCAAAAAGTGAATTGACGAATAGAAGTCTGGAATCGGGGGAGGATTTATATCATATTATATTCATTATAGAGTATCTTTACATCATTTCACAAAATGAGAGTGAAATTCGTTGAGTACCAGTAATGAGAGACTCCATTATAGATATAAAGAAATTTTTTTCATGATTTCGGACACAATTTAGCTAATTTGATTACGGAATTACTGTCTACAAATACTAGCACCTTTTCTGTCGCTTTTCAATCGATATTTTATTCCAAACAACTTCAACCATATGGTACAACATGGATTGAAATAGCTGAACAAGATTCATTCCGGTAGAATAATCTAAATTTCTGTCAGATTCCTGTTGAGTTTATAATAATTTACTAGATATTCCTGTAACATGTACGGAAAAATTCCTTTTAAAATAATAGTACCTAATCACTGCTAAACTCATCTTTTTTGAGCGCTCGTACTACTCACACGAGGGCTATATCATTTCGTCACGATGTCTGTATTTATCGAATTTTGAGCTGAAATTGTGCCGTAAGCTCGATAACTCTCGAACGGAACAACCTAGAGACTTGAAATTTTCAGTGTGGGTTCAGATCCCGAATGCCTCGGTTAAGTTCGTTAATGGGCCAAATTCCACCAGGGGTTCCGTAAATATGGCCGTTCAAAGTTTTGTTCTCCTGATTACTTGAAAACTACAGATTTGATTGAGATGAAATTTTGCACTCAAATGGAGAATGAGGTGTTCAAGCTACATGTGAAATTTTGTCCAGATCGCATGACCACCATGACCATGATCGCAGGTCGATTATAACTTCTGAACGGAAAGGCCTAGGGACTTGAAAATTCAAGATAGGTGTGGATCTCGAATGTCGTGATCGCGATTATCTATGAGCAAAATTATACTAGGGGTTCCATAAATATGGTCGTTTGAAATTTAGTTTTTTTGATAATTTCAAAATACAGATTCGATCGTGACGAAATTTTGTATACTAATGGAGAATGATATATTCAAGCTATATTTCTCCAGATCGCATGACCAAAACCATAGAAACCATATAAAATCATAAGTTTCGAACGGAAAGGCCTAGGGACTTGAAATTTTCAGGATAGGTGTGGATTCGAAATGTCGCGTTCACGTTTATCAATGAGCAAAATTATACTAGGGGTTCCGTAAATACGGTCGTTTGAAATTTTGTTTTTTTGATAATTTACTGCGGATTCGATCGAGATAAAATTTTGTATTTTAATCGAGAATGATATATTGAAGCAACATTTCGTCCAGATCGCATGACCAGAACCATAGAAACCATAGAAAATTATAACTTCCGAAAGGTAAGGCCTAGGAACTTGAAATTTTCAGGGTGGGTTTGGATCGCGAATGTCGCGGTCACGTTCATCAATGAGCAAAATTAGACTAGGAGTACCTGGCCGTTCAAAATATTTTATTCCTGATAATTTCGAAACTACTGATTGTATTGGAAGGAAATTTCACACCTAGCTGAAGAATAATGAATTCAAACTACTTGCGAACTTTTGTCCAGATCGTTTCAACAAGACCATAGATACCGTAGAAAATTCCAGCGAATTATAGAAAAAAAATTGGTCAGTGCAGCACTGACATGAAGCCTGGAGTTTCGCCTAAGTTTCAGAATTTTTTTGACAGCTGTCGAAAATTTCTTCATTTGATTTCTAAAACTGAAAAATGCGAATCTACCAACAAGGTGGATGTACGAGCGCTCAAAAGCTCCTGACTTCACGGCAGTGCTTTCATAATTTTTTCTGTTCATAGGATTAAATCCACTTCAACCGGAATCGGTAAGTTATGTTGCAGGTACAGATGTTTCTCAGAACGGTCTTTTCTTGTTGTGATAACAATATTTGCGTGTGAACAACTGGAATTCATCAAACCGGAAATTCCCGGGATTCTTTTTCTTCAATGAAGAATGACATTATCAGATGATGAAACCAATGCCATATTTTTAAAATTCAAGAAATTTTTCTACACTTGTGCTATATAATAATACAATTATATGTACATAAGGCGTTTCACGAGATTCATTATGATACAGATTTTTCAAAACTTTTTCCCTCTTATTCTTAGTATTTAAGTGTGTAATGAGTTGATCATTTTTATATTTTTTTTTTGTTCCTTTTAATTTGGTGGATCCTTGTTATTGGGTTTTCCTGTTAGGATTCCTGTTCATGTTAAATGAATAAATAAATAAAGATTTGAAATCAAAAGAAACCCATAATTTGCATGCTGTGAATTTGACATTAGTCCTAAATTCATATCTAAATGTTCTAAATCAGTAGGTATTAAATAATCGTAGAATATAGCTAAACTTCGATAATTATATGTGCGATATAGAACCTCCACCTCCACACATATCGGAGAAAGCAGAAAATGCAGTACACAATATATTACCCCAAAAATCTGAAAAAGTGTACGAAAAACTATATCAACGGTTTATGAATTTGAGAAATACAATACTGTAATGGTTATTGATAAACTCGCATAAACCATACGAAACTCGCCTTCGGCTCGTTTCGTATCCCCACTCATATGTCTGGAGTGTTATTGATGTTTATCATCAAGTTTGAACCCTAGAGGACAGCCGGGCTTGCACCCCCAGTAGATACGTGCCGGCAAAAATGTCCGGAGATTATTTATTCGTATTATGCCTTTTAGAGGCAATATAACGAATATACCCGAATTAAACAGTATAATAACAGAACGCTTTATGGGGCTCGCGCAGAATCCTCCGCTCTGGTTGAAAATATTAATCACGAACTCGCCTAAACAATGTGCAAGTTGTGCCCCATTCTGACACTCCGGACCGCAATTCCGCCGGCCGGAATGGCTCCGGCGGATTTCGCGAGCGCTAAATATATATTCCCGTGCCTTAAACAAGTCGATAAATTTTTTGTTGCACCCTCTCGCCTGATATCCGTGTCCCGGGTCGCAGGGGTAATTGGATGCTGACTATTCTAGTAGGTACAGCTGAACCAGATGATATTTCGGAGAGTAGCGACAAGAAGTTTTAGTGTTCGTTATGGAACTTTTGAGAGATTTTGGTAGAAACAATCCACGTTAAAATGTTTTCCTCAAATATGCAAATTTCAAGGTTGCAGCAATTTGCTCGAAATTTCCGACAATTCATCACCCCGCAATAAAAGATGTTGTCGCTGGCGAACCCTTCGTTTAAAGCCGTCGTAAGCTATTGTTTCCCCCCATTCTGCTACCCCCGAGGGAACGACTGAAAAATTCGACAGAGCCTCACCTGGAAACATAATCAGTCATTCCTTATCGAAAATTAAAATGTGTCAATTTTTCCCCACTCCAGGCGTGACTGTCTGCATAATTCGTTCCACAAAAGCCGCCATCAACGCCCGAAGGCTTAATAAAAATGAAATTACTGGTAATTCATTTAGACCGTCGGACGGCACCTGACGGAACCTTCGTGCCCGACCTCGCGCTGTCCAGGATGAATTGAAGGAGACAACTAATGAGTTTTGGGCGCATTTATCATCCAATGAAGTTCCATCAGAACTTGACGTGTCCGGATGTACGCCATTACTGGGACACGTCTCGGCCATTGTTAATCGAAGAGGATATGAATCTCTGTCAGGGCAGCCTTTTTTGACCAGGATTTTCGCTCTTAGGCCCGAAAGCGGCCGCTATTTTCTCGGAGGTTGTCGTCTTCCTTCTTTCCGAAGAGGGTTGGCGGTGAATTATCGGAGGGGGAATATCAAACCAGTCGAACCCTTTCGTTGCCTTTCCAGAAGTGATTTTTCGGAGTGAAGAAAAATACCCTGAAGGGGATTTAAATTGATGCTCCATCTCGGAGGAGAATTTTCCTTTCACTTGACAATATTTGCACAGAAATCTATATTTTTCAGAGGTCGAGTTGAAAAAACTCAAGCTTGAGGAAGATTCGATATGCAGACAGAGGTGAGCTTCGACAACTTGATGAATACTCTCCGCACGTTCGGAAGATGGCGTTGTCGGCTGCGTCGCACCGCGACGTCTCCTTGTGAAGATTTTTCGGTTTGTTACTTCCCTACATGCTAAAAAGTCGACGTGAAGAATTCAATCTTGACAAAATGAACAAACACTCTCGATCCATTACCAAAGCAACCACCTCGAGCGTTATGCCGAAGAGCTTTTCTCATGTAATAATTCGAGACAGCCTGAATCGCGACTGCAAGAGGTACGCGGAGGGTTTTAAGGTGTCTCCGAGTTATACCATTATCTTATCAACTTTTCGATAGGAATTGGGGCGACCCATTTCAACCTCGCAACTTCGCGAAAGTTTCGGGAACCATTCAACCCGTTCATTAGACATCATTTTCGCTTTTAGTATTGGGAAGTATTAAGCTCTTCTATTATACTTTGCAGGTTGTTGGCGTTGTTGGATACAATTCACGCCCGAATATTCAGGAAATAGGGATCTTCTATGAACGCCAATTAGTTTCCACGTGCTTCTGAGTTCATCATTTGCAAATGACAATTTTTTCGACGATCGACTTCGATGAAGTTTTTCGAATTTTTAACGAGCGAAACATTACACTACCACAAGAAATATTATTTTTTTCCGATCGTGGGGAAAGTGACACTATTTTGACCTGTTTTCTAAGCGCAAAGCTCAACATTCCAGAATAGTGGGCAGTTGCTAAGCAATTAGAAAATAACAGTGCGGTAATATTCTTACCGCACTGCTGTAGCGTGCGGTAATGTTACAAATGGAATATTACAATAAAATGAAACAGAGTACATTCTCAGAAAAGGATACACTGTTGTTTTTTCTGCAAAAATCCATGGAGCGCAAGTTCATACTTCTCTCTGGATTTCGCCGGAAGTAAATTAAATGAAGCCGCTTTCGCGGCTTCTACTAGTTCAGGAGGCGTGCAAGGTAACAAATAATCACTATCAGTGTTTATGTTTACTAATTCTTTTTTAATCTATATTAATAAAAGAGGATCTATGGTTTATGTATGTACAAGCATCACGATTAAACGACTGCACCAAATTCGATAATTCTTTTTTATTTGTGTTCATTATTATCACGGCAAGCTTTATACAACAAAAAATTTTCCGAATGCACCGGGCAGAAAAGAAAAAAGGCTTTCCTTATTCCTCCGGTCAAGCGAACAATCATAGATAACTTTTATTTCATGAGAATTATGACACTTGTGTGAGTGTTTCTAGAAGTTGCTCAGAAGTTTATCACTGTGTTTGATATATATCGTTGTGTCGTCGGCGAGTTCGTAATGATCGAGACAATGAGCAAACAGAAGGAAAGGTTCTCAATCAAGATCTGCCCCAGCTCCGAAAGAATCGATATTATTGATCTCAGGCGAGATACAACAAAATGTAGAACCCAATGAAATGATCGTCTTTGAGCGTTTGGCATGAATGAAATATTTTTCAATTAATTTTTTAAATGTGAATCAACAATCGAAGAAAAAATAGTATGTATAATTCGTGAGAAAAGCATATTCCCAAACTCCTGTGTTACCAGACTCGTCGCTACGCTCCTCGTCTGGTAATTATCACAGTCGTTTGGGAATATTATGCTTTTCCCACTAATTCATACAATATACTATTATAGCATTCAATGTCATTCTTGGGACTTGTGAGAAAGTTTCAGAGCGTGTTTAGTCTTCTTTAGATTCATTTAGTAATATATTCAAATACTTTTCCCCAATATGAGGAGCTGAAGAGATAAGTGGTAGTGCCTTTTCATGGACTAACCCTGTAGATTTATATAGAAAAGAAGCCGAGAGAAAGTGAAATAGTTATTTAATCAACTAGTTTATTAATGACAGTGATTAATGGTCGAAATATTTTAACGCGTGAGCGGAGCGAGCGCGTTAATGTTTGAGACCATTAATCGTTGAATTAATAAACGAGTTGATTACAAGATTTTTCCGTCGACCTCATCAGAAATTGAATATAAATTCTGGATCGAAACCAATTTTTATTTTGCATGATATACAAATTTGACGTAATACAAATTTCTATGTTCATTTCGATATATTGATATTTATGCTTCCTATAGAACAATTCGAAAAATTCATAGAGGGAATATTGGACATGTTGTGACATTCTGAATAGTTCACATTTATTTCATTTTCCATAATGTCCGATAAGGGACGTGTGGATGAAGTGGAGGTTGAAGCATTATTTACTTTGGAACTATTATGACATAAAATTTTTTCTGCAGTTTCTATTTTATTCTGAATGGAGTTTTCAATATACCCTTCTGCAACAGAAGTTGATTTCCAACCACCAAGTCTTTTGATGGCTGAAAAATCTGCACCACTGTCAGAAAGAATAGACGCAGAAGAACGCCGAAAACAATGACCTGTATACAAATGTGGTTGCTCTAATTCAAGAAAGTTTGCAATCATTGAGGGTAATTTAGAAAATGTATTAATTCCAACTGGTTGTGTTGAAAATTTATAGATGCACCCGCTACTCCGAATATCAAAGCGACCTACAAATCAAACAATGATAGTTATTTAACTATAACGAGATAATGAGAATAAGTTGGAAAAACGATTCAATTGAGTTTGATTTTTACCTTCGACATCAAGAAAACACTATCACGAGCATTCGCTGTGAACACTCTCACATGTTTTTTATTCGAGAACTTTTGATTTTTTTGGGATATATCCCTCTCTTTTCCGTTTAATAAACATCACCAGTTTGTGGTATCTGCTTATATCAGTATTGTCTTTCACATTTAGTGTTGATTTCAGCATCGAATAATTTGGCCATAAACTTGCTAGATGCCCCTTTTCTGCAATACCCGTAAAGTATGCCAACAAAACCGTTACCGTAAAGTTCCGAACCTTCTTGTCCTTGCACCAAGATTTGAATTCAGCATAGGTTTTCTCATATAAATGGCGGCTCTTTTCAGGAAGCAGACTCAAAATTGATGCTTCAGCAGTTTTTGTCACATCTGGCGGTGTCAAAGGGATATTTTCTTCGTTATTCATTATGTAGTAGCGTAACGGATAAAATCAAATTCTGATCGAAAGCGAATAAATAAATTTGACAGCTCGATCGTGCTCCGACTGAATATTTTATGTTCGGTTGCCATGATAATCATGCATTAATACAAGAAATCATGCATTAATAGGGGTCATTAATGGATGATTTCGAGTGCGTTAAAATGAGCTTTTATTCTATGGTCGACGGAAAAGGTTTTTTGTGACCTCGATAGTTTTCCGTAGAAATATTGATACATGTGGAAGACTCAGCCTGTATTCCGGAGCTGAACACTGAAAACAAAATGGTCTCCCTTTCTCCATCATCGCTCCTGCGTAACCGACGAAAGAATCGGGAAAATATCCACTTTCATCAGCACCGCGAAACAATTTCTGCGAGAAGTACGTACTCATCCATGGCTCCACTTGCGGGCTGCGGAACTTCGCAATATAAAACCAAATACCTTGCGAAAGTAAGGAGAGGAGTAATGGACATAAAATTGCTATGTAGCTCGTGGCCCGACCTCTTACATACGAGTTCGTATGAAATATGTTTCAGGGGTGAAATCGCTCGCATTTCGCCCGGGAACTTCACGCGTCATAATAATTTCGCCGGCACTCAAAAAAGAAGCGGGCGTTAAGCCCCGAAGAGGGCGCTGAAAATATTTCCCGGGCGGAATGTTGTTTATTTCCAGATATTGTCTTCTCGGCTCTTGTTTTCGCACGATGAGGATGAATCACATTCGGCTTCATGAACTATTCATGTCGAAATTCCCGGGATCTCACAATGATGGAGTGTTGTTTTTCCGGTAATAAATGCGAAATCTTTATATTCATGAAAAAATTGCCACTTCCGTAGATAGTTTGATCAGAAATAGACCATTATATTTCAAAGCTTATAGGAACTGGGTGTTCAAATAGAAAATTGGTACTGTTAGTTAATAGTTTATTATTTAACGAGCGGTAATTTAGGTCATAACTCACGCAGATGAAGTTTGCAGTGCGAGTCGAAGGCGAGTGCTGTAATTCATCACGTGAGTTATGGACATTACCGCAAGTTGAATTAAATACTTTATCTACGACTATAGCAATAAATACTAAGATACAAGTACAGAGAAGGAACTTTGTTTACAAATCTCAATAGTTACCTATAACAATGCATTATTTATGTTGATTGTGCTTCTTTGCATGGAGTAGAAAGTCCATCGGGGCGATGCTTCATATTTGGTGGCTAAGTTCACTTGAATATGCCAAAAAAACATTCTCTAAACGTTGACTTAGTATTCTTACTGCTACACCAATCTTGAAAATTGTTGTATACACCTTTATATTTGTTTTAATATTTTTCGGGAATAAATTCTGTATGGTAACTTTCGCTGATTCTATCATTTCTGAAGGTGTACATAATAATTCATCTCCACTATCTGAATTTATCTTTTTCAGCAAAACATTCACAATAATAATCAGGTATCAACTTAATTTGAGAAAACTTCAAAATTATTCGAGTGACCTCCCCTCAATAATGGACTGTTCCTTTCGGCAAATCGGCTTGTTCAGAAGCACAGAGCCAGGGAGTTATAGTAGTGAGTTATTATAACTCACGTTGTTTGTTCACAGATACTATTAATTGCTCAAAAGTAGTTGAATAATGAATAAGTATATAATTCAATAGGAGTAGATGAATATGTTATACTGCAGGTAAGGGAGCGAAATGGCGAATGCGACGGTGTCGACTTAAAACGTTCCCTAATGTGGAGGATTTGGAGTTCGAGGAGGTCAAGGATTGTGATTGCGAACAAAGTTTTTGTTTCGCCGTCCTATTTTGAAGATTAACAATCTCACCAGCGATCGACGTAATAAGCCACCCCATAATCCGAAAGCCAATCATCCCATTGGGCGTGCAGAGACATTAACGTATGAATCCTACAGCGGTGCTCTATTTAAAGCAGTCACGCCATTAAATCCGAATTGAATGTCGAATAGTTCGATTCGCAAGTGAATACACACCCATATGTCGATCAGTTAATTTTATTGCCTAATTCTAATAAGCAAATATTCATTCCGTCGTAATCAAACTGCACAAATTTCCTATTAGCGTTAATGCTGATTTGACGTTTTGTGCGTTATGGCCCAGAATATATATTATTTATGCACGAACGAACCCTCCACTGCGCAATATTGTTAATTAACAGAATAAAAACCATCATTGGGTCGTATAATTTATCGGCTGGTAGTTAATTGCACGATTCCCTACAATTCCGACGACCGAAGTGCAGGCGCGCAATTTTTGCAGGGAAAATATATTGTCGATCTGAGAATGATCCCAATTCAGCATTTACACACTTAGTTTATGGTTACTTATCCAACAATATTATGGTGTAGGGTTTCTCTGCCAACTTTCACCGTTTATTTACAGCAAATTAGCTGAAGATTTTTGTTCATTGATTTCCATGATTTCTAACAGGATAAGTTTTAAGCCTCTACTTCCAATATTAAACTTTCGTAATCATGGGTGGAGCAATAAATTTCAATAAATGGTGGATGCGCAAATGTCGACACTACACCGTTTGGGCGCATTCGCCATTTTGCAACCCAATAACACATTTCCTATTTGCGGAAGTTACACAGAAAGAACTCTGTTATTGTCACGATTCAACACAACACGCCAATCGACGGTAATCCAGGGATATTGTTTTCAGCGGAGGAGTGAAACTTTATCTGTTAGACATGTACCGTGTGCACGGTTGATTAGGTCATGCAGATGTCCAATTACCCACCCCATTGGTTCAGCGGAGTTATCGGCCGTGTCTGTATCTGCCCGGAGATTTCCCGGGACAGTTATAGGAGGAAAGATCAGCGGAGTCTATAGCCTCCCTCGATCCCGCCCCGGCCACCTTCCGAATTCCGGGATATCCGGTGTAATTGATCTGGCACGAGTAGCCGATATCAGGCCGAGGTCCGAGGTTCCCAGGGAGCCATTTCCCTGATATTCCAGCGCGAAGACGTGCATCAAGAAGGGCACCTTAACGGCCCCTCGGAGATACCCTACATTTTCGCAGATAAATAAACTATTAAAAGTTTTATTTGAATTTCAGTATTTGCTCTTTTCCGGGACCGAGGATCCGATCCGGAGCGGGTCAATATGAGCCGGTGGAACGGACGCCCGACATGCATTATGTAGAGTTCGCTTTCTTGGACCAGGAAATCCTTGCTTAATGTTCTATCGTTCGGAAGGGCAATGGTCCTTGCCGTTCGGGATGAAGGACTTTATACCGTAGTGTTGTCCGAGTTTTTAGCGGCTTATCATATTCAATGAGGTCACCCTCTTCCGGATTGTTCACGATTTCGATTACCTGTTTTTGTGCATCGAAATAATATACAGGGTGTTCCATGAGTGGTTGGCCATAGCCTAGTGGTGAATGCAGGTCATCCAGGTCTTCCAGAAAAGTTGCTTGTTTTGTATCCTTAGGATATTAGTTTTGGAGATACAGGGTGATTTATATATTTTGGCCTGAATTTACGATAGCCAGTCTGGAATCTGAGGTCCGATTTTGATTCATATTCATGAAAAATAACCACATCCATACAGAAAAAGACCATATATAAAAGCTCATAGGAACAGGGCATTCAAATAGAAAATTCGTACAGTTACCTAGTGAAAATTTTATCAGATAAATATACATATGTTTTACTGCAGGCAAGGAAACGAAATGGCGAATGCGAAGGTGTCTACTTAAAAGGTAGTCAAGGATTGTGATTGCGAACCAAGTAGTATTAATCTGGGAGGTTTGGGTGATTTATAGATTTTGGCCTGAATTTACGATAGCCATAACTCTGGAATCTGAGGTCCGATTTCGATCAAATTTCATGGGTTAGTTCACTTCAGTAAGCCCTTTTGAATGGCTCACGAAATATCAATATTCTCAGGGCAGTACTCAGAATAACGTGGTTCATCTTTCAAGCCTCAAAATCTATATTTTTTACATGACTTTTGTTATTTCCATGAAAAACTACATAATTAATTCTAAGGAATTCAATTGAATGGCACACTTGTTACAAGATAGTTGCGATCGAACGAATTCATATTTTATGTAATTTTTTGAAATGCGGTCCTGATTTCAGTCATTTCTTGATAATATTTCTTTTTTGTGTAATTAAAAGTATTCATAATCAAGCTTTGATTCTTTTGAAACAAAATATTGAATTTAGGGACAAATGGCCTACACCCACTAGAAGGATGTAATCAATGAGTGAATTTGCTTTGAAACAAAACAATTTTGACTTATTCTATATTCCTCAGTAAATTCGCTAGATATCGCTTTCTTCACACCTTCCCCAAACATAGCTGTCAAATTCAAAGGTACTACAATTTTAATAAAATTCGAACTTTGTACACCAATTGTTAGTATTTCGATATGATATTTGTTTATGGCTTTTGCAATGGAAATTCAAGAGCAGCAGTGTGAGAATATCGTCACAGATTTCCAAACAGTAGAACACTCTGTAGCTTGACCCCTTAAGGTCACCAGATCTAACTCCTATGGATTATTTTCTGTGGGGTCATCTCAAAGAAAATGTATATGCCGTTGAAATAAGTTCACAAGAGAATTTCTCTAAGTGATGTAAAAAATTCAGATTTTGAGGCTTGAAAGATGAACCACGATATTTTGAGTACTGTCCTGAAAATATTGATATTTCGTGAGCCACACGAAAGGACTTTCTGAAATGAACAAACCCATGGAATTTTACAAAATCGGACCTCAGAGTCCAGAATTATGGCTATCGCCTGTATCTCCTAAACTAATAGCCTTAGAATACAAAACAAGCAACTTTTCTGAAAGTCCTGGATGAACTGCATTCACCATTAGGCTATGGCCAACCACTCATGAAACACCCTGTTTATTGAGAGATTAAGAAATGAACAAGCAAAAAAAAAATTTGGTTGTACATTGTTGCAAATGAAATCTAACGTTATCGAACTTAGCGCAATAGTTACTCCATTTCTGGTGAAACGGCCGATTTCATGCATTAGGTAAATATTGAAAACATCGTTCAGTTGTTATCTTACTCCATATTATTTCGAACAATATGATGAAACTGTTGAAAGAATTCCCTTTGATCTCAAGAATGTAAATTGGAAATATATGCAAAACTCGAAGTTTTGCACCATAATATGATTGTGAGTGTCCCATCGCCTTGAACGAAAGTTTTTCCTCGGATCCCTTACGGATCCATCTCTACGCGCTCGGAAGTATTATATAACTTGTTTCCTGCATAATCTTGTTTACAATTCGACCCGGTAGGTATAACCCCAAACCTGCCCCTGCACCGGAGAAATTCAAAACAAAGAAATTCAGTGGCGGAAGAACGCCCTCTTCAGATTTCCATAAAGGGGTCTCGGCTAGCGATCGTCGGATCTACAATTCAAATCGCAAAAACTATCCGCATCCTCATCTCGCTTCTTGGCCCCGTCGCTATTTCTATCAGCAAAGCGACTTATTAATCTCCATTGAGCTCTTGTCCGCCTCCGATAAAATAATTAAGATATAGCGAGTTTTGATGAGGAATTAATTCTCAATCTGTGTTGCAAGTGAAGAGTGAATAATCGGTTTGAAGGATCCTGGAAGAGGACCGTTCGGATGAACAGAGGGAATGCAATATATTCCGGATCGGTTGAGAAAATAATTATCCGATGGAATTCCGCGGGACGGGGAAAGGGATTCTTCGTCCTGGAATTACCCTTAGATAAACAAACACTGTCAAGATTACGGAATAGTAAATAGAGTCGAGTGTTGGGGCCGCAGATCTTGAACGAGCATGGATTTCGGAGAGGAAATGACGATGAGAGAAAAAGACGACGAACTTCTCAGATTAGTTATTTTCTAAAATGGAAAATCTCATCTGGTCGAATAGTTGGAAGTGATCACATCTTCAAGGACTAAATCACTACAGGCATTCGATATTGAACACCTACTATTGCGAGTTATTTTCAAAACCCATATAATATACAGGGTGTCCCAAGTTTCTTAATAAACTGGACCTATTTGAAATCTGAAAATTAGGATTAGGATATTGTTCGACTTTTCTACTGAGCTAAACTATTCTTGAAGCCTGAACACTTTCAGTTATACAGGGAGTGAAAAGTTTTTTTTTTGCATTTTTTCGTCTATTGATGATCGTTATTCAATTTCGAATATATTTTTATTCGAATCGTTGCATTCGTCAAAATATTTTTCAACATATCGAAAAAAACTGAGAAAAAGGGAGATATGCGTAGTAAGTATTATGTTTTTTATCCCTATTCTCAATATTTCAAGCATAAACTGTTTTCACATTTTCGAAGTAGAAGATTGGCGGAATATTGTGCATCTCCTAAATTTTGGGAAACTCGTCACAGGGGTCTCCAAATATTTTGTCAAAAATTGTGATCATAATTTTCCCATAACTTTTGTTTTTTTTAATTAGAAACCTTTTTTTTTATGATTGCGTAAGATTCTGCGAGGAAAAATAATGATAGTGTTCAAAGTAGTTTATGCTCCTAAATTGAATAATTCCTGAGTTATTGAAGATTTCCTGAATTTATGTCGTACGTAGAGATAAATTCATAAAAACTGTTTTATAACAAAAATCTGTGTTCATAGGGAATTATTGGGATGATTAATCTTCTATGAACACAGATTATTGTTATAAAACAGATATCATGAATTTTTTTCTACGTACGACATACATGCAGAAAATCCTGAATAACTCGGGAATTATTTTCGACAAAATATTTGAAACACCCTGTGACGAGTTTTTTCGAAATTTAGGAGAGGCACAAATTTCCGCCATTCTTCTACTTCGAAAATTTTGAAACAATTTATGCTTGAAATATTGAGAATAGGAATAACGAACATAATACTGACTAAGCATATTTCCCTTTTTCAATATTTAGGTTAGGTGAGGTTGGCTCTAGTTAGGACAGTCTTGAAACAATTCTCAAAATGAATCAATTTTTAGGTTAGGAAAGCTTGAGTTAGGACAGTGCTGAAATAATTCTCGAAATGAATCAATATTTAGGTTAGGTAAGGTTGGCTCAAGTTAGGACAGTATTGAAAGAATTCTTGAAACGAGTTAATGTTTAGGTTAGGTTAGCTTAAGTTAGGACAGTGTTGAAATAATTCTGAAAATGAATCAATATTTAGGTTAGGTGAGGTTGGCTCAAGTAAGGACAGTGTTGAGAAAATTCTTGAAATGAATTGATTGAGTTTATGTTAAGTAAGGTTAGCTTAAGTTAGAACAGTGTTGAAACAATTCTCAAAATAAATTGATATTAAGGTTAGGTTGGCGTAAGATCTGAAGTGTTGAAACAATTCTTGAAATTAATTATCATTTAGGTTAGGATAGCTTAAGTTATGGCAGTGTTGAAAATAATTCTTGAAATGAATTGATAATTAGGTTCGGTTAAGCAAGATTGAGTTAGGGCACTGTTAAATACAAATTTTCATATTGAATTCATGAACACACACTATTGTGTGAACCACGCGAACGCGGATATAGAAAAATAACGGAAAAGCGATTGGGACCGTTAGAATACGATGGTTTTCTTTCCCTCAAAATCACATAAAATCATATCTATCTTCGATTGTTTTCAAAATAACCGATCAATCTGCCAACCTTTCATTTTAAATCTTTGAAAACTTTAAATAATTTCCCCATGTTTAATTTCATTGTTTTCGTTAACAAAATATATTTATTTTGTCAAGAAATCAGTATATCTGTATCAACATCACAAAATGAAAGTTAACCTTTTTCAATTTTCTTCGTTATGCCACCCTAATACTATATCTTCAAATAAAATATAACATTATCCCAACAAATAGATCAACTTCCATAATAGAAATTGAAAAATTAAAATACATTCCATGTGATCCTATTAATACCCTTTCTGTGGATTAATTTATTTTGTGGATCTACTCAGTGTATGGATCCACTTTTTATGTGGATCTACCTGGATATTTTCATCATGTGGATCTACCTGGATATTTTCATCATGTGGATCTACCTACTATGTTGATCTACTGGTTTAATAGTTTCAGTTTTTTTCCGATATTTTGAACACTATTTCGAAGAATGCAACTATTCGAAAAGAAATATATTTAGAATTGAACAATCGATCATATAAAAGACGAAAAAATGCAAAAAAAAATTTTTCGAGGAATTCATTTTCACTCCCTGTATAACTGAAAGTGTCCAGGCTTCAAGAATATTCCAGCCCAGTAAATGAAGTCATAAACCCAATTTCCAGAGTTCAAATAGGTCCGGTTCTCTAGAAACGTCTAGTAGGCACACGGACTTGGGACACCCTGTATAAATCCCACGCCAATTTGTTTGCACGCTTGCAAATTTCGGCTCCGATTTTGAGGCAGTTTTCAAGAACTGTTGACTTAACGTCGGGCCATATTATTCGATGTTCATTAATCGATTGAATTCAAATCGTTTTGGATGATCTTGGTTTTCGTTAAAAAACCAGAAGGTTAGAAAACTTTTGTCTGTCTTGAATTGATATATCAGTTATGAACAAAATATATTTATGATGATCACAAGAAGTTTCTGAACATTCCTTATATGTGTACTTATTTTCTCCTCTGACTACTCAGTGCGACAAAAGAAAATCCGCCCGTCTCAAATGGCAGATCCTCCCAAGAAAGGAGGAAGAAATAATAATTACAAATAACCGGATAATATTCGGGACGGTATTCATGTCGGTTGCAGAGATCCATTTTCCGCTTCAGTTGCCATCAGTTAACCTCTCCTCTACGGTCTCTGATAAATTGTGCAGAGCGTCGCTTACTGGCAGGTAATTCACGGGGTAACTTAAGACCACCTCCGCCGCCAACCCCTAGCACCCGTTCTGTCGACTCCCGTTCTCTTCGCTACGTTCTGCGACTTTTTTCTCACTTTTCGTCGTTAGAGGCTGAGCCGATTCGCCCTTGCACAATGGAACCGAATAATGAAGGTAATTGGGGTAAAAAGTGCTATCGGCTTTGTGGAACGACAACGAGACCAGCTTATCGCGATAACGAATCAACAAATCTCCACATTTTAGTTGTTGATATTTGGAGAAACATGCATGTCATTACATGCATGTCATTACATACATTGATTTCACCATGAACGAGAAAAAAATGAGCAGTAAAAAATTACAAACCAGATCGAAACTTCGAGTTGGAATATTTAATGAAGAGCGCCATCTTTCAGAGGATAGAACCGAATGATATATCGTCATAAAAGATTGTATTAATGGCGGTTATCCTAGGAGATATGCGAAAACCTGAGAAAATTAAGATGCAATCTCCTGTACGCTTCATCATCTCCGTTTTCTCCCCAGAATACACCAGCATTATCCCCACTTCCGCTTCTTTGCCGAATTGTTTCCACAACGGACGAAATTCTTCATCAATTACACAGCTAACTATTCGGTGTAACTTAATTAGACGAACGAATTGTTTCTCCTGGTCGCAGAGAGTAACTAGGTCTATAAATCTGTTACAACAATTACCTTGCATAGCAAGAGCTCCCAATGGATGCGCAGTTCGTCCTCTTGACGCATGAGGATTCTCACATTGTTCCTTCGGCCGAGGACGCATCGAAAAAGAAGAAAAATATCCACTCAAGGTTAGCTTCAAAAAATACCTGAGTGGTAGATTCCACCTCACCCATTCATGGGGAAATTCGAGAATCCGAGGATAACAGAAATTCATTCATCTTCAATCCCCCATCAGAATCAGGGTTTTCTCGAATTTATGATATCCAATCAGTACAGTGTAACATTTCATAAACTGAAATGTTTGTTCCGTAACGCGTTTAACAACAAGAAGAAGAATTCTATTCCTCAACATTTCGCCGAGACTCTGAAGGTATTAATTAAAGTCCTGCTCCACGTCAGTTGGAGCTTTATTAAATGCTCCTGCATAAAATTTGAGGAGTTACCAAAACTTCGAACTCATAACTGACGTCGGAAAGTTTCCACCAGAAGATTAAAATTTCGACATAGGTAGCTAACTGGCACGCGTGCACTCTATGTGGCTTTTTTTTTTGTTGTATGAAATTCCGCTTGTATTTGGGGCGTCCTGATGAAAAATACTCTTGAAATTTCACACAGAGAGTCATTATTTCCTTGTCGCTTCAGTCCCTTCCTCCCACATAAATATATTCGTTCACAATAAAAAAAAATTATGAAACTATTTTCATAAATCAAACTTCGTTTTGTATATTGGATTTCAAATAGTATTTCGCCATAACAATAATGGCGAATATTTTCCAAGCGTAATTTTCTTCAATTTTCTCATTGAACTGAATATAATTACAATATGAGTTATATTCAGGAAAATGATTATTCGTTAGAAAGAAGATATACGAGGGTTTTGATTTCGAATATGTAGTTGATTTTCACGAAAAAAATTTTTTACTGAACGCTACTGCACTCTGATGTTGAAACTTTCAGATATTCTCCTTTTAAGATGTCCAATTTTGAAGGATTCCTTTATAAAAGTGGATCGACTTTGGTCAGTTTGGATTTTTTTCATGTAGCTTCTTCCTTGGGCTACAGAATAGGACTAATGGAGGGTTCCTACGACGTTGCTGGAAATATCTATGATTTTTTTCACCAAAAAATACATTTTCATGAAGTTTTTAACATTCGTCATGTCTGAACTTCTAAGTCTATGCAGAAAGTGACTGTATATTTGTGATGAGGGTAGCTGAGTTACCTATTATAAAAAATTTCGAAAAAATCGAAGTCATAAAAAAATTTCACGGAAATTTATGACCCATTAAAAAATTGTGAAAAATCAATTGTTCGTTATGAAGGAGAAAAACCTTTCATCTTAATGACTCGAGGATGTTGATTCCGAATATGTACTTGATTTCTACGAGAAACACTTTTTCTGGTCGCTACTGCACTTTGATGTTGTAACTTTTAGATATTCTCCTTTTAATATGTCCAACTTTGAAGGTTTCCTTTGAAAAAGTGGATCGACTTCGGTCAGTGGGAATTTTTTTCATGTAGCTTCTTCCTTTGGCTACAGAACAGGACTAATAGAGGATCCCTACGATGTTGCTGGCAATATCTATGATTTTTTTAGCAAAAAATAAATATTCATGAAGTTTTCAACGGTCGTCATGTCTGAAATTCAAGGTCTATGCAGAAACCGACTGTATATTCTTGATGAGTGTAGCTGAATTACCTCTCATAAAACTCTCGAAAAGATTGAATTCATAAAAAAATTCCACGAAAAATTTTTATGATTACCTACTTACATTGAAAATTTGTGGAAAAATTAATTGTTCGTTATAAAGAAGAAAAACCTTTCATCTTCAGAATTTGAGGATGTTGATTCCTAATATGTACTTGATTTCTATGAGAAAATCTTTTTCTGGTCGTTACTGCACTTTTATGTTGAAAGTTTCAGATATTCTCCTTTTAATATGCCCAACTTTGAAGGTTCCCTTCATAAAAGTGGATCGACTTCGGTTAGTGTCGATTTTTTTCATGTAGCTTCTTCCTTTTGGCAACAGAACAGGACTGATAGAGGATCCCCACGGCGTTGCTGAAAGTATCTATGATTTTTTCACCAAAAAATATATTTTCATGGAGTTTTCAACGTTTGTCATGTCCAAACTTCAAGGTCTATGCAGAACTCGACTACATATTTGTGATGAGGGTAGCTGAATAACCTCTAATCCATACAAAAATTTTCACGAAATTTTTTCATGACTGATGATTTGTGAAAAAATTAATTGTTCGTTATGCAGAAGAAAAACCTTTCATCTCAATAATTCGAGGATGTTTATTTCGAATATGTACTTGATTTCTACGAGAAAAATTGTTTTTGGTCTTTACCGCACTTTTATGTTGGAACTTGCAGATATTCTTTCAAAAAAGTGGATCTAATTTGGTCAGTGTGGATTTCTTCTTATGTAGCTTCTTCCTTAGGCTAGAGAATAGGACTAATGGAAGGTCCTTACGACGTTGCTGGAAATATCTATGATTTTTTCACCAAAAATACATTTCCTTGAAGTTTTTAACGTTCGTCATGTCTGAACTTTAAGGTTTATACAGAAACCGACTGTATATTTGTGATGAGGGTAGCTGAATTAGGTACCTCTGATGAAGAATTTCAAAATGATCGGATCCATAAAAAAAATTCGTTATGCAGAAGAAAGACCTTTCATTTTAATAATTCGAGGATGTTCATTCTGAATATGTAGGTACTCGATTTCTACGAAAACATTTTTTTCTGGTTTTTACTGCACTTTTATGTTGAAACTTTCAGATGTTCCCCTTTTAATAATATGTCCAACTTTGAAGGTTTTCTTGAAGAAAGGTTTTCAAAGATGAGGTTTTTTTTTCGATAGGCAGTAAAACCAAAAATCGTTCATATAAATTATTCACCAGGGCCGAGTATTTCGAAATCAAAGTTACCCGCTAATTTGAGAAATTCGCAGCCCGGATCTGACTTCGTATTGAGCTCTAAATGTGTGTCATGGGTATTTATATTGATGCCCTAGATGTTGTTGTTAGATATTACTTTGCAACTTTCGAACAAATAATAAGTGAGCAAACGAACTCAAACAAGTGGCAACCCAACGAAACCAGCCTCAAAAAGAATTCAGTAATAATCAGCGCCATTCTTTGACAGAACAAAGCCAATCAAAACTGAGTGGAAAAATGATTTCCCGGAAACAAAAAATACCGATTCTAAACTTGCAACTCTATCGCGTGAAATATTCCTCCTAAGGACCACACGACAAAGCGCGGGCGAACCCATAAATTTCGCTACAATTGTTCCATTAATTACGGTCCCAATATTTCATTCCATTCCACCGGAATAAAAAGTACGGCAAAAGGCGAAATTTAATGGATTCCACTGGAAACAAAAACGTGAATAAAAATCGGAAGCGAACTTTTCAGTCGAAGCGGCACAATGTCAGGGGCAGTTTGAAAGAATCCCCCGAGAGAAAAATCTTGAAAATTCACATAATTGATAACCTAAAACAATACAGGCCGGGCGAGATAAGGCATTCGAATCATCTGAAAGGCGTGCATTCGACGAGATCTTCACGCAAGAACTCTCGCGCTTTTCAATTAGCGCTAATTTCGAGATGGGGTAGATCTCATGATTCGAACATTTGGAAGGATAACTTTTTCTGGAAGATTAGACACGCCCGATTCCGAGCTTTGTTCTCCAAAGTCCGAGCGATTTTTGTTATGAAATCAGTATTTTTCATGAGAACGTTTTCCTTTCTTACGATGTTCCCCATTGTCTCGGAAATATTCAGTTCAACGATTGGATATGATCGCTGATGGTTTTATTCAGGGTAGAATGAAAAATGAGTGTGCAAGTTATAACTTATATTTCTGGATCAATATTGATAATGATTGAGAAAAATAACCCCTACATAATTCTGAATATCAAATAAAAAGTATTTCGTCGTAGAGCACACTAATAGGATATTATCTAACTTCAGATCAGCGCATTCACCATTTTGCAACTCATCTCACAATCGTCAAAATTAGGGAGGATTGTTTGTATGTTTCGCTAGAAATTTTGAATACTGCTCCGAAAATTACTGAGCAGAAAGCTTATTCAGAAAAATGTAATTGTCTTTCCTACGACAGACACCTTGGGGTTGCTGGGATTGAAGGAAAAGGAAAAGAAGGATTTGGTAGTATCTTGTTGCCCAATTCCAGCGTCACAGACTGATCCATGTTTCACCGTGTAGCGTGTAACCGTTGACAGATGACGCTACCTACAAATTGCTGCCGAGTAATCAAGACCTAAGGAGCTTATAGCATCCAAGGAATCTATGGGGGTGAGACATGATCTCCTGGAATTGTACTATTTTTTGCGAGCTACTCCTTGTAGCGATTCGGATTTTCACCTGATATTCTCTAGAAGCAAATATTCGTGAAATAATTAAACGCGACAATTTTCTCGAAATGCAGCTCCAACTGAGTATTAAAATCTCATGAATCACCAAGAAGGAAAGAGAAGACGGAAGAACAAAATAACCCTTAAGAGCATCGAATTGAAAAACGAACTTATATAAACATTCATTTTCAATTAGGGTTAGAGGTTAGGGATTTTTCATTTCGGAATATTGCTTTCGCCATCTAACGGCTTTGAGTTGAGTGGCTGCAACGGCCACAATGAAGAAAAGCGACGACAGGAAGCGATTAATAATTCCTGAACGTTTCAATTAACAAAATGAAGACTGAGTTCTCTTTTTTTATACGAAAACCGCAAGTTCTCAAAGATGCCCGACTCTGACGCGTTTGGGTCACTCATTAATTTCTAGAGAATTGGAGCCGGCATGGAAGTCGAGGCAGAATTTCAAAGGAAAGTGGCCTTCATTTATTAATGATGGAAAAATGTGGCAGGTTCATTACGAGGGAGTGAGGCTGGATCGAAATCATCGTCTGGAAGCAGAAATTAACATAAATCATAAAACTTTTATATTAATTATGTTACAAACATGCCGTCCTACCTTAAGTTTAGTCACTTCTTCAGATTGCTCGATGAGCTTCATTTCATTTTATTCTGAACCAACTGATCAAGATAAGTTGAGAGGTCAAAAGCAGTCCGTTCAAAATATCACAAAACACACCCCTCAATACAGTTTCTCCCATCTATATTTGCCGATAATTCAAGGGATGAATGTTGAAGACAGTTCCCGAAGTTCTTCCCCGCAACAACAAATAATTCGTATTGTTCGACACAGGCGGATCGCCCTAATGTTTCATCCCGTAGGCCGTTCTGAACCCATTTTTCCCGGGAAGTGTCCCTAATTTCCGTTTTAATAAATAAAGCCGTAAGTTATGGGGTTGGCCTGTGCCCCACATTGACAAACTGGGCATGTAGGTGAATTCGAGCTGCCTATTCCAACCCCTCCACGCATAAGCACCCTCCAAATATACTGCGTGGGTATTTTGCGGAAATCGATATATTTGGGAAGTTTGACGTCGTTGTTTGGACCCCAAAACTTCAACAGCATGGAGAGCTGAAGGGAGGGCCAGTTGTGCAGTGGTTACTCGAGATCTTCCTACTTTCGACGGTATCGAGAGGTCTTAAAGACCGCCGGATTATATTCCTCGTCGAAATTTCGAACCATGAGTTTGGTGAAGTTGAAACTCTTGCGGTGGAATATAAATAAAAGTTTGGCTAATTGGAATATTTCAAAAGAGAAACAATTTTATATAACAGTGATTTTATATAGGACAGTGGCGACAATATATGTCCACTCTTCTATTGGTTGTCCCCGTCACGTGGTATAAATCGCCATAATGCGTCAAAATATTTGATGTTTACTTAGTGATTTGGGCAGTTATCTTGATTTGCTCAAAAATAAACGTTTATTCGACTATAAAAGAACAAGGATACGTAATATCCATCTCAGCTCATTGCATTTGAAATATTAAGCATGTTGTGCAGCAATTCTTAGCAAAAGGGTTCCTTATGAAACGCTTCCCAGTGGATCCTGAGAGAAGAAGCAGTGGCAAATTGAAACTAGGAGGGATAAATGGACCCCCATAAACAATTCATATTTATGTGAGGTATGTTTGAAGAAAAATTGATGGTTTATATTCGAGGTTATATAAACTGAATAATTCAATTGCAGGTTCACTTTTCTGCTGACATGTGGGAGAAAACTCGAGAGGATGGAACTCGAAAATTGAAGATCAATGCTATCCCACTATATTTTCATTTTCAAAAAACTAACCATCAAAAAAGTCCCTAATCGGAGAGAAGTGACAAATCCCAAAAAAATCAAACCTCTCGAAGTAAATCATCTTTATTGGACTACTTTAAACCATATTTTGAATTTTCATCAATATTTCTTCCTTGTTATGGTTTATATGAAAAAAAAAAGTCTCACCCATGGAAAATAGTAGATAGTAATATTATAAATAAGAATAATATAAATAAGGCCAGAAACAGAAATCAAAAGGGGAGGTTCACCCAGAGGTGTTCTACCACTTAAGCTTTGTTACAAAAAAAAATTACGAAAAGCACTGCCGTGAAGGCAGGAGCTTTTGAGCGCTCGTACATGCACCTTGTAGGTAGATTCGCATTTTCGAATTTTCGACAGCTGTCAAAAACATTCTCTAACTAAGGCGAAACTCTAGACTTTATCTGTGCTTCAGCTGACCAATTTTTTTTCGATAATTCGCTAGAATTTTCTATGGTATCTATGGTCTTGGTGATGCGATCTGGACAAAATTTCGCACGTAGTTTGAATACATTATTCCTCAGCTAGGTGCAAAATTTCATTCCAATCAAATCGGCAGTTTCGAAATTATCAGGAACAGAATATTTTGAACGGCCATATTTACGGAACCCCTACTCTAATTTTGCTCATTAATGAACGTGGCCGTGAAATTCGCGATCCAAACCCACCCTGAAAATTTCAAGTTCCTAGGCCTTTCCCTTCGGAAGTTATAATTTTCTATGGTTTCTATGGTTCTGGTCATGCGATCTGGACAAAATGTTGCTTTAATATATCATTCTTGTTGAAATACAAAATTTTATCTCGATCGAATCCGTAGTTTCGAAATTATCGAGAAAACAAAATTTCAAACGAACGTATTTACGGAACCCCTAGTATAATTCTGCTCATTGATAAACGTGAACGCCACATTTCAGATCTACACCTATCCTGAAAATTTCAAGTCCCTTGGCCTTTCCGTTCGAAAGTTATGATTTTCTATGGTTTCTATGGTTCTGGTCATGTGGTCTAGAGAAATGTAGCTTGAATATATCATTCTCCATTAGTATACAGAATTTCGTCACGATCGAATCTGTAGTTTGGAAATTATCAAGAAAACTAAATTTCAAACGACCATATTTACGGAACCCCTAGTATAATTTTGCTCATAGATGAAAGTGATCACGACAATCGAGATCCACACCCATCCTGAAAATTTCAAGTCCCTAGGCTTTTCCGTTCAAAAGTTACAATTTTCTATGGTTTCTATGGTTCTGGTGATGCGAGCTGAACAAAATTTTGCATGTAGCTTAAACATCTCATTTTTCATTAGAGTGCAAAATTTCATCTCGATCGAATCTGTAGTTTCAAGGTAATCAGGAAAACAAAATTTCGAGCGGCCATATTCACGGAACCCCACGACGTAGTTTTTTCAATAACGAACTTAACCGCGGCATTCGAGATTCGAACCTACCCTGAAAATGTCAAGTTTCTAGGAAATTCCGTTCGAGAGTTATCGTGTATACGGACGGACGGACAGACGGCCGGACGGACAGACTCGAATTTTTCGACGGATTCGTCATCAGTGAGTCGAACATAGTCGATTGAGACCATTTTCGGCTCAAAATTCGAAAAATACAGACATCGTCACGAAATGATATAGCCCTCGTGTAAGTAGTACGAGCGCTCAAAAATAAATGAATATATTCATGTATGTAAAAAAAATATCACATATATCACTCTGGTTGAACGGAAATGAGTGAGTACCATGACATTTTTTGAGGAGAACCTACAATTACAAAAAAAAAACACTAGAAGCCCTGAATGTACCACGCATTTCTACAAAAGCATCAACAGAGCCAAAGAAAGAATTTTATTTTGAAAAAACTTCTTCCTTTGTCATTGATTTACTAGATTGCCATAAATTGAAAAATAAAATTATAAATAGATTTATAATATTCTGTTGAAAATAAATTTGAAAAAGAGGAAAGTTCATGTAGACGATTTGTGAGTAAAACGGTGGCTGCACACCCATTTTGAGTGCGGTCTTTTCAAGGTCCTTATAATATTGCTTTTTTCGGACTTTTTTAGTTACCTACTCGTAGATGTATAACATATTTATATTTGAAATAACAATTATTGTAAAAGTCAATTAAACAATGGATATATTTGTATATTGGAAATCCATAAATTCATTGTTGTTCATATTTTAAATACAAACTTTTCAATAAAAAAAAAATAATTTCAAAAATAGTTCAATGTTACGAAGAATCTAATATTTCCTGAAAAAACATCCCATTTCCTTCTATAATAATGAAGATTTCGGTTAACTGATATCTGATGTACCATTGCAATTTTGATTTGGCTCGTGACAGTCAAGATGTTATACTTTTGAAAATTGCATCGTTGCTGCTGGTTCAAAAATTTTACAAAATTCACTTAACTTAAAATGTTGAGAGGATATTCATTTTTTTTTTTAGAATAGGGTATTGTTTTGAAACTTTTCACACATGGAAGCAACCTTAAAACAATTTAAATCAGTCATTTCAACTCAAAATATTAGTATTGAAAGATTGACCTATCTTTGCATTAATATACCTTATTTTCATAAATTGAATAGTTAAATTATTACTATTTAAGCTCAGTTCAATCATTAGATAAATTCTTTCATTTGAATTTTGACTCAACATGGCGGCTGGGCGGAGCTAATATCCCTATTGTCGCCACTGTCTTGTATAAAGTCACTGTAGTGTGTATCACATGACTGGTTGATGTTTGGGGGGCCAAGGAATCTTTTCATGATCTTGCAGAGTAGTGGGAACGGTTGCTGTTGGAGCGGACAGGTGGCGTTGGTGGAGAAATTTCCTCTGATCCACGCTCCGGTTCGTTTTGAAGCATTCCGTCTCTGATATCGAATTTTATCATCACTATAACTGTTCTGAACTCAACGAAAGTTTGTTTGTTTGCCCAATAATGTTCCATACGTTCTCTCAGAAGCTTAGAGTTCTAACGAGGTATGAGTTACCATAGAAATGACCACGCCTACTGAATTCTCTCGAAAGAACACCCGGCATTAGTTACGCAATGTTCAAATCTCTCCGAGTACGGATATGCAAAAAGGCATCATTCCTGAATTATCCAAATGCAACAACAGCTTTCAGGATATGAAAACGTCGGATGTATGGAACGGCTGCGGGGAGATAAAGATAGGACGTAGAATAATTTGCTTCTTCGCGCTTCTGCTGTTCTCTGAAGTGTACGCTTGAAGAGGGTTGGTGGGGGGGATATATTTCCTTCAGAACGACGTCGCTTTTGACTTTATGATCTCTTTTGATGCAACAACGAGCTACGGGATGAAGAGAAAAACGAACGCGTTCGAGGTATCTCGAGAGGGAAGATCAGGCGGGCGCCCGGTGCAGCGGAGCGTCGTGGGTTTACAATCACACAGGCAGCCGACGTGGGCTGGGCGGGGGACAAATACGGAGGCATCTCCTTTATGCCGCGACTGACATGCTAATTTTTTTGCAGCAACATTTTTCTTCGAGTCGGAATAAGAACCTAAGAATTCAGTAAAAACTGAAACGTTTAAAGTTTACATTCAAGGGTTGATGAATTTTTTGTCCTTCAACGATTTCAACAGTTCATTAGAAATAATAAACCTATCAATAACTTGACCAACAAATTCATGAACGAAAAAATACAAACAAGTTTCGATAAGAAGGAACACGAAGTCAAAAATATAGGGCCAATAATTCCTCGTGAAACTCGACGACTCTCTTCCCGCAAATCAATCGATCGACATGAATCCTCCTCGTTTCGAACCAGATACTTCTAGACAAGACAAAATTCGAGCCTATCCGGGATTCGAAAAGAAACTCTCGGCGAATCGATAGTCCTGTCACGAAAAGTACGAACGATCGAGTCACGACACTTTGCCGAACTTCACCCCGCCCTGCCAAATCGAACACTTCTGCCTTATTTATGTTATTAGGCAATAAGCCCTTCCGCAACGAGTCTCGCAGCAAAAGCTAAACAGCCGACCCAGATTTTATCTGAAGAATGTTTGGGAAGGAAAGTGGCGATTAGTTTGCAATATCAACACTATTAATCTTAACGGACTTAATGCATGGCGGTCGACGTCGAAAACGCCGAAAAGAATGATGGTGTAGGATACAAACACAACGCCAGGGCGGATTCCCGGTCGGGGGGAAGAACGTAAGGAATTCGTGATATCCTATTGAGCACTTCTATTGAACCAGTTTGGTACAGTCACTCGAAGAAAAAATCGATTTACAGAAAACAATGTCGTTTTCGAATGATCCGATTGTATTTTCATGAAAAGAATGGTTCAAAAGCTTGATTTTTTGAAAAAATTTCATAAACGTATTCTCAATTCATTGTTTTTATAATAACATGGCATAGAGTTGGGGGCGAAACGAATAATTGTCACTTTGAAGTTGATTTCGGGTGAATCAAAATAACTTTCATATAACTGGAAACGATCGGATATTATTGATATAAGGAGGCAAAATTCAATATTTAGTCGAATAATGTTCATTATGATTCCAAATAATGAAATACCAGAGAAATTTTATCGTTTCCCAATTTCTGGATACCCTTGCGCATTCGCCATTTTGCAACAAACAACATGAGCGAAAAAAACACAGCATTGATTCGCGCGAATATGAAACAGAAAAACAAGGATCAGGATACCAAGGCGGCTTTATTCTCAATAGCCTGTAAGTGTGGAAGAAAATATATTAGTTCATAGAAGGGACCAAAAGTCCCATCGAAGTCAGAGCAAAAACTTGGAAAAAGGGAAAAATCAAGGCTTAGTACTCCTGAGGCAAAGACCACCAAGTGTAATGTGAAAAAACTTCTACATTTTGTAAATCCCCAGCAAGGAAGAAAATCAAGAAGATGAATCTGGCGATAACCAGCACTTATTAAGGGTGGTCTGAAGAACCACACCGAAATGTTGAGATTTATTTTTCATTGATTTGATGGTGAATCACTTCGATTGATTTGGCAGAGAAAATGTTCATTAGGACCCCATAATGAAATATCAAAGCAATTTCATTGTACACACAACTTCTGGATGCCTCGCATTCGCCATTTCGCAACAAACGTTTGAATGAACACCAAATCGACGATTAGACTGGAATTTTCCGCAGCTCACCAAAAAATTTCACATACTCAGTAAATTGTTCTTCATCCTAGATGATGCCTGGTTCTACTTCCATTATGACCGAACATCATCCTATCGCTCAATCTCAGTTCATTGTTTTTATAATTACATGGCACAGAGTTGTATGAAAAAAAAATGGAAGAAAAACAAATAATTGTTATTTGGAAGTTGATTTTGGGTGAATAAAAATAATCTTCAAATAACTGGAACAATATGATATTATTGATAAAAGGATGCAAATTCCATATTTAGTCGAATAATTTCATTATGATTCTCTATCATGAAATACCAGAGAAATTTCATCGTTCCCCCAGCTTCTAGTTACCCTGACGCATTCGCCATTTTGCAACAAACAACATCGAGCAAAAAACACACCATTGATCCGCGCGAACATGAAACAAAAAAACAAGGATCAGGATACCGATGAGGTTCAATACTCGATAGCCTGAAAGTGTGGTGGAAAATATATAAGTACAAAGAATGGGCCAAAAGTCCCATCAAATTCAAAACGAGAACTTGGAAAAAGGAAAGAAACCAGGCTTAGTACTCCTGAAGCAAATACCACCAAGTGTAATGTAAAAAACATCCACATTATGTAAATCCCCAGCAAGGAAGAAAATTAATTAGATGAATCTGGTGATAACCAGAGCTTATTAAGGGTGGTCTGAAGAATCACACTGAAATGTTGAAACGTAGAAATTTCATTGACGATGGAAACATCAGAGGCAATTGGAATTACAAATTTTTTCTCAAGAATATCCATAGCATATATAATTCGTGAATGATTTCAAGCAGTTCAAAGGAAAATAAATCCAGCCATACAAACATTCCATTGAACAGACCTTCGTCAATAACATCAACCTGATATTTCTCCGCCTCTGTTCTAGTTATATGTTGAGATTTCTACTTCATTGATATAATTGTGAATCACTTCGACTTATTTGGCAGAAAAAATATTCATTATGACTCATAATGAAATACCAAAGCAATTTTGGCTGCCGCGCATTCGCCATTTTGCAACAAACGTGAACAAGCCGAAATATTTCGAATACCCCGTGAACACCCCATCGACGATTAGACTGCAATCTTCCGCAGCTCACCAACAATTTTTACATACTCAGTAAAGTGTTCTTCCTAGATGAAGCCCGGTCTTACTTCCATTATAACCGAACATCACCCCATCGCTCAATAACAGTTCATTATCTTCATAATTACATGGCATAAAGTTGGATAAAAAAGAATGGAAGCTGAACGAATAATTGTTACTTCGAAGTTGATTTAGGTTGAATTAAAATAACCTTCGAATAACTGGAAACGATCGGATATTAGTGATAAAAGGATGCAAAATTCAATATTCAGTCAAAAAATTTCATAATGATTCTCAATCATGAAATACCAGAGAAATTTCGTCGTTTCCCCAACTTCAAGATACCCTGGCTCATTCGCCATTTCGCAACAAACAACATTGAGCAAAAAAAAACACAGCATTGATTCGCGCGAACATGAAACAGAAAAATATGGATCTGGATATAATGAGGTTTTATTTCAATAGACTGAAAGTGTGGTAGAAAATATATAAGTACATAGAAGGGACCAAAAGTTCCATCGAAGTCAGAGCGAAAACTTGGAAAAAGGGAAAAATCAAGGCTTAGTACTTCTGAGGCAAGGACCACCAAGTGTAATGTAAAAAACCGCCACTTTATGTGAATCCTTAGCAAGGAAGAAAATTGAGAAGATGAATCTGGCGATAACCAGCCCTCATTAAGCGTGGTCTGAAGAATCACACCGACATGTTGAAATGTAGGAATTTCACTGACAATGGAAACATCAGGAACAACTCGAATCACTAATTTTTTTTCAAAAATATGAATAGCATATAGAATTGTTGAATGAAATAGTTCGAAAGAGAATAAATCCAGCCATACAAACGTTCTATTGAACAGACCATCGTCAATGACATCAAGGTAATATTTCTCCGCCTCTGTTCCAGTTATATGTTGAGTTTTCTTCACCTTTGATATGATTGTAAATTACTTCCGTTGATTTGGCTGAAAAAATATTCATTATGATCCCATAATGAAATACCAAAGCAATTTCATTGTACACACCACTTCTGGAAGCCGCGCATTCGCCATTTCGCAACAAACATAAGAAGCCAAAATATTTCGAATACCCCATCGACGATCAGACTGCAATCTTCCGCAGCTCACCAACAATTTTCACATACCCAGTAAAGTGTTGAAGCCCGGTTCTACTTCCATTATAACCGAACATCACCCCATCGCTCAATCTATATTATGCCTCTTTCACGCCACCCGAGTCCTCGCACCCATTTATCTTCTCATTCCGCCAGCTCTGGCCGGCCAGTTACTGACCGTTTACCGTAATTGGTCTGTATACGGAATGGCTCTAGGTTTGGCGGTACCGTTCAAAGATAATTTAGCACGTGGCTACGGGCTACATCGCGCTACGGAAACTCACGGCCATCGGCGGCACCATTACCGAATTATGTTGCACTCGCTACGGGGGCATAAGAGCAACCGGTTATTGCGTCGTTGTCGACTGGTCATCGCGGCGCTACGAAGACGTCGAGATCTACGGCCGATTCGGATATTGGAAGGATCTGCGGGACCACAACGGGTTGTCATAATATTTGATGAAGGGAAAGGTTGGATGTGGTCTGGTATAAGTGGCCGACAGGCATTTCTTGGGGTGTGTTTCTTAGACGGTGCGTGGGAGCGTTTGCTGAACGACGATGTTCGGTTTTGTATTTATAGCGGATATTCAGACGCATAGACGTCGAGAAGTTAGTTATATTTCGCGCTCGACGCCTCCCAACAAGAACATGGAGACGCCCTATAATACTCTTCGACGTTTCCATTCACCTTCCTCAATGAACTATTTCTCAATGATATTTCCACGAAAAATAACTGACACCTCAATCTCCCAATAATCTCCGGCAATAGCGCGTCAGTTACGTCAGCTGAAAAACATCACGTAAAACCCGCAGAAATCTAATCTATACGTAGCAGAACCTCCCCATCTTCAGCGAATTATGCTGACTCGACCTGCCGGCGAATAATCTGGAACCCTCGCAACGTAGGATAATTAAAACGCAGAAAACGACAGAGAGACAAAAGTGAGGCTAGAGTGTCCTCTGAGGTTTAGTGAAGCGTCTCCAAGAACTCCATGTCATTGGTCGGCGCCCTTCGCAAAGATACAATGCGGATAACAGGGCATTGTGACACTACTCCTCGACGGGAATGGGACAGGAGAGCCAAGTAGGGAAGGGTGCTCCAGGTTCCCGGAAGTCGCATAAGGCCTGAGTGCCCTTGGACGGGGACCGCGCGTGACGAAGCATGAATATGGTCTTCCTCTGGAGGGCACACTCGAGAAAAACTCCACTCACCGGTATCAGGCCTGATGCATCCAATTATTTTCACGAAATCGCGTAGGGGCTCAGATTGACCTCGATATTATCATCGATCCCCTCGAAACAAGCATTTCGAAGGTTACGCTCTGCAGGAGGAAACTTCGCAATAGAACTAGGTTCTGTACACGCCATGTCCAGTCGTCGAAATTCAATCAAACCTTTTTCTAATATTCGATAATCTCGAAAGAATTCACTGTTTTATTTTGCACTCTCCTGTCTACTTATGGCGGGTTTAATTCCTAAAAAATTTAGTTGAGAGTAAGGGTCACCAGAAAAGTCTCGGCGATATTGTTATGCTTATGCTGCAAGGATGATTATGTGGGTAAGCTGGGCTGCCTTACTTCCATTTCCGCTTAAATCTTTTTTCTCAAACAATTATAAGAAGATACATTGCAAATTATAGAAATTTAGATGAATGTTTGGAATCGTATATTATCATGCTCTATTCTATTGAGAAGATGCTGGTATCAGTGAAACTCAGAGGCTGGAGAACGGTGGCAGAAGATGAAAGGCCGAATATTATAGAAAATAATATAAGAAGCAATATTGAATAATTCCGAGATTCCGATATTGAAAAAGGTTGCTTCAAGAGAAAGAAATAAGACATAGGAAAAAATCTCTCATGTAAAAAATTCTCCACATGCCTCATTTCGCTGGGAAACGGCGATACGAGTCGTCGACAAGAAATACCCGATAGGGCGGATAAAAAAGCATCGCTGAAAGCAACTCCCCCGAGATGAATCCATACGAAAAATCTCCGTGCAATCTGAAATTACAAAAATCCGCCTCATCCGATTTTGCGCGATAATCGAAACTGATTCGGTAGCAACGAGATTCCGCAGAATTAGTTTCGAATTCCTCTGCGCCTTCGGAACACATAATAGGCCTACTCAGGATTCACATTATCCAGTTATCTCGTCCGGAGCCTGCGACCATGCCACAAGAGTGTTTCGACTTGGCCGAATATGCGATCCAGGGACGTACTAAGAGGATTATTTTACTTCCATCTGTCAGCGTTATCCTACAGCGGTTTTTTTTTTATTGAGTTCAATGCAATACTGCACCAATGGAAGTATTGCTAGACCTTCTCCCAATACATGAGCTCGTGGGAAGAGAAGGAGGGCTGGGTCTCAGTGTTAGGATCGAGAAGACTACGTAGAGGACACATGCCAGTACTGGTACAATGAGGGTAGCCCAATTTCAAGAAAATCACCTGACCTAATATACCTACCGAAAGAAGTCCCCATGAAAAGAAATAGCTGGAATAGGAATAAATGCTCCTCAAAAAAGGCCCAAGTCTCTGGTTTTCACTAGGAAAGCTGACGAAAAGGAAAGAGAATGCTATGCTTCAAATTCGATATACAGGGTGTCTACTTTTGAAAGGGCCAAACTTCAGGGGAAGATCATACGTGCGATTTGCAACCAAAAATGTTATATAACACATGGTCGAAAAATTGACGGTTATTCTTCAATTTAACATTTCTTGATTTCACGAAATATTTCGAGTTTTTCCATCAAATCAATTATACTTCAGTTATCCTTAGAGCCTTTTCAGATTTGACCACATATTTGGAAACAGTATTAAATTTTCTAAAAGATAAGAATTTTTGTCTGCCAAAAAAATTTTTATTGCGGGAGTGGTAAGGAGATGAATGTCACGATTCTGAAGTGAACAAAACCAGTCAATATTTTTCCAATGGTTTTATCGATGAAAAATCATTAATTATGGACATGTTTTCATTTCAGCAAAAACTACCCCATTTAGTGTGCTTTTGAATGACATATCAACTTTTGTGCTTGCTGCTTGTCGTGTCCCCTAATATCATGGCTAACAAGATAACAACAAATGAGTCGAAATATTTCAAACCTAAATTTGCTCTATTTTGAAGCTCTTCATGATTGAATATTGAAGTTATTTTCAAGGAAATCATGAATTTATCAGTCGAATCAAAATAATTTGAAGGGATAAACTAAATTTTAATAATACAGATTCTATGAAAATATGTAAAGAAGGCAGACTAATACTACTTATAAAAATCGTTCGAAATGTCCAGAATTGTGAGACAGAAATTCTTATCTTGTAGAAAATTTAATGCTGTTTCCAAAAATGTGGTCAAATCTGAAAAGGCTCTAAGGATAACTGGAGAATAATTGATTCTATGGAAAAACTTGAAATATTTCGTGAAATCAAGAAATGTTAAATTGAAGAAAAACCGTCAACATTTCGACCATATGTTATATAACATTTTTTGTTGCAAATTTTATGTATGATATTCCCTTGAAGTTTGGCCCTTTTAAAAGTAGACACCCTGTATAATTGGAACACTGTCATTGAACAGTCTCATTCTGGTGTGGCTGGCACACCGGAATACGGAGGATCAGGGCGAAATCAATATTTATTAACTGAGAGGCTCTCACTCTGAATATAAATAACTTTCGGTAGCGTTCCTGAAGATCGTTCTAAAATTCTCCAAGCTTCGCACCTGACTGGCTGGTTCGTTTTTGGGAGAATTTAAGGGGTTTTTGCTTGATTGCGCTCCGGAGTTATGCTAATTTTGGCCGAGCGAAGAAATCGCTAAGTAGGTCGAAGGATCAGAATATCCTTGCGGAATTTCCTAATTAGCAATTTTCGTGCGGGCGCCAACTTTTTCATCATCATAAGTATCGATTTTGATAATGCCATCCCAGTTATAATTTTTCTTCGGGGTATTGGCAGCACGGTTGTTGCGTTTGGTATTTCTTCTTGAACATTCTGTCATCAATATTTCGAGCTAACAGAAAAACATCAAAGTAGGCGGATAATCTTTCTGACGATATAAATAATAAACCAAAAGGGTCACCTTGAATGTCAAAAGCATCTCATGAATTCACTGGTTTCGATTCAATCGAAACCATTACTGTTATTCAAGGTCAAGCCGCATGGGGTCGATACAAATCAAATTCACTCGAAAATTCAATCTCTCAATACGGAGCACAAATCGACCCTCGTTTCGCGAAAAGGGCGGCCAAGACAAGAGGCGAGGTTCGGATACAAATTTATGCCGGCATTGTTGATTAAATGCCGACAGTTTTATGGCCATCGAACACTTGACCGGTGAGATCGCTGCATATAAAATGTCTTGACCCGTATCAGTTTTCATGAACAGAGGGGCGTGAAATAGGGGATGGTGGTGAAGATGGGAGGGTATAAGGTCATTTTCTCATCTTTCAATTCATCATTTTTCTCATTCTTTCATCCCATTATTTTTTCGATAAGCAACAAGGATCATATGATTATTACAAACTTCGTTTTCACCATTTTGGTTTTCTTCTGCAAAACATCAAATTGAAACTACTGATTTCTTTCCAAACACGTGATATGGAAATTTCTGATCTATAACTCGGAACAGTAACAATTCGAAACTTTCCCATGTTTCCCTATTTTCCTGCATAAAAATTCCTCTCAGCGTAGAAGAGGTACACACGCCATAAATCGAGAATCCCGACACATATATCCTTTGGAGATGAGCAATTACCTTCGGAGCGAGAAGAAAGCAGCGAATCGTCGCCGAAAATAATAAAAACATTCGTCTTCCCCAAAAATTGAATAAATCACTTCAGCGTTCCTCCCAGCTCCCCGCAGAGAGATAAATACTGATATTACAGCCGAATCGAGGCCGGTGTTAGTCTCAGCTGAGCGGGAGGATCTTCCTCGGAGGCCGTCGTTACTCGGAACGTTTTGACAAACGAATATTAATGCATCTAACTGAATTTGCGGAATGGCGGCTTCCCCTCCGTCTTGGTGAATAGTAAATAGTTCTGGAGTTGAACATCGGCTTAGACAACAGCTGAAACGCATGAACAAACATTTTGTACTGCAGAGGAGCTAGGCTTCGTCATTCAGGCAACCAATTCTTCACGGTGAGTTTCGAAACAGATACGAAAAAAATTATCAAATAACGCCTGGAAATAACTAAGTTTAAATGACGATTTGTCTCGAAAGTTGTTGGAGATATACAGGTTGTTCCTCAATTGGAGGTACAAACGGAGAGGAGAGATTCCTCAAGTGATTTTAAGAAAAAAAAGTCCCATAAACATGGGATCGCAAAAGTTTCGTTTTCGAGATAAAGGGTGTTGAAGTTTGAATTTTTTTTCATAGTATCTATTCTTCACAAGATTTTCAACTGAAAAAGTTTAATTTGATGTGTCAAAACTAGCAATGAATCAATTCACCACAGCTCACTAACTGAATTTTTAGGACAATTTCGAGTTTTCTGCGGATTTCGAGAGAATTGTTCAGCAAGATACGACAAAACTACAAATGACCATAAAGTTTCGTATGACAACAAAGCTGCTTTTTACATTTCTTCAAGTCAACAGTGGCCCACCAAAAAAAAGTTCTGGAGGAGAACAAGGGACAGTGTTCAAGAAAAAATATCACCCTGTAGATTTCTTATCGAAATTGGCATGTCACATGGTGTAAACTCTCAATTGTAACATCTTTGCCAAATTTCAGTTGAATATCTTGTGAAGTGTAGATACTAGGAGAAAACAACTTGGAAAAATTCAAACTTTAACACCCTGTATCTCGAAAAGGAAACGTTTGCGATCCCATGTTTATGAGACATTTTTTCTTAAAATTACTTGAGGAATCATTCCTCTTTGTTTTTACCTCCAATTTAGGAACATCCTATATAAATATATGTAGGGTATAGGAATTGTCGTGTATGCTTCGCTTTAGATTGCATTATTATTCTAGGGTGGTAAAAACCGAACCATAGTATGAATGGACTGAACAATAGAAACCTATCGGACTCCATGTCAGGCTTTTAATGGAACAAAGTCGACCGTATTCTCCTGGGATGTTTCTAGTCACGTATCTTTGCAGATTTATGACGAAATCCTAATAATTGCACTGAATTGAACAAGTCGAAAGTTTTCTTCGAGAAGCTGCGAACAGATTCCAACGATAGATTGGGTGAATGAAAAAAATTAATAAAATAAATGAAATAAATCAAATGAATGATATAAATAAAATGAATGAAATAAATAAAATAAAATAAATGAAATAAATGAAATAAATAAAATAAATAAAATAAATGAAATGAATAGGATGAATAAAATGAATAAAATGAACGAAATAAATAAAAGGAATGAAATAACCAAAATAAATAAGATAAATAAAATAAATAAAATATATAAAATAAATGAAATAAATAAATAAATATTCATTGGAACCAGAATTTCTCACAGAAAAGGAGACTTAGCGAAGTGTTATCTCTCTGATAGGAGATCTGCCATAAGTCATATGCATTTCAGCAATCGAATAAAGTGATGGATTTCATCGCAAATTCGTATATTCTCTTTCAACTTTCGTCAGGAGATTTTCCTGAGCGGTATAATTCTTAAAGTTCAAACTAAGGGGAGGAAAAATTACTGATTGAAAAGATCATCTAAAAAAAATTGGGAAGTTCGCAATCTCACCGATAAAATTTGTCCAAATTGTTCACAGGAATTTTTCGAAATGGTCACCATTCTTTTGATGTGCACAAAGTCTCGACCGGTGTTATAACGAATCATTACATGCAACAACTATCACATCAGTTTGCTCACGAATAATGTCACAAGCATTTTCATAGCGTTATCTTAGTTCTTCCGAAATATTCACCTCACCTTTTTGAGAGCTCGTACTACTTAAACGAGGGCTATATCAGTTCGTCACGATGTCTGTATTTTTCGAATTTTGAGCCGAAAATGGTCTCAAACGACTAAGTTCGTCTCACTGATGACGAATCGAGTCTGAATACGGTCGTTTGAAATTTAGTTTTCTCGATAATCTCGAAACTACGGATTCGATCGAGACAAAATCTTGTATTCCAATAGAAAATGATATATTCAAGCTACATTTTGTTCAGATCGAATGAACAGCACTATATAAACCATAGAAAATCATAACTTTCGAACGGAAAGGCCTAGAGACTTGAAATTTTCAGGGTAGGTTTGGATCGCGAATGTCACGGTCACGATCATCAATGAGCAAAATTAGACTAGGCGTTCCGTAAATATGGCTTTTCCTAATATTTTTGAGCGCTCGTACTACTTACACGAGGGCTATATCATTTCGTCACGATGTCTGTATTTTTCGAATTTTGAGCCGAAAATGGTCTCAATCGACTATGTTCGACTCACTGATGACGAATCCGTCGAAAAATTCGAGTCTGTCCGTCCGGCCGTCCGTCCGGCCGTCCGGCCGGCCGGCCGTATACACGATAACTCTCGAACGGAATGTCCTAGAAACTTGAAATTTTCAGGGTAGGTTCGAATCTCGAATGCCGCGGTTAAGTTCGTTATTGGGCAAAATTCGTCAAGGGGTTCCGTAAATATGGCCGCTCGAAATTTTGTTTTTCTGATTACTCCGAAACTACTGATTCGATCGAGGTGAAATTTTGCACTCAGATGGATAATTACGTACTCAAGCTACATGCAGAATTTTGTCCAGCTTGCATGACCAGAACCATAGAAACCATAGAAAATTATAACTTTGTAATGGAAAGGCCTAGAGACTTTAAATTTTCAGGATAGGTGTGGATCGTTAATGTAGCGTTAACGTGTATCAATGAGCAAAATAAGACTAGGGGTTCCGTAAATATGGCCGTTTGAAATTCAGTTTTCTTGATCATTTCAAAATTATGGATTCGATCTCGACGAAATTTTGAATTTAAATTGAGAATTATATATTCGAGCTACATTTCTTCCAGATCGTATGATCAGAATCATAGAAACCATAGAAAATCATAACTTTCGAACAAAAAGGCCTAGTGACTCGAAATTTTCAGGATAGGTTCGGATCGCGAATTTCGCGATCCTTTTTATCAATGAGCCAAATTAGACTAGGGGTTCCGTAAATATTGCCGTTCAAACTATATTTTTTCTGATAATTTCGAAAATACTTATTGGATTGAAATGAAATTTCGCACATATATGAAGAATAGTGTATAATTTTGTCCAGATTGCATTACCAAGACCATAGATACCGTAGAAAATTCTAGCGAATTATCGAAAAAATGGACCCAAAGCACTGACGTGAAGTCTGGATTTTCGCGTTGGTTTGAAATTTTCTTTGACAGCTGTCAAAATCTTTCCAATTGGTTTGTAAAACTGGAGAATGCGAATCTACCTACAAGGTGCCTGTACGAGCGCTCAAAAGCTCCTGCCTTCACGGCAGTGCTTTTCGAAATTTTTTTTTCTGATCATTTCGAAACTACTGATTGGATTCGGATGAAATTTTGCACATAGCTGAAGAATAATGTATTCAAACTACGTGGAATTTTGTCCAGATCGCATTACCAAGACCATAGATACCATAGAGAATTCTAGCGAATTATCGAAAAAAAATTGGTCAGCTAAAGCTGTGATGTTAAGTCCGGAGTTTCGCCTTAGTTTGAGAATTTTTTTGACAGCGGTCAAAAAATTTTTCATTTTGTTTCCGAAACTGGAAAATGCGAACCTACCTACAAGGTGGATGAACGAGCGCTCAAAAGCTCCTGTCTTCACGGCAGTGCTTTTCGTCATTTTTTATTTATACATTATGTTTCCACATGACCCCTAAGGAAGAAATCACAGGGTTGAGATCCGGGAAGCGCGCAGGCGAAGAAATCGACACACCTTTTTCCTATTCGGAAACACATTACGAGATTCAGATGTCAGATGATTTCCGGTAAGCAGAACGCATTTAATAAACACATTCAGATCTCAATACGTACCGTCAGATCCAGACTGAAAATTTCTCAGATTCGCGCATAACTTCGATTTCGAAATACTCGGCTCTAGTGAATATTTTATATAAAGAATTCTTGGAATTTTGACTTATTCCTAGCACCTCTCAGTAAAAAAGCCTTACCTTTGAAAACACCCTGTATATTAAAGTATAGCATAAAAATTTCATATATTCTTCAAATTGGGCAGGTTAATCGAATAGCGTTTCAGTATACCATCAAATTGTATACTTCGTCATAACGACGGCCACTAATAGACAGATACGAAATCCCGATTCGAAATTCCGAAATGAAAACCGGCCAGTATGGCACCCGTCGCATTCGCGAAAACCCATTAAAAGATGAAAACGTCCGCGGAAGAATTATAATATGTGGAATAACTGCTAACGTTCGCAATATCAAATATTCAAATGGAAATTTAAAACCCACTAAACACGCCCCCGGAAGGGGGTGGACGGAGGGTGGTCGGCGGAGGAAAAAAAACCCTGAAATGCTCGCCTCTTCATAATATCATTTTTGCTGGCACTCCGCTTTAACATTCATGGTTGCACTCTGGGACGGCGACCACGGCGGCGGCGTACCTAGCATTTTAATTGATCAATTTAAATAATATCAGTGAATTCGTCCGATTGCACGCTAAAACAGTGAAATGGCTCCTCTTTCGTATCTGGTGAACACGTGACCGTTTCACCCATATATCAGGACGGTTTCGAACGCGAACATTTCCGGGGTTCAATAACCCAATTTCTGGAATAATTCGGCCCCTCGCTCGTGGAAGGAAAATGAAATACGAGCTACCCGAATATACCTCCGTAAAAATAATGACGTTTGATATTTTTACGGTTGATGTGAACCTCCCAGGAGCTCGTTCCAGAAAATGAGCGAGTGGGGATGAAATAGTGGGAGGCCAAGTTCCTGAGGGTGAATTAATATTTCGGAATAACAGAACATAATATCATAAAAATAGGAATACAAGAGCATGTAGGGTTGCTGTTGAAGCTGTTCGTTTGAGAGCGTGCCTTCCTCCACGTTGAAATCATCATTGCTACACTGTGCTGATGAGGCGACAGTTGCGAATGATGAATTTGGTGTTCTCTGGGGTTTACACGGATTAACCTGCTTATCATAATTGTCTGACACAATTTTTCTTCGGAATTATTGTGTTCATATTTCCTGGTACCGTAAAATGGGGTATTCCCCAAAGAAAAAATACCTTCATTAACATCCATTTTCATACTCAACTGTGTATTGTACATTTATGACAGTGAGGAAATACTACCAGAAAATAACTTCAACCACACATATAATACTCGAAACAAAAACAACCTTTTGATTCCATACCATCGGATAAAAGTATCACAGCTGAACGTGAACCATCTTGCTATAAAAATATTCAATATGCTGCCATCAATAGTAAAGAAATTGGACAGAAGGAAGCTAAAGAGGGAACTTAAATCTATTCTCATGAAGAAGGCTTACTATGATACAGAAGAGTACTTCAAGGACACTTTTTAGATTTTTATGTCATGCCTATATTTGTTTTTTGTTTGTGAAATCGAATGTAATGTTTTTTACAGTTTTTACTTATTAATTCAGAGTTTTATGTAAATTTTATAGTGGATATTTTACACTCTTTGACTCCCCATGTAAAATTTTGTTAAGTTATAAAAAATTTGTTTATTCTTGTTTTTGTAAAGTTTTTGTAAAGAATAGAAACACATTCTGATATTAGAATTCTCATGTTTCTTGAAAGGAAAATAATTCAATACCCATATTTTGAAAAAAGTCCGGTCACACTCAGTTCAATAGACCTCGGTTTGAAAAATGAGTGTGCAACTGATAATTTTTGCAGAAAAAAATATTATGTCGCTTGTTTCTATTCGCCTTCGATGTGGGGTGAATGGAAACACACGTTGAAAACTCGTCTATATTGCTTTTGGTCTGAATTGGGGTTGTATGGAAGCCGATATGAAAACGAGTATATTATATAACAGCATAGAAATATTTTTTCCTTAGTTTTTGAAAGCAAAATAAAATCATTTCATTTCATGCACGCCAACTTTATTGATATTTGAATGGACAGCGAATACAAATCGAATATTTTTCAATGTTAAATGAAATAATGGGTTTACCCAAAAACTCCCCACTCTGTTATATGTTTCTTAAAAAATGTCAGAGTTTCTCTTGAAACTAACGTCTAGTCAATGTTTTGATTTATGTTAACCATACAAACATCTGGATCATAAGGGTGAATCTTTTTTCAGATTGTTAACATCTGAAGAAACTTGCCTCAATGTCTTCCTCTCCACAAGAAATCACCCTTCCAAAATGAAATTTGAACTTTTCGGTCTTGAACTAACAAGAAGCCACATTTGAGGTTTTATGCCTTCGAAAATCAACTTAATATTCACTGATTAATTTAGCCTACGATATTCATTACTTGAGAGTTTTACAAAACCACTACACGTGTTTCGCCATTGCCTCGGCTCCATCAGGTGATGACATATAAGATAGAAACGAGTGTTTCTATTGACCCCACTCTAACTCCAAATCGGTCACAGTTCGCTAACAACTTATTTTCTTCTTTAATGGTATCAATATCACGAAAAATGATTATACGCACATAAACACTATGCTTTTTAGTACAATTATCAAAAAATTTGACACAGAAACCTACGTTTCTCAACACCTACCAAGCAGAGTTAATTCTGTACCATAAATTCACCAAATAAACAATTGAATCTAGTTCTCAGTTGGGTAGTGTTACCTACTGTTTGAAACTTTGGTTTTCGTATAGTTCGTTGGTTACGCTCTTGGATATCGCTTGGCGTTCTTTGTTCCCTCAGAAATAATATGGTATAAGAGAAAGGAATTATAACAGTACTTTCTTACTTCTTGTTTCTATTCATCCCACAGTTTCCATCCACCCCATTTTACCGGTAGACCAATTGTTGAAGAAGTATGCCCAAAATCAAAGTAATAAAATAGATCCACTCTAAAGAAGTGGTGCATGGTCTGTAGCACTCATCCTGTATAATATATCATGCGTTTGCAAGAATTTGAGGAAAAGACTCAAAGAGTCATAACCTCTTATACCTTCATGCTTTTACGAGATTCATTTCCGGAGATAGTGACTGAACCATAAAAAGCGATGAACAATAAAAACAGATTTCATAAAATATTTTGTTTTACTGAGTGCAAAATAATAAATATAACGAAGGATATTAATTTAAACCTGCAGCATGTGATCAACCGTAAAACGTGGAATATAACTGGAGGGTATATTCGAGAAAATGGATGAATAGAACCATCGCCTATTTTCTCCTAGGAAATAAAAAGGAACCGGTTAGCTTGTAGAATATAATGAATTTTTCAGGATGCGTGTGTATCTCCAGTCTGTCTCTGATTCTATTTGATTGGTCTTCGACCGTATTGCGTGCCACAGGGAGGACATAAATTATTTTCGGAATGGGAAGTAGACAATTCCCGGTTCACAGAAAACGTAGTCGAATCTGAATAATTCAAGAAATAATCAAGTCGCCCGCCTTTTTTACAATGTTCTTATCGGAACGAGATGGAACAGGATAGAAACAGAACTGTTCATTTCTATAATTCAACTTTATCAGATGGAATCCGTTTGATAGGGGGCATAAAGGCACTTTTCCGTCTAGTTGAAAAACGCTATCTTACCCCCCTTCAGAGGGATCGATTGGACCTTGATGAATAACTGATTATATTACATCAGCGGAGTGGGTATTCAAGTGAATGTTAAATTTTACGATCTCGCTTTTTTATCGGGCCGGTCTAGTTGGCTTTGGGAAATTCACAACAACTGCATGTATAAATAATTTCTTCGAAGAACTTTATATTCACCATTGTATGCTGCGTGGAAAACTATCCCTAAGTGTATGGACGTTCTATTCAATCAATCTTCAGAGGAGGTTGAATTATTGATATAAAAATAGCTTTCTGGAGGTTTCTAACGACGGAGCATAGTGCGATAAATCTAAGAAAAACGGTGCTTTTATAATAAATATCTGCTGGCAAGCTCGAAGGTAATTTGATTTCTTATGAAATATGAAGCTCAAGATTCAAATAATTCAGCGATGGTTCAGATAATGTTTGTTTTCTCAGAAACTAATAAATGGTTTCGAGACTGCTATCTGTAACTTCACCAACGTTCATTACTCACGTATCGTCTTTGGGAAATTCGAAACAACTCACCTGAAACAAAGAAAAATCATCAATTATAAAGAGCATTGTTGTGGAAACTATGTACAATATAATGAACCAGTTATATATGAACTTTCAACTGTAAACAATCCACAGTCCAAACAACGATCGATATTTTATCAGTTCAAACTTATTTGTTTTGTCACATCCATGCGCTTTTATTAGCCATTTAAAGTGCAATAAAATTGCACTGATCGCATAATTTCGACCTAATACACACAATCTGTTTTCATAAAGATTATATATTTGCTTTATTAATGTCGAATAGATGGCACTGAATAAATCTGCAAATATTGGTGAAACTATGATGAATTTCTGTATGCTGCACAGTGGAAATTTAATCAACGAATTTGCATGAATTAATGCATAGTTTCCAGGAACTTTCGGCATATTTAAAGCGTTTCGCTTTATTATTTTGTTCGACGCATGAGAACTTCATCGAACTGGTTTATGGTGGAATTCTTTTTGCTTCAATAAAATTTTGGGGGACATTTTCCTGGGAATCGTTTTGGCAATGGCAAGAGCAGGACAGTCTAAGAATGAGACATATAGAATAACGGAGGTTTTTAATTCAATGAAAAAAATTGTGAATTTGTTCCACCCCAAAAATGTATTTTCTTTATGAGGGAAAATTGTTCGAATTTTCTATAGACAGCCTGTGAAATGCACGCTCATGGAGACTGAAGGTAATAATACGATTGAATATTGGAAATAAGATAGAACTACTGCCACCTTCCTCTTTGTTGTCCGAAAAGGAATTTTCTGAGAAAACAGTTTATTAGGAGAAGGAAGAACCCAAAACTTGAAGAACTTATCATATTTGAAAATTAATGGTAAAATTTCATACAAATTCGAGTTTTCCGAGAAAATTCACATAATCATAATTAAATCAGATAATTCAACTCGTTATTCCCTCAATTCATTCAAACTCAATAATTCAATTATTTGGGGAGGTCAACTGAATCGATGCAAGATAATAGTATATTATTTAACGAGCAGTAACGAGCAGCACGAGCCGAAGGCGAATGCTTTAATTCATCAAGTGAGCTATGACCATTACCACAAGTTGAATACTATATACTTTATATACGACCATGACAATAAATACTGAGATACAAGTACAGAGAAATAACTTTATTTATAAGTTCACTAAAATATGCCAAAAGAACATTCTCTGTAAAAGATGACTTAATCTTCTTAATGCTACACCAATCTTGAAAATTGTTTTATACACTTTTGGGATTTTTCGGCCATAAATTCTGTATGGTCACATTGGCCGATTGTCTTATTTCTGCAGGTGTACATAATAATTCATCTTCACTATCTGAATTCATCTGTTTCAGTAAAACATCCACAATAATAATTAGGTATCAACTTGATTTGAGAGAACGTCAAAATTATTCAAGTGACCTACTCCAATACCAATAATGGACTGTTCCCTTTCGGCCAATCGGCTTGTTCAGAAGCATAGAGCCAGGGAGTTATAGTAGTGAGTTATTATAACTCACGTTGTTTGTTTACAGATACTATTAATTGCTCAAAAGTAGTTGAATATTGAATATATGATTCAAAAGAAGTAGATCAATACAATTATTATTCACATTTCTTGAATTGAATCGTGGAGTCTTCTTTCCTCCAAACTTCCTTCCTTGAGATGACACTTTTAAGTACCTCCCACTTCTACGGCTCAGAAACACCCACGCGGTTTTATTTTCCCATGATTTTTGATGTTTAAATTTCTTATCGCTGATTTTCTACGAAACTCCGAACTGACCTATCAAAACACTCACGTTCGTCAATACAAAGCTTTTCTGTAGTCCAAGGCCAGTTCCCATAAACGTTCTTATCACGACGTGGTCATCAAGTTCTCAAACGCGCCGGATATAACCTGAAGTCTTAACGATCGTTGATTAATGCAATTTAATACTATGTATGCTTGTATGTCTCGACTTCAAAAATACTGATTCTTTCCCGGATTTATCCAATACTTATTCGAAATTGAAATTGAATATCCGTATTCTCAGATATTACATGAATACGAAATATTTCTTGGAAAAAAACCATTTTTTTTCATTTTTCAACAGAAATTTCTCAAAATACTCAATTGGTTATATTATTTCAGAAACATTCATGTAGTTTGAGAATCTTAAGTTTAATAGAATCCACTTATAAACGATTTTTGCGCGCTTGTTCATATATGAACAAATGTCTAAAATTTTGATATATTTTGTGGTTTTCATGTAGATAATAATAAAATGACATTATTCTTCTATTGGATAGTCTCGCTACAGTCTCACCTATGTGAAATGAAAATGATTAATTAATCTTTCACTTCGAAACATTTCAGTTATTTATGGTTGGGAATTTCTCAGCCTCTTACGTTTTTCTTCCAGAAGTCAGGCCTATATTGCCTGCAAAGATTGCAACGTCGAGATAATCAGCTAGCTTTCTTATTTTCCCTGACATCATTATTCATCCGTACGAATGATTCTTTTCCGGGAAAAATTCCTGATTAGTTGAAAAATTTCGTCATCACTCACTTTCATCTGCAGCTCGCAAATCAATCCTTCGGTATTAATTCAACGGCTTTAAATGAAATTGCTTTTTTTTTGTAGGCCAGCGCCGCGCTTGTTGTCGAAGATTGATAAATGATTGTTTATTAACGGGGATTTTTTTTCCGTCGAAGAGGGAAAAGCCTCGTCGTTTGATACTCTCTCCACGAGGGGCACAGATAGTATCGGGCAACAGAACACAAACAATCCATAATTCAAGTTGCTAATGATTTCGCTGCTGCCGCGACCAGTCGCTTCCTGCAGGAGATGAATGGGTCCCTGGGATGGATTCGAGGGGCCGGAGAGGACGCAAAACAGCGTCAGAAGTTTGTTTGTTGGGACTTGTTTCGACAGATCAGAGACGGCTCGGGATCACTTAGGATCCAACGTCATCGAACATTTCATCGGAATTTCTTCGGGGGAAATTGATTAATGGCCGAAAGTTCATTTTTACACAAACTTCCTCGGGGAAATAACAATTTTAAATTCAATTTGAACTGTATCTTATGCTTCCTGAATTGTTTTCGTTGATTAAAATTTTCATTGCTTCATTTCGAGGAAGATCGGAAAAGAAAGGTAAAAAAAAAACTTGAGGATAGTTTCAGTATAAATAACCTTTATGAGAGAAAATCTCATCACCTACTTGTTCGGTCCGTTTCCCTCGAGGACGATTTCCACCGTGTAACAAGCTCAGAATTCCTCCTAATTATATTCTTTCAGCACTCATTACTTCGAGAAATATCCAACGGAGCGTTTCTTTGGTACACTCAAGAACCGACCCTGTTTGAGACGAATTCGACCACAAGATCTTCCCCCTGGCTCGTTAGGAGTAGCAATGAGGCAAACTAAATCTCTCTGCAATATACTTGAGGGCGGGGTAAAAACTGAGGTCCGGTTAATCAGCCACAACAGATGAACAGACCCTGTTTTGTAGAAGACGTTGTTACGAAGGACGGACTTGAGGGATATTAAAGAGGGAGTAAGAAAATTTCATATGCTTTGGGGTTTGCAAGGAAGAACTGAGAGAACGTGGTCCGAAGCTCTGAAGTATTCGGGGATATTTCAGGCGGTCCAACGACGCAACGTATCTTTGGAACATAAATTCTTGTACGTTGTTGTAGTGATACGACTATAACTCGAAGAAAATTCATGAATAATAAATTGGGAAAGTTGTTTGTTGCTTCGTATCGCACTTAAAAGCGATATTTTATATTTTCGAGGGAGTTTATTCCGAAAAGTTATCATAGGCTGCTCTAGTGCAACCCTGTATATTTCGATCCACTCATGAGTAAAAAATTCAATTTCAATGATGAACAAAAAAGTAATAAAGCACCTTCTCTTCGTGTAATTCGATGTAGATTATTCTTTTTGCATATTCCCCTCCGGTTTGAAAAACGTGAAATATGTTGATTTCGTGAATTCTCAATGAGTTCGGAAATCGTCATCAAATGGTAATGAGACAGAAGTTGAGGTTGAGAGCTTTTTTATAGCCTGTAACAAAAGATTCTAACCAATATTCAGTTCCAATCAGTCGCATCTGACGCAGCGATTAATTCAGGTTCTTTCTGGGGTAAGAAAATTGTTTCTCGTCCTCTTTATTTTCAAGCTCCAGGTTTCGACTTCATTAACTGGAAGAAATTGATGGGTCTACCTCGACGAGGAAATTTGGAGGTTCAAAGGCATATTTTTTTCAAATTCATATAATTGCTAACCATGTGTGAGTGATGGGCTCATATCACAAAAATTTTTTCAGTTTTTCAGGCATGTACGTTGTACAATTGACAACATGAGAGCATGAGGAAAAAACTCGAAATGTCACACTTCGAATAGATTCTGAAGCTTGATCCAAAATTACTAGGATAAATCCTGGCAAGTTTCGATACTTTCAGCGAAAGCTCGGTTTCAACCCTCGGAACCTTCAGTTAACTACGTGGAGCAAATGGGATCTACGTAGCGTTTACTTGAGGAACTACGGTATTAATGATTGAATTAATATTCAGAACGCGTTCGCTGTTGGACGTTGTCGTAACACACCCTAATGCCTCGTATGGCGGTTGGTGGAACCCTTCAAACGTGCGAACGAAACCTTCGATAAATTCATGAAACTATATCATTTCAGGAATCCTGAAATTACTAATTCGTTCTGGAAAATATGAATACTTCGACAGATGAAATTTTTGATAGAGGGGTGTCTTGATTTTTTCAGTCATTATAAAGCCGTTCGGAGGTTATTTATACACATAAACATAAACAAAATAGTATATCATGCACCGATCATGTAATGATGGTAATTAATACACGAGCATCGACCGGGATACGAAACGAGCCGAAGGCGAGTTTCGTATGGTTTATGCGAGTGTATCAATAACTATTACATGAGAGTTGCAAACGCTATTTTTCTACTGCCGATGAATAATGAAGAATTATAAATATTATATCTATGTACATATATTACTATTGAACACAATTACAGTAAATAAGTTATAACGTCTGAAAATAAGAACGAAATAGTTATTTAATCAACTAGTTTATTAATGACAGCGATTAATGGTCGAAATATTTTAACGCGTGAGCGGAGCGAGACCATTAATCGCTGAATTAATAAACGAGTTGATTACAAGATTTTTCCGTCGCCCTCATCAGGAATTGAATATAAATTCTGGATCGAAACCAATTTTTATTTTGCATGATATACAAATTTGACGTAATAGAAATTTCTATGTTCATTTCGATATATTAATATTTATGGTTCCTATAGAACAATTCGAAAAATTCATAGAGGAATTATTGGACATGTTGTGACATTCTGAATAGTTTACATTTATTTCATTTCCTATAATGTCCAATAAGGAACGTGTGGATGAAGTCGGGGTTGAAGCATTATTTATTTTGGAACTATTATGACATAAAATTTTTTCTGCAGTTTCTATTTTATTCTGAATGGAGTTTTCAATATACCCTTCTACAACAGAAGTTGATTTCCAACTACCAAGTCTTTTGATGGCTGAAAAATCTGCACCACTGTCAGAAAGAATAGACGCAGAAGAACGCCGAAAAAAGTGACCTGTATACAAATGTGGTTGCTCTAATTTAAGAAAGTTTGCAATCATTGACGGTAATTTAGAAAATGTAAGTATTAATTCAAACTGGTTGTGTTGAGCATTTATAGTTTTTATAAAAAACGAAACATCTTTCGTGTGGAGTGTGAGCTGGCCTCAAGGATATATATCTCTTTATTATGTTTAAAAGTGTATGCTCATCATTATCCACCACAGTGAATATCCTGTTCGAATGTGTTTTCGATGAATTCACTGTCACCAAAAATTTCGATCCCATATCTTGTAAATCCTTTCTCTGCAACCCTAACATTTCATCTTTTCTCAATGCACCCGCTACTCCGAATATCAAAGCGACCTACAAATCAAACAATGACAGTTATTTCACTATAACGATATAATGAGAATGAGTTGGAATAACGATTCAATTGAGTTTTATTTTTACCTTCGACATCAAGAAAACACTATCAGGAGCATTCGCTATGAACTCTCTCACATGTTCTTTTTCGAGAACTTTTGATTTTTTTGGGATATATCCCTCTCTTTTCCGTTCAATAAACATCACCAGTTTGTGGTATCTGCTTATATCAGCATTGTCTTTCACATTTAGTGTTGATTTCAGCATCGAATATTTTGGCCATAAACTTGCTAGATGCCCCTTTTCTGCAATACCCGTAAAGTATGCCAACAAAACCGTTTCCGTAAAGTTCCGAACCTTCTTGTAGTTGCACCAAGATCTGAATTCAGCATAGGGTTCTTCATATAAATGGCGGCTCTTTTCAGGAAGCAGACTCAAAGTAGCTGCTTCAGCAGTTTTTGTCACATCTGGCGGTGTCAAAGGGATATTTTCTTCGTTATTCATTATGTAGTAGCGTAACGAATAAAATCAGATTCTGATCGAAAGCGAATAAATAAATTTGACAGCTCGATCGTGCTCCGACATAGATGCATCTATGCTCCGACTGAATATTTTATGTTCGGTTGCCATGATAATCATGCATTAATACAAGAAATCATGCATTAATAGGGGTCATTAATGGATGATTTCGAGTGCGTTAAAATGAGCTTTTATTCTTTGGTCGACGAAAAAACTCATTATTGAATGAACTTAAAAGGGTATCCTGAAATAAAAAATATTGGAAATCAAAAAAAATCTGAATAATTCACGAAGGAGAGATAATCGTAGAAAAACTAGCCTTTGGCTTAGGGATTGCAGAGTGCACTGCCACAAACACGTACGAAACGTGGCCTGCGAGAGAATCCACGGAACGGAGACTTTTCTAATGGGACGTAACAAACGAAAAAGCGCGGAATTTCACAACTGTACGCAGGCAACCCGGCCTCGGGGCGAAATAAATTGAAGTAAAAGATATCTCGTCCGAAAGAAAACACGAAAAGCGCCAAGTTTTTGTCCCGAGCGAACAATACCTCGGGGCCCTTCCTCCGAAACCTTGCACCTTCGCAATTTTTGAAAGGGCTTAAAATATAATAAACGTTCGTTTATTTCGCCGTCTAGCAAAGGCCCCGGCAGTCGGCTAAGGCGGCTGTGACGTAAACAAACGATTGCCGCGGGGCACTGGATCCATTTCGAATCTATCACCATTACCGAGCGCGGATTGATCGAAAAATGGTTTAGTTACCGAGAGATTTCACTCCTCGCGGTTGAATTGCCCCGGAATATGAGAAAAAGGGGGATTGTATCGTTCTCGCGATGCCGGGATTGATTGGAGGAGTGTTTCGCGTTCAAGGTTGCGGTTTTCCGATAATGAGAAAAGAGCGGAAGGTCTTCGAGGGACTTGTTGGAAACGTTTCGCTGTGTTCTCTTGGGTTCGATTCTCTCCTTTTTTGTACACGCCGCATGAGGTATCAAAACTTCGAAGATCATGAATAGGGCAGTTCTAGGTGAATATCTGGTGAATTATCTTCAGGAAATCAGGAATTACTCATTTTTCGAAAATGAGTATTTTAACAGCGATCAAGATTATTTTCATACAATGCCAATCATCCACTTGACGTTCAACGTTTATAATTCCGGCTTTCCCCAACGATTAAACGCTGCCCACAAAGTTCCTTATTTGGTTTGGACGCGATACCTACTGTTGTACAAACTTCGGTAACTACCTCTCGAATGCAGACGAATAGACCGACCATCATTCACCGACCGAAATTATCCCCCGGCCATTCGACAACATCGAAACAATTTCACCTCGTTTACTTGCGATTTTCGAAGGGTGATCCTCGATATATTTTGGGCGAAGTGTGTGTGCAAGGCATTATTCTGCTGTTGTTCTACGTGAAACTTCCGCTAATGGTAGGTTCTACCACATCTATCTTCATTTCATCAAAGTTTCAAACCTTCCCTATTGGAATGGATAGTCCCCTTCAAACTTAACAGTCTTTGCTATGGACTAAATCCAAATGGGTGGAAGGATCGATGGAAGTGCCCATTTCCGTAAATTTTTCTTCTCTGTTGTCCTTATTTTTCATTTCCGCTTCGATGGTGAGGAACGAGATCGTACCGGTATTAATTCGTGGCAACGCCGATTGTAGAATATTTTGTTTATTTTCAATTTGTCTCATTCATCGACAGATGTGAATCAATGATTTGTGATTAAATGATTAAAGACCCAGATCTCCCAACTGAATGGGAGATTTGGGCCCTCTCAGTGAAAGAAGTTGGCTCATCCCCTCTGGCCAGTTGGATTTCGGAGAATCTCAGACGAATCTTCAAGCATCAGACCCGGCGACTCCAGGTAGGATTTTTTACTTTATTGATGGTTCTTTATAATCTTGAATGTGATAAAATAAGCCTCCAAATACAGAATTCTTTATGATTTCAGTAAAAAATTCGCAAACATTTTAAGTATCATCTAATAACATTTTTTTTGCAGGTCAGGCATATCACAATTGACTGTTCATTGTTGAATGTGTTTGAAACCATTGTGTTACGTCGGGAACGTAAACGAGCACCTGTATAGTGGTTTTATTAGGCCCGCGCTGCGAGATCTTGTAATTGTCTGACCATAAGTCGAATCAATTGATCAGCAAGTCGCCTAGAGAAAAAATCATCGTGCTAGAAAACCGAGAATTCTGTTAAATATCGACGCCACCGAGTCTTCTGTAAAATATCGCCGCATATTCGTGCAAAACCGAGTCGTCTGATATTCACTGCCGTGTTTTTATCGCACCATTGTATCTTTTTTCAAAGTGACACTGAGCAACTTTAAGTTGAGTGCCCTTAGCTCTTCAAAAACCAGGTGAAAGCCACAGAACTGTGCAGAAAAAAGGTTTATCCATTGCATCCTATCCTTCAACCCTATTTCAGTATCAGCCCATGAAGATTCGCCGAGACTGTGTCATCACCCCCTTGGGGTATGTACAGGGTGATGCTTTTTTGCATTTTCTAGTTTTGAATTCTGAATGCCCATAAAAATCTTCATATTTGCCCATTCAAACGTTTTTGTAGGACCATTATTTACTGAGATAGTTATTGAGTGAAATATAAACAATAACCCTTCACTTTGCTCTGCTTGAGGTTTCACATTAAGTTCATCTGAGGGTGGTCGCAAACAATATTTTGAATATTTATTTTTATTGGCCGTGCGAGAAGAAAACCAGTCAATAAAATATGTACAACGAACGTAAAAATTTTCGGAATAATCGTCAGAAGAACGGGGGACATCAACTGAGTGAACTAATTAATCTGATAGGGATACAAACCCCCAGCCACGTGTCCCGTACCTCGATAGCCGAACGCGACGACGAACAAAGAGGGTGCAAGAAATCAGCTAGGAGATCTGCTTGATTAAATCACGAGAAAAACCAGTTAGCATCCCCGTTCAACTCGCAGACATGGCTGCGATAATCACGAGGCGAATCATCACGATGGAGTCATTAATTCAACCGAATGCTTCCTGATAAGGGCCAGTGGATCATTTGGCGGATTTCCATACACAATGTTTCCTATTTCCGAGTCGGGAACTCAGGAGGACATTAATATGTGATATCCGCAGTATGGCAAAAAGCGAGCACACATTAACGTAGTCGCAGATAAACTATGAACAGGGTATTCATGTGAGAGCACGCAAATTCGTCCGTGTTTGAACATTGGAATTGGAATAAATTGTTTGACGTTAGCAGGCAGTACGAATTCAACATTCGGGTATTTGACAAAGGAGACTATGCCAAAGTTGTTTTTTCGAGTGATTTGCAGTTTGGCTACAGCAAATGAAGGGTTTTTCAATGAGGACCCTGAATTTTCAAATATCAATGAAACAAAATGTCGACGGAAAAATTGGCTGGTTATCTAATTCAAATGCAATTTGCATTTGGCCTAGTCGATATAAGAATCGAAGTCGTGAGAACGCCGAGATACGTGAAGAATCAATATATTAATTTAAGTATTTGTTCTGTCTACGCGCCCAGCGTTGAAATGTTGAAGGACCCGTAAATATAGTGCCTAACGCGCTCTTAATGAACAAAAAATTATAAAAGCACTGCCGTGAAGTCAGGAGCTTTTGAGCGCTCGTACATCCACCTTGTAGGTAGATTCGCAATCTCCAGTTTTAGAAATCAATTGAAGGAATTTTCGACAGCTGTCAAAAAAATTCTTAAACTTAGGCGAAACTCCAGACTTGTCATGTCAGTGCTTCAGCTGACCAATTTTTTTCCGATAACTCGCTAGAATTTTCTACGGTATCTAAGGTCTTGGTGATGCGACCTGGACAAAATTTCGCACGTAGTTTGAATACAATATTCCTCAGCTAGGTGCGAAATTTCATTCCAATCCAAGCAGTAGTTTCGAAACTATCAGGAAAAAAATATTTTGAACGGCCATATTTACGGAACCCCTAGTCTAATTCTGCTCATTGATGAACGTGACCGCGACATTCGCGATCCAAATCTACCCTGAAAATTTCAAGTTCCTAGGCCTTCCCGTTCAAAAGTTACAATTTTCTATGATTTCTATGGTTTCTATGGTTCTGGTCATGCGATCTGGACAAAATATTGCTTCAATATATCATTCTCGATTGAAATACAGAATTTCATCTCGATCGAATCCGTAGTTTCGAAATTATCGAGAAAACAAAATTTCAAACGACCATATTTACGGAACCCCTAGAATAATTTTGCTCATAGATGAACGTGATCACCACATTCGAGATCCACACCTATCCTGAAAATTTCAAGTCCCTAGGCGTTTCCGTTCAAAAGTTACAATTTTCTATGGTTTCTATGGTTCTGGTCATGCGATCTGGACAAAATTTCACATGTAGCTTGAACACCTTATTCTCCATTTGAGTGCAAAATTTCATCTTGATAAATCTGTAGTTTTCAAGTGATCAGGGGAACAAAACTTTGAACGGCCATATTTACGGAACCCCTCGTGGAATTCTGCCCATTAACGAACTCAACCGAGGCATTTAGAATCTCAACCTACACTGAAAATTTCAAGTCTCTAGGTTGATCCGTTATCGTGCTTACAGCCGGACGGCCGGACGGACAGACTCAAATTTTCCGACAGATTCGTCATCAGTGAGTCGAACATAGTCGATTGAGACCATTTTCGGCTCAAAATTCGAAAAATACAGACATCGTGACGAAATGATATAGCCCTCGTGTAAGTTGTACGAGCGCTCAAAAAATGAAGCGTTGAGATTTTTATAATTTCCTTTCGTCGATTTCAAGAATTAAGCACTCAAGTGTTCAGATGGAAAATTTGACATCCTACCACCACTGTCGAAAATGTGAGAGGTGATTGGTTTCAGACCAATATTTACCGATGTTTGGTTCATGAACAGCCTCGAAAATATAATTGAAGGGGGTGATTGGTTCAACGGAAACATCATTTAGAACCACCTAGAATGGTAGGGTTGAAAATTTTCTTGAGACGAAATGAAGATCGAAGAAAGACAGTAGTTTTGGGGACGCGGTCGAAAAATGTTTTTTGAGACTCTATGAGGAGTGGTTTGCAGGAGTCGGTTCTAGGGGAAAGAGAACGTAATTCGGGAACTTGTTCGAGTTGATGATAAATTTTCGGGAATCAGTCAGGAAGTAGTTTTTGAGAGGTAGGCTCGAATAGCTATTTAAGAAAAATAACGCGGAATCTACCAGGAATTTAGTTGAGTTAAGAAGTGAACAAAATCATATCGAAACGCCGAAAGAAAGTACGGGCGTGTTTTGTGTCACAGTGAACTCTGGGCTTTATAAAGTGTGAACAACATGAGTTCGACAAGGGCAGGATTTCTCCACCCCCAAGTGGCGGAGCATAAGGAAAGGTCATTCTAAAATTACGCACGACATTATTTGAGTTTCACTAGTCCCGAGTCTCTCACTCAAGAATGAATTACTCTTGAAATTCAAAGTTATTTGGATAATTGTTATTCTGAGATCAAACCTTGATTTGACATTTGACATTTGACATTTGATGAATTTGTCGAGATTCATTCGTTCTGGTGACGGTAAAATGCGCGACTTTGATGCATTAGTGTATAGTTTGTGAAGCAACATTCAATTTTTTTTTATATATACTTTTTGAAAGTTTATCTCTGTTTTATTTGAAATTCAGCAGTTGGAGTTATCAGGGAAAATACAGTAAACTCGAAGTCCCCACTTTGCTCAGGGCTCGAGTCCAAGGCCCTATGCAATCAACCGCTCGATTGGATTGGGGTAAGTAGTTTTTTTTTTGTTTTGAATTATCTAGATACTCGGACAGGTGGCGTTGGTGAAGAAATTTTCTCTGATCAGCTCTACGGTTCATTTTAAGGCATTCCGTTCTCAAGTCGAAATTATCATCGATAGCTGTACTGATGAGGCTCAACAACCGAAACTGGTCTACAGTTGCGAATGATGAATTTGATTTTCTCTGGGATTTACATGGATTGATTTTTTGGCCTGCTTGTCAGATTATCTTCGAACAATTTTTCGTCGGAAAAATTTGGAAAACGTTCTGTCTGAAATATTCACTCAGTTCTAATTTTATTTGACGTAACACTTGGCTTCAAGTATCGTATATAACGCTGGTCGAATGTTGGCTACATGAAAACCCATGGACCTGTTGAAAATTGGTAGTTCTAAGATTATATCCTATTCATATACTTTGAAAATGATTCTGTCAAAGATATCACAAAATCGATGTCATTGATAAAAATTACTTGCTTTTGCTTTGTATTGGATAGCATTGTTCGAATCCATTCCATGGGATCAAAGCTTTCCTTGCTATTATATCGCCATGAATCCAATACCGGACATATTCCTCAATGTCCAACAAAAACTTCCCTTCTGGAGACCTCCCCCCTTCCAAATGATAATTAATAACGGACCTCGTCTCCTCCGCAATCCAGGCGCTGTCCCATTTTAATCAAAACGGTATTGTCTCCTCAACCATCATTTTCATAAGCCATTCGAACTATTGCAGTTGATATAAAGGAATATAATGGAGATCCGTATAACTCTCGCCGATGATGAAGCCTGGATATTGTTCGTTTGTCAATTATTTAGTACTGTGTGCATTCCATCCTGGACATTGTTGTCCGATGCTCTTCGTTCGGATGGGCAGCGAGAGATTCGAACTCGTGGAAGATGGATAGCGGGAAGGTGGGATAATGAAGGTCCAGAACAGGACAGTATCGGCAATTTTCCCATCGTTTATATGAAACAATGATGAGTTATGGTGCAATGGACTCGAAATTTTTTCGAATAAACGGCTAATCAAACGGTTAGACTGAAGATCCAACAGATTGACCTCAACAATTCGGTTCCAGATGTACTCATGCGACGATTCTGCAAAACTATTTGAAAAAAAAAACAAATAACAGATATATCCAACATATCTCGAGTGGGAAAAAGAACAATTGTTGAGAAACGACAGAAACTCCTCGCTCTCATCACGGTCCGAACAAAAGCAGCATCCCGACAACTCCGAGAACCAAAGAACCAGAACCGGTTAAAACAAATCACCTGCACGAGGAGCAAAGTTCCATTTCATCCCGTCTGAGTTAGTCTCCGCTACACGCGTTAGCATGACATCCTCGCACCGCTGATGTTCGAGTTTGCTGAAGTGTGCCGGTTTTTTTCAGAGATTCCCTGATTAAAAGTTGTCGAGTGTATCCCTCCGCGAGTGTAATAAGTTGAGGAAGAATGCGGAGTCGTGTAATCCGGGGGTTGTGGAGATGTAAGGCGCTTGGTCGCTCTCGAAAGTTTACATTTATAATTCCACGGATCAGCACGGAGATGTCGTTGGTGTTATGAGAGAGAGACGTATGTCTGTATTCCCTGCTGAATATTCTTCCGGGAAACTTAGCTCCGGACTAACACTCATACGCTTTTCATAGTTCTCGGTCGGTGAGTTTGCGACGTGAAGGCTACTTACGAACCGTTTTAAGTATTTGGTTTCGGGAATCTGTTCCTCGGAAGGGGATAAGGACTCGGAGCTTTTCCGGGAAATATGGAAAGTTCCGGAATTTCAGCCACCGTGACCGGGAAGAATTTATTGTTATCTTGATAGTTGGGAATTTGGATTGCGAGGTAGGAAATTTTAGGCGAAGAAGGGATTCCCATGAAAAAAGATATGGAAGATGCCAGGGCTTTCTACATATGACTTTTCTTACTATGGAAGTTAACCTCAGAGATTTGAAGAATTGATATATGTTGTCATAACTGTGTGTCTGAGAATTGAGACTGTCTTGTTGTGCACTGCCTATGAGAACATTTTCAGAATTATAAAAATTTGGGGAGTATTTTTTTTAGAGTTCCAAACCGACCTTCAGTGTTGATGGTCAGTGTCGTCTCATTCTCATAAACTTCAAAAAATGGAATCACCGAATTATATTGAATATATCAAAAAAACTGGGGAATTTTTACGTTAACGCCCACTCGTATTTTTCAATTGATTCTTGATGGTTTTCAATGATGGCAAACTAGTATATATGCAGATTTTTCAAAAGGGAACGGGAGTGGGCAGGGTTGCTGGGTAGGAAAGAATTCAAAAAATTACGAAAAGCATTGCCGTGAAGTCAGGAGCTTTTGAGCGCTCGTACATCCACCTTGTAGGTAGATTCGCATTTTCCAGTTTTAGAAATCAATTGAAGGAATTTTCGAAAGCTGTCAAAAAAATTCTGAAACTTAGGCGAAACTCCAGACTTCATGTCAGTGCTTCAGCTGACCAATTTTTTTTCGATAATTCGCTAGAATTTTCTACGGTATCTATAGTCTTGTTGATGCGATCTGGACAAAATTTTGCACGTAGTTTGAATACATTATTCCTCAGCTAGGTGCGAAATTTCATCCCAATCCAATCAGCAGTTTCGAAACTATCAGGAAAAAAATATTTTCTACGGCCAAATTTACGGAACCCCTAGTCTAATTTTGCTCATTGAGGAACGTGACCGCGACAATCGCGATCCAAATCTACCCTGAGAATTTCAATATCCTAGGCCTTTCCGTTCAAAAGTTACAATTTTCTATGGTTTCTATGGTTCTGGTCATGCGATCTGGACAAAATTTCACATGTAGCTTGAACACCTCATTCTCCATTCGAGTGCAAAGTTTCATCTCGATCAAATCTGTAGTTTTCAAGTAATCAGGGGAACAAAACTTTGAACAGCCATATTTACGGAACCCCTCGTGGAATTGTGCCCATTAACGAACTTAAACGAGGCATTTGGGATCTGAACACTGAAAATTTCAAGTTTCTAGGTTGTTCCGTTCGAGAGTTATCGTGCTTACGGACGGACGGACTCAAATTTTCCGACGGATTCGTCATCATTCAGTCGAACTCTATCGTTTGAGACCATTTTTGGCTCAAAATGCGAAAAATACAGACATCGCGACGAAATGATATAGCCCTCGAGTAAGTAGTACGAGCGCTCAAAAATTACGAAAAGCACTGCCGTGAAGGCAGGAGCTTTTGAGCGCTCGTACATGCACCTTGTAGGCAGATTCGCATTTTCCAGTTTTAGAAATCAATTGAAGGAATTTTTGACTGCTGTCAAAAAAATTCTGAAACTTAGGCGAAACTCCAGACTTCATGTCGGTGCTTCAGCTGATCAATTTTTTTCCGATAATTCGCTAGAATTTTCCACGGTATCTATGGTCTTGGTGATGCGATCTGGACAAAATTTTGCACGTAGTTTGAATACATTATACCTGAGCTAGGTGCATAATTTCATTCCAATCCGATCGGTAGTTTCGAAACTATCAGGAAAAAAATATTTTGAACGGCCATATTTACGGAACCCCTAGTCTAATTTTGCTCATTGATGAACGTGACCGTGAAATTTGCGATCCAAACCCACCCTGAAAATTTCAAGTTCCTAGGCCTTTCCGTTCAAAAGTTAGAATTTTCTATGGTTTCTATGGTTCTGGTCATGCGATCTGGACAAAATATTGCTTCAATATATCATTCTCGATTAAAATACAAAATTTCATCTCGATCGAATCCGCAGTTTCGAATTTATCGAGAAAACAAAATTTCAAACGACCGTATTTACGGAACCCCTTGTATAATGTTGCTCACGTTCATCTACGTGATCACGACATTCGAGATCCACACCTATCCTGAAAATTTCAAGTCCCTAGGCGTTTCCGTTCAAAAGTTACAATTTTCTATGGTTTCTATGGTTCTGGTCATGCGATCTGAACAAAATTTCACATGTAGCTTGAACACCTCATTTTCCATTTGAGTGCAAAATTTCATCTCGATCAAATTTGTAGTTTTCAAGTAATCAGGGAAACAAAACTTTGAACGGCCATATTTACGGAACCCCTGGTGGAATTTGGCCCATTAACGAACTTAACCGAGCCCTTCGGGAACTGAACCCACACTGAAAATTTCAAGTCTCTAGGTTGTTCCGTTCGAGAGTTATCGTGCTTACGGCCGGACGGCCGGACGGACAGACTCGAATTTTTCGACGGATTCGTCATCAGTGAGTCGAACATAGTCGATTGAGACCATTTTCGGCTCAAAATTCGAAAAATACAGACATCGTGACGAAATGATATAGCCCTCGTGTAAGTAGTACGAGCGCTCAAAAACGTTAGGAAAATAGTGATTTCAAAGCACGGTCACTCGTGGAGATGTCAAAAATATAAAGATCGAGATGTCACTCTCGAAACCAAAAAAAAATGGAAAAATTAGCATAACATTTTTTTCAACAAAATCTCAAATTGTTGATAACCTAACATAACTTAACACCTGTGTATCAGTATAGGAGCAGAAATGAAAAAAAAATTCGACAAAATGATCACAGTTAATCAAGATGGGCGAACCTGAAACCGGGACTGTATTCAATTTACACGTACATAGTTGCCTATGTCGTTACATGATTCTATTGTAATCGGTGTAATAATGATCATATCTGATGCTTTCAAATCACTATTTTCCTAACTTCTTTTTTGAAATTCTCACCCACCCAGCACATCTGTTCACTGCCGATACCGTTTGGAAAATCTACATAAAAACTAGTTTGCCATCATTGAAAACCATCAAGAATCATTCTAGAATTTCAATGAAAAATATTTAAACATTGAAATTATGATAGATAAGTTGCGTTAGTTACTTTCATTCGAATTAACTTCACTTTCTTCAAATCACACTGCACACTAATAACACTAAAAACACAACATAGAGGATCTTTCTATACTGAGCAATCAACAACGACGCATTTTACACAGATGTTAGTCTCGATTCTAGGTTATCGCCGTGCATAACGTTGCCTTGTTGTTCACCCTCATTAAAAATGAAAAGTGTAGTACATACGAATAACCGATATTATAAAATTCTTTTCAAAAAATTCCAAGACAGACGTTGTCATTGAACTTCCGCGGATAGGTTTGATCGAAAGGAATTATGGATGTCCTAAACCTCAACCTAACCTAACCTAAATATTGATTCATTTAAAGAATTGTTCAACACTGTACTAACTTAAGCTAACCTCACGTAAAACTGCTTAGAGCTGATTTTACACATAAATCATTTTATTGATGCCGCATATACACCCTAAATTTTAGGAGGATATGGCGAACAGTTTCTTGGATTCCGAAACTTTGAAAAATAATTTTTTCAAATCTTCTAGCGATACAATCCTCAGGAAATTTCACAAGAATATTTGTGTCTTTATCTTACCCAAACTACGAAGTTTCAATTCAATTATATTTGTGTTTTTAGAATTATTGAGTAAAAAAACTCATCGCGGATCTTACCCATAAACGAACTCGATCGGCGCATTCAGACCTCATTCGTAATCTGTCACCTGAAGAAAGATAATTTCATCCATTTTCTCCAAATCTACCGACCGAAAACAAAATATCAGATAACGTGCAAAATAACTGTGGCGAACCTCAAATATACCTCTATACGTTCCTGGCTATAAATCAGACAATCTCTCGTCCTCGCGTCGGAACCACAACAGCCATCCCGATCAATGCCCAGGTGAAATACCAACTCAGATTTCGGGCCTAAATTAATTAACTATCGTGTCGAGGGCGACGAAGAAGCTGAGCGCGTTTTTGTGCTACCCACTAATCCTGCGGGATGTATGCGACACACGTGTGCTGCATTCCGTAAGCAGGGCACACTTCCCCGACTTCGAGTTCGTCAACGGCGGCATAGCGGTCCGTCTCAATAGGTCCCTAATTAGGACAAAACGGGCACCGAGAGATGGGATCACACGGCAAGGCAACGATTCTTGATTCGGATGCCCCGGAACTGTCCGTTTGATAAGTAGGTAACCGCAGGAGGACGCACAATTCCGGGTGATTTCGAGTTGTACGTTTATCATTCGATTTGAGGTTATGGGTGGCCGGGTGTACGAAGCGGATGGAATTCGAATCAAGTTGGGTTTATACAGCCCAAAATGAGGAATATAAAATAACAATTATCACGTAACAAAAATTAAGTAACAACAAGCGAAAATGTTATCATTTACGCAGATCAAAGAGGATCTATGGTTTACCTATGTGCGGGCATCACATTCAAACGACTGCACCAAATTCGATAATTCTTTTTCAGTTGTGTTCATTATTATCAGGACAAGGTTTATACAATGAAATATTTCTGAAATATCCGCACGGAGAAGAAAAAAGGCTTTCCTTTTTCTCCGACCAAGCGAACAATCATAGATTACTTATATTTCATGAGAATTTCGACACTTGTGTGAGTGAAGTTTATCGTGTTTCTAGAAAATGCTTAGAATTTTATCACTGTGTTTGATATATATCGTTGTGTTGTGGGATAGTTATTGTGATTGATAAAAATGCCATCCGTGAGGCGTCCAAATATTGGTCGCTGGACGCGTGAATCGAGGCGAGTTCGTTATGATCGAGACAATGAGAAAACAGAATGAGAGGTTTTCAATCAAGATCTGCCCCAGCTCCGGAAGAATCGATATTATCGATCTCAGGCGAGATACAACAAAATATAGAAATGATCAACTTTGAGCGTTTGGCATTTAGATATAATCCCACAGTCGATTATGCTTGCAATATATTGGTTTCTTTTGGAAATATGAGCACTATTTGTCAATACTCCAATGCTCTGAGATACCGAAACGAAACCTCAGGATGATGTTGTTTGAATGGAAAAATCAAATTGACACAACTGACAACGCCACCCGAACCTTTGAATTCGTTACTTTCAGGACAAGAACCTCTATTTAAACATTTCTTGCAGAATATTCAGCATTAGAAAAGTGTGTTCAAAATGACATCATTTGGTTCAAACATGATTGAGGGACGAGGTTTCAATCCAACTTTCAAGGTATTTTTCTTCTATATCGAAAATCTCACACATTGATCATAACATATACCTACGAATATAAAAATTCTTCTGAGACTCAAAAATAAGGGTCACGTCATCATAAAATTTTGTCATACTATCAAGGGCAACTGATATCCAGTCGGCATAATGTTTAATCGAGGGTTCAATTAGTAGAGGAATTCGACCAATAAAAATAATCGAATAGACTCCTCGATTCCTTTCAATCTCGAAGTCTGCTAACTATTGCCAAATTATTCATTAATGACCTGTTGCACCAGCATATTCCATACGCCAGGATCAATAAACTAGGTGAAGGAAACTTCAGGAGTTTCATTTGCCGCATTCAAAATTTAATGTGAGGTACTTAATCCTACATTAGTATCTACGGTTTCTAGTAAACTTAATGCTGCTGAATTGATATCAAATATTAGTCGAAGAAAATCCGGGTTACCCCAATGAGTTTAGGTATAACTTCAAAATTCAATAATGTCGAATGCGAAGTTTGTGATTCTTCGGAAATTATGATTTATGTATTTTTATTAGGTTGTTTCAAGATAACCGAGGAAACGCTATAACTTATGATTTAGTTAGATTTCGTTTAATTCCTTCCATTTCGATTCCAGAAACAAATGTTTTTTTAAATAATAGTATATTATTTAACGTTTGCAGCGCGAGCCGGAGGCGAGTGCTGCAATTTATCAAGTGAGTTCTGACCATTACGGCAAGTTGAATACTATACTTTATCAACGACTATAACAATAAATACTAAGATACAAGTAAAGAGAGATGAATTCATTTACAAATCTTGATAGTTACCTATAACAATGCATTATTTATGTTGATTGTGCTTTAGCATGGAGTAGAAAGTCCATAACGTGAACGATGATTTGATATTATTACTGCTACACAAATCTTGAAAATTGTTGTAAACCCTTTATATTTGTTTTGGGATTTCTCGGGCAATGAATTCTGTATGGTAACATTGGCTGATGGTCTTATTTCTGAATGTGTACATAATAATATATCTTCACTATCTGAATTCATCTTTTTCAGCAATACATTCACAAAAATAATAAGTAGGTATCAACTTAATTTGAGAAAACGTCAAAATCATTCAAGTGACCTTCCCTCAATACCAATAATGGACTGTTCCCTTTCGGCCAATCGGCTCGTTCAAAAGCACAGAGACAGGGAGTTATAGGAGTGGGTTATTATAACTCACGGTGTTTGTTCAAGGATATTATTGATAGCTCAAAAGTAGTTGAATTATGAATATATAATTCAATAGGAGTGGATGAATATAACATCCTTCCTAACACCGAAATACTGAAAATTCACGAAAAGTTATAAAACGCTAGAGAGGTTCAGTTTATTATTGTCCTATCAAAAAGGGGTTTGAATTTTTTCCCGGAATCCTTCCGAAGGTTATATCATCAGAAACGATAAACCGAGCGCGTATTCATGTCAAATTTTCAACTGCAGTTTCTGATTCGACTACTTTCAGAATTTAGCATCCACCGGGAAGATTATGTTTATAACTTTCCGCTTGTTCCCCCAGAATCCAACGTAACTACGTAACTAATACGGAAGCGTATGGCGCGTTTGGTACCGAACTTCATGTAAATCGGATGTCGGAGACGACGGGTGTGACTAACGACACCTTGCCGCCTTCGTGCATCGAGATTTGGTGAGCCCGAATTATGCTGCGGAAATGAACGATAAAAAGAAATTCGAACTCTCAGAGCATAAGTGAACTGGTTCATTTGTGAGAAAGACTACTCTAACTCCGAAACGTCGAAGTATTATCCATTATTATGCATTTCAACTGAACCGCTCGTGGTTGCAGAATGGCGAATGCGCCGGGTAGTCAAATCATCAATAATAACCTTTTCTATTCTGGAACTAGATTGTGTAGTTTTGAATTGAGACCATCATTATGAAAGTCAACTTCGAACTTTGTCATTATTAATAGTCTCATAAATGATTTATCGATATCTCTTTGAGAAAACAATATCTAAAAATAAACGATTGAATCATTTATAGAATCATAACGATCGTAGTGGAAATGCCGATTTCTGAATGCCGTTCTCCAATAGATGATAAGGAAATAGTTTCAGAAGATGATGAGGATATAGGTCTTAAATGAGCGCTAATAATGTAGGGTTGCAAAATGGCGAATGAACTATGATTTCGATATTTTTATATTAAACGAGTGATTTTGGCAGGAGGAGTTGATCAAGACAATTCATTATCGCGGGAATGAATTAATCTTATTGTTTCAGAGGGTTTTTTTAAAATTATTCCACATAACATTCAAAAACTTTTAGAGAACATTGCAATTAATCTTTTCATCATCAATATGATGATGAGTAAATGATACTCCTAATGATGAGTAAATGCTACTCCTAATTCTTCGAAATCAAGTTTTTTGCAATTTTAATGGAAAAGAGAACTTCACGGCAAAATCGTTGTAACAATTTCTGTGTTAATTCAATTCCTTCGTCAGTTTTCAGAAATTTTCTTTATACTGGAAATTTCCACTAATAATTTTCAGAAATACCGAAACACGACTAACGGCAACTATCCTTCCTATCCTAGTGCGAGTTACATATCTACAATTTACGAAAGAACTCATCAAGCTTGCCGATATTCTTTGATGAGCGTTACCGACGACTGCTGTTCGGTTAAAGGGCGGCTCCTTCAGATGCAGATGTGATGTGATTTCTCAATTTTTCAATAAGATTGTTGATTCATTTCCCAACTCCGTATTGAAATAAAAAACTTACTTTATATTTTGAAAATTTATATAATTCATGGAAAATATTGAATAATTTTCGAAGGTGTGTATTTCTACATTTTTTTAATTTAAGAAATATTTTTTTCGAAAATTTGCCGCACTGAGGTCATGGCCTATGTTGGCTTAAGCGATAATATACCTCAGGGTCTCCCAGATTAATTCAAGAATAATGAATGTAGTATTATATTTCTCTGGGAAATATTCTAGAATTACATGATGAATCACTTCATCAAAGTGACAGAATAATGGAGTATTTGCTAACGGTTCGGAAACTCATGTCATCGAATGCGTGGTTTCTGAATTAATTGGTGATAATTTGTGAACGTATAACGGTATTTCTTGAATCACTTATTTTAATGTCTGCATTCTTACTTCCGTTAATTCAATTTTCTCCAAAGAAAAACGGTACACAAATAAAAGTATAATTCACACGTCAACATTAATTTCATATTTTCCCATCAACATTTCACGAAAAATCTGAATTAGACCTGTAACGATGGTAGCATAATAATCCAAATTGCAAAAAAGAAACCTGATTTGATGGCCGTCCGTTTATTGGTATGTTACTGTCATTTAATTCGAAAACTATCGGCGCTATATGAATGAAATTTGGAAGTCGGGTGTCTTCTTTGATCTACTATAGAATAGTGCTGTGAAAAACTTGAGTATATGAGCTTGTAGGGCATCGTTGGATAGGCCTAGAAAAATTCTATAAGCGTTTCGAAACGACTTTTTCAAATAAGTCAACGGTTGTTGAGATAATGAGTTTCTGAAGTCGTCGAAAGTTCCCCTTCCTAAACTAATCGATGTTAAATTTCGACAAAAACAGGAGAGCCGATTTTGAGGAACACTTTCAACTAAAATTGGATAAGGATAAATGAAGAATTCAAGTTTGCTACCTCTTAGTTAGTTCTCTACCTGCGAGCAACTGCCTTAACTCTGAGTCCATCAAAGGTTAACTTTTTTCCCCTTCAAAAACCTCATTCCTGAGTGGACATTTTTCTTAGTGCCTCTCACTTTGCTCGAAGACACCCACGTTCTTAACTCATTTCTCCGAAATTTACCTATATTAATCGAAGTTGCATATTCTCCCCTTTGACTCTCTCTCTCTTGACCATATCTCGCCCGGTAGGCACAACATCCATCGACTACAATGAAGTCGATGAATGCCTCTACTAAATTTTGTTATCTAAGTTGCAGGTGTTCCGTCTGTCACCTTGTCTTAAACTAACGACATCCGTCGATTATACAAAGTAACGCAATGTATGCACGAATATACAGACTCTTCTCCGAGATATGTAACCGAATTTGAGATCAATTATTCATATTCCCAAATATTACACAAGAGCGCAAAGGTCCTAACTTCACGTGAGTGCTTTCCTCGAATTTCTTCATGATCAGTTATTACAATTTAACGCATGCATCAATGCTCCTTTCAGTTCATTTTGTGAGCATCTCTTCTTGAAATTACCTCTGTACTGAAGTATTGAAATGAGGTTCGAGTTCAGCATAAGTTTCCGCTGAATCCGGATTCATATTTTCGTTACCGTATAGAGAGAGAATATATCATCCCGACAAAAAAATAAACGAACGTATGTGGAAATTCCATATTTCCTGAGACACTTTCCGCTACGAATTCCATTCAACGATGCATCCCCTCGGTTACGTACTATACTTTACGCGATACGTAAAAAGAGACGTAATAAAAAGCGGATTGTCTTCTGATATCCCGCCCTGTATTCTTTCCACGGGCCGTGATGAATGCCTAAATAAGAGCCGAATATTTATGTCTTTCCGTTTGTTTTATTGAACTTATGATTTATGGGCAAGATCGGTTTCGGCGATACGAAAAAATGTAATTTCTCTGGAGTTCGGGGGGGTTATATCCGGGGTTACGAGCAGGGTATGATGAAAATTTCATTCTTAGGTCGTGATATCGACGTTATTGTGTGTTATTTGGATGTAACGAGAATAGGGTGGATAAAATAGAGCAATAAATGAACAACCTGATGAAGAAAACCACTATCAGTATTGATTTTCACATTGTATATATTTTGTATGAATAACTATCGTTCTGATCGTCAGGAAGCTCGGAAAACTGTTGAGCTTTCCATTTTATATGAACACGCAAGAAAAAATCAGGTCAAAGTGCCCCAGAAAGTGCTAATTTCAACTGAGTGAGTAACCTCACCAAAGCTCCCTATAAAGATGCCATTGAAAAGTCCCATTTCTTCCTGAAAAAATAGTTCATAAAGTTCATGGCGTACAGAATGTATTGAGAGCCCTCGATTCTTCCAAGAAAATCGCATCCACTACGGCGGGGACGATCAGTCAACATAACCTCAGGTTTCTAATTTCGTTCGCGACAAGATTCGCTTTCGGGAGATCGGAAGGTTGGTCCATAATTCATTTCCTCAGGCAGCGACTGAATCGTTCGGTTCATAGCCATCAGAATGGCTGAAGGTACATCCGGCGATAAATCACTAACCGGAGTTGCCGACTAAATGGTGGAGTGCCAATAAGAAAGTCCGGGCGCATCACTGCATTCATAAAACACAAGACTCCGAGTCGAATCGATGATTTATTTCGCGGGCGACGTGCATCCCGCCTTGCGAGAAGTTCCTCCTAATTATTACGATGCTGTAAAACTGGGATTTGAGGCTCGACGCCTGGAAGGCGTTGGAGAACGGAAAGGTCGATACTTAATTTCGAGGGGGCTTAGGTTGAGGGTGGCGTTCGAGAGGAGGGAAGTGTGATTTTTTGGTAACATCCACTTGGAAGGTCTCCTTTTTTCAGGACTGAACATGGCAATCAGATGAAATTGCCAATGGTGAGTTTCGATACTTTATATCGATCATGAGTACTAGATGGGTGAGCATCTAAGACTCATATGTAGGAGGATCACAAGAATTCATGTAAAAGCTAACATTTACCTTCCACTGTCTCAAGTTCATGCTTCATAACCTACATGCGAAGGAAACATCTTATTTTCTCCGAGAATACTCAGTAGACGGATGTAACAAAAATTACCCTTTTTTACTAGTCAGAAGAAAATAATTAGTCCTTTGTCCTCACTGGATTACAATGAATGCCTCGTGTAGCTGAACTTCTGAGATCAGAGTTTGTTCTTCACAAACCGTATATAATAAAACTTGCATCCCTTACTGGGTGAGAGAACAGCTATACAACCTCTGTCAGAAAAATTAATAAAGATGATGCGACCAGCACTTCTTGTGGCATTACACCTTTCGATTAATTTGATCCAAAATACAGACCTTATCGAAAAAATAAATGTTTACTGAAACTGGTTAGAGATCCTTAACTTCTAGTTGTCATTTCCTATTGGCGAACATTCAATTCAACTCTGGTTTATTACTTCCAATAATTATCCTTCAGAATTATTCCAGGAAAGAAATATCAAACCCTCTGAAACTAAATAATGGCGTTCCACAGAGGTCGGTTTACGATCCAACATTTTTTCTACATATCAATCGACATTCTTAATGGAATTATATACTTTTCCGTCTGTCCGTCCGGCCGTATACACAATAACTCTCGAACGGAACGATCTAGAAACTTGAAATTTTCAGGGTAGGTTCGGTTGAGTTCGTTATTAGGCAAACTTCGAACAGGGTTTCCGTAAATATTGTCGTTTGTAATTGAGTTTTCTTGATCATTTCAAAACTACCGATTCGATCGTGACGAAATTTTGTATTTTTATAGAGAATGATATATACTTTTTTTCAGATTGCATAACCGAAACCATTCTGAATTCCAACGAATTATTGAATACTTAATCCTTATATTTCTGTCACATCTGATTCGGCGTAATTGACAAAAAGCTTTGGTCATTTTTTGACAGCTGTCAAAAATTTCTTCAATTGGTTTCTAGAACTGGAACTTCTGAACTCACGGCAGTGCTTTTTACAATTTTTATTAGGTATCTCATTTGGATTATAAGAAATTCAGGAAACTTCTTGATACTCGCACTTTTGGCGACTAACTCATTGATAATATAAAATGAACACTAAATTTTGATTTAATTAAATGGCTAATAGTTTACGAATAAAAACGGTACTTACCGGTCCAAACTGTTCAAAGTAACTTTTGACGTCATCGAGGGTTGTGGGTGCAGATAATCCACCTACGAAAATCTTTTTCGTCCTGGTAACCATCTGGAAAAAAAATGAGAAAATTTGAAATCAATTGCACAACTGAGAGTGTACAAATGTTGCATCTCTTCACATGATGTTGGAAATAGTAATACCTTCATGGAAAATAGAATAAGAAGAACAATTCAAGGAAACAATACATTTATTTAGTGATTTGCTTCTATATTTCTCTAATGAACCAAAAAAAAACATTGTAAGAGAACAACAATAATTTTGTCAATCATCAATATCAGAAATCCTAAACAATGATAACACTACACTTGAATCCAACATAAGATTTCGATTAATTCGAGGGAAATTTTGCTACCCAAAGACATGAATTCAAAACCTGCTCAATGAATATAATTTGAAATTAGTTTCGATTCTCTTCATGGATTTGTTTATGGAAATTGGCCCAAAATAATTTAGTAATAGCATTTATTCACTTCTATTGAATTATATATTCATTTCTCAACTACTTTAGAGCAATTAATAGTATCTGTAAACAACGTGAGTTATAATAACTCACTGCTATAACTCCCTGGCTCTGTGGTTCTGAACAAGCCGATTGGCCTAATGGGAACTACCAATTATTGGATTTGAGGGGAGGTCACTTGAATAATTTTGACGTTTTCTCAAATCAATTTGATACCTAATTATTATTGTGAATGAATTCAGATACCTAGTGAAGATGAATTATTATGTACCCTTCACACTATCAGCCAATGTTACCATACAGAATTTATTGCCCGAAAAATCCAAAAACGGATATAAAGGTTTATACAACAATTTTCAAGATTGGTGTAGCAGTGAGAATATTAAGTCATCGTTTACAGAGAATGTTCTTTCAGCATATTGTAGTGAACTTAGCACTAAATATTAATGATCGCCCCTATGGACTTTCTACTCCATGCTAAGAAGCACAATCAACATAAATAATGCATTGTTATAGGTAACTCTTAAGATTTGTAAATAAAATTCTTTCTCTGTACTAGTATTCATTGTTGAAGTCGTAGATGAAGTATAGTATTCAACTTGCGGTAATGAAAATAACTCACTTGAAAAATTACAGCACTCGCCTTCGGCTCGTGCTGCAAACTTCATCTGCGTGAGTTATTACCTACATTACCGCTCGTTAAATAATATACTATTACCAGTCGAGATACTATACCGAAATCTTTATGGGAATAAATCTAAGGAAGGGTTGGTTTGATATACTCCTTCAGGTTCTCTTGAAACTCTCACTCTTGGATCAATATATTTATCTCCAATTTATATAAAAATATACTGAGGATTTCGAAAAAATTGTTCGCCAATGTTCACTTTTTCGTAACTTCACGTTCAGGTGGAATTTCTAACCCTCATATCTGCCCAACTGGGTTCTTTGCCTTCACACGCATCTCCATCAATATCTCTAGTTGATAGGGCACCACTAACGATATTATCAAAGACGCTGCATTGCGGCACAAAGATGTGAAAACCCGGGTTCATTAAAATACCCGGCATCAAAAATGTATGGACGTCGGAATGAAAGCGTCATAACTCAATTGGGAGAGGAACGAATCGCATCCCCCACCAAGGGAACGGCCGCTATCCGACGTTCCGAAATACCTCGAAGGTATATATGTTCGTTGGACCATTTTTCGCTGAAACGTACGAAATTAAACAAGGCGAAGCAGTTAGATTCTGTTTGATCAGTATTAAGAATTTCCCTCCCTCCGTACTTTTCAGTCGTTACGATTTATTTGAGAAATCAGCAGTTCCGCCTCTTTGCAGAATCGTATTATTTTCTGGATCTCGCTAACAACTCGGCCCCGTTTTCAACCCGTGAGGACGTACTTCGGTTTCACCCTGCCGCTTTGTGGAATTATTGTCGGGATAATCAGATGGCGGGCTGTGGATTTCGGAGGAACGGGATACAGGTTTAATTGATCGAATGGGATATAAGATCATGTTTGAACAGAATTATTGAATGATTCATTTAGAACGAAAGACGAATGTGAACAGTACTGATAGCTTTTTTTTTAATTCGTGATAAAGGGTTTTATCTACTCCGACGACTCCTATTGAATTATATATTCATTATTCAACTACTTTTGAGCAACTAATAGTATCTGAAACAAACACCGTGAGTTATAATAACTCACTACTATAACTTCCTGACTCTGTGCTTCAGAACAAGCCGATTGGCCGAAAGGGAACAGTCCATTATTATTGTTGAAGAGAGCTCACTTGAATAAGTTTGTCGTTTTTTCAAATTAAGTTGATACCTAATTATTATTGTGAATGCTTTGCTGAAAAAAGATGAGTTCAGATAGTGAAGATGAATAATTATGTGAACCTCCAGAAATGGGACAATCAGCCAATGTTATCATACAGAATTTATGGCCCGAAAAATCCCAAAATAATGTATAAAAAGGCGTATACAACAATTTTCAAGATTGGTGATGGAATTCCTACTCCATGCTAAGAAACACAATCAACATAAATAATGCATTGTTATAGGTTAATATTAAGATTTGTAAATAAAGTTCTTTTTCTGTACTTGTATCTTAGTATTTATTGTTATAGTCGTAGATAAAGTATAGTATTAAACTTGCGGTAATGGTAATTACTCACTTGATGCAAACTCCATCTGCGTGAGTTATGACTTACATAACCGCTCGTTAAATAATATACTATTATACATCAGATAGCTTCCCGAAAAAAAAATTGTTTTTATTTCTTCTGTCTCTCGCAGTAGGTATAAGTTTTTTTTTCAATGATATATCTGCGTATACTTGTCTCATAACTGTTACAGAAATAAAATATTTTTATTGTTATAATGAATGAATGATTGGTTTGGTTGAGATTTATAGTCATAAAAATTGGAGAAAAACTTGAAAACATTCTGGAACAGGCTGGCATTTCATTTGATGTTTCAACCAAAACGAATGGAATATCTTCGATAAACATTAATAAAAAATGATCCGCGGGTGTTTGAATCTAGATTAGCTGTGATAATACGCCGGTTCATTCAATCAGTGGGACGTGAGTTATTAATAAAGGCTGAAATTGCCTGTATACACCGTGCCCGAATCGAGCTGACTAAAGACCCATGGATATCCCCCATCAATCCGGGTTCTCTGGGAGCAGAGCCAACAAAATATCCCAACAATTTCGTATTAACCTTTTCATAATGCACGATCCGAATGAATGCGAAATGGCGCTCGTCATATACACAAAGTATATGTTTCTCATTTATCAAGCGCAGACCAGCGCGTTGGCGTTGCCGTTGCGCCATGTATGAACTTATTAATTAATTTCAAACAAATTGCCGTTTTGACACAGCTACTCGTAGCTCGTGTTTTCCACTACAAACCGCCTCTAATTTATGGTCGCAAGAGTGCATGAGCGGTCACCGCAATACGGCCGTTCCTGGAATTTTATGGACGCCTGTACGCGTTTCGATCCACTCACGACGTCACATGTCCGTCATTCGTATATAACTCTTTGCTATGGATACACTCCATAAAAAAAATTATAAAAGCTCTGCCGTGAAGTCAGGAGCTGTTGAGCGCTCGTTCATCCACCTTGTAGGCAGATTCGCATTTTCAGTTTCAGAAACTAATTGAAGAAAGTTTTGATAGCTGTCAACAAAATTTCAGCAGCTCTCTGTCAATTATGCCGAATCAGCTGCTACGGAAATATAAGGATTTTTTATTCAATAATTCGTTGGAATTTAAAATGGTTCTGGTAATGCGATCAGGAAAAACCTAGCTTGAATATATCATTCTCCATTAGAATACAAAATTTCAAACGACCATATTTACGGAACCCATGGTCGAATTTTACCCAATGACGAACTTAACCCCGGCATTCGAACCTACCCTGAAAATTTTTTAAGTTTTTAGGTCGTTTTAGTGTATACGGACAGACGGCTGGACGAACAGACTCGAATTATTTTCTGAATACTTAATTTTGCATCTACGTGCAAAATTTCATTCCAATCCAATCAGTAGTTTCGAAATTATCAGGAAAAAAATATTGTTGAGAGTGTATTTTTCGTGATTAAAGTTGGCGAGATCATAACATATATCTCGGTTGATAATAATGGCATATTATTCAATGAGCATATAATGACTGCTATTATTCACGATGGTGAAGTTTGCGACACGAGCCGCAGGCGAGTGTCGCAAATCACACAAGTGAATGATAGCAATTATATGCGAGTTAAATGCTATACTTTGTCCACGACTTCATTGGTGAAATTGGAATAATTCTGCATTTTCAACATACCTAAAATAGAGTTGTCAACTTCATTTTCTGTGATTGCTGGAAATTGTCAAGATTACGAGAAACGTCAAAACTTGATTCCGATTCTACTCATTTATCTCATGTTACTATTTTTTACCTTCATTACAAGATATTTCTCTTCACAAGCTTCAGACAAAACTTTTTTCATTTCTTCCGCAGAAAAAACTCTAGCTCTTTTCCTTTCCAGAAGTGAACGCAGTCTTTTATATTTTTCGGTATCGATTCCTTCATGTATGAAAAGCGTACTCTTGAGCATGGAATAATGTGGCCATAATGTTGAAGATTTGTATTTCGCTGATAATTTTGAGAAATATACAAGTAAAACTGACTTCGAAAATGATCCAATTTTAGTTGCCGCTCTCCAATCCATCAAATTATTAAATACAGAGAGGTATAGATTTCGTGATTTCTCCGGAAGAAGTTCCATTTCAGTGTTTTTTGCAGCATCTCTGATTTCTTGTGGAGTACCGACCAATTCATCATCACTTCAGATATGCATAATCTACTTATTCTCGATGAAAAATTTATAATTTATGATAAAAATTGCCACTCAATTCGAACGTCTCAGATACTTTTCAATCTGTCAGATTGAATGAAAAAACCAGCAAATCGATGGTCAGATTATCTATGCATGGAGTGAATAATATTCATTAAACACGCCTATTATCCACGGGCTTGATTAATGACTGTCATTTTCCTTCATCAAAAGCATTCGAAATACATATTATATTATTCAATGGTCGTGGACCAATTCCTTTATCTACTCCTAGTGAATTATATATCTGTATACAAACACCGTGAATTATAATAACTCACTGCTATAACTCCCTGGCTCTGTGCTTCTGAACAAGCCGATTGGCCGAAAGAGAACAGTCCATTAATGGTATTCAGGGGAGGTCGGTTGAATAATTTTGACGTTTTCTCAAATTGAATTGGTACCTAATTATAATTGTGAATGTTTTGCTGAAAAAGATGAATTCAGATAGTAAAGATGAATTATTATGTACACCTTCAGAAATAAGACAATCAGCTAATGTTACCATACAGAATTTATTGCCCGAAAAATCCCAAAACAAATATAAAGGTTTATACAACAATTTTCAAGATTGCTGTAGCAGTAAGAATTTCAAGTCATCGTTTACAGAGAATATTCTTCCGGCATATTTTAGTGAACTTAGCACTAAATATAAAGCATCGCCCCTATGAACTCTCTACTTCACGCTGAGAAGCACAATCAACATAAATAATGCATTGTTATAGGTAACTATTGAGATTTGTAGATGTTTTTTCTCTGTACTTGTATCTCAGTATTTATTGTTATAGTCGTAGATGAAGTATAGTATTCAACTTGCGATAATGGTCATAACTCACTTGATGAATTACAGTACTCGCCTTCGGCTCGTGAGTTATGGCCTACATCACCGCTCGTTAAATAATACACTATTAAATTAAACAATATATGACCGAGAAAAAAATTGTTGAATTATTCTTTCGTTCCTGAGTTGTCTATGATTGATTTTTTTTGGATTTATTGATTTTATATCCCGAAACAAGATTTCTTCTCAGGTTGGTTTCTAATTAACTGTATACTGTTCATGATCATTTTTAAATCAACTTCGAAAATCGAACGCCCGATTTTATCCAACACTCAGGTTGGTAGGTAATTCAATTAACCGCCATTAAATTTAATATTTCATCATAGACGCATTTGTCGCACACAAACCTAGGACAGGTAATTAACGAGTGAAATTAATAGTCGATTCGAATCGCTAAACATCAACTTGATATGCCATTAATGAAACATAATTTGCTGGCATGCAAACGTTTTGTTGAAAGGGCTACGCATGGGCGAATTTTCGCATTTGTACGACGAAGTTGTGGTATTAGTTATGCACTTGTTCACTATGAAATTGATGGTATTTGTGCGAAGGAGGCGAAAGCAGTGTAACGGTTAACTCCGTCAAAATGAGGTAAAAAGTGTACGTTGGAAATAAACAATTACGGCCTGGTTCTCAACGCACTTGAAGTAGAGGGAATGAGATCAAGAACCCCATTGACACCCGTCTAGGGGATAAAAGCATCATGCCTTTTTGTAATCTATTTTCTAGGAACCTATTTCGGAAATTTCTCAGGTTACCACAATAGTCAACCAATTGGAGTGATTAATGAATATAACCAGTGCCTAGTGTTCCCTAACATGGAATTCTATTATCTCAATAATGTAGGAATTATGAAAAAACCCCAACTTAATCCTCCGATCTTTGAAATTTTCCTCGAAGCAACACTAAATGAAGGAGTTATGGAAGAATCTCGAGGAAATTCCCCTCAACCGCTCCTAATGAATTCTGCAAACGAATCATAAATAATTCACTTAAACCGAAATATTCGATTCGGAACAATCGGCGTGTTCAGCTCGGCAAAACAGGACGCGAAATGGGAAATTGTGCGAAATTTGCCCGAAACGCGATTAGAGAAATTTCCGCTGAATTTCGAACGGCCATTTTTGTACGCAGGAATGATGTTTGTTTTAATCTGATTGTTAGACGGGATCTTCGCCTCGTATTTGTACACGACTGGGACGACTAATGGAGTTATGCACGGATTTGGGGAATGATCAGTAATTTCAACAACGAGAAAAGAGAAATTCTTGCAGTCATTTCTACAACTCTTTTGCATGATAACTGATTTATCGAGAGCGGATAGAAATATGACAAGTTTCAATTTGTTCTCCAAAAGAGTAGAATTTCTACGTTTCGAGATCCAGAGGGATAATACAATCCCCTATATAAAAGGCCAACGCCTCAAGAACATTACAGACCATCGTCAATAACATCGAGAGAATATAATTGAATTTGGACCTAAGAAATCTTTTTAGATTCTGTGTATTGTTGATATTAATCTTCTCCAATCCAAAATAGATTTCATAAGCATTGAACGATTGAAAAATAACATGACCATACGAAATATCCTGCTGGTGGAAACAAATTATAATTGATGATATAACGATGTAAATAGAATGGTACATTTACTAAATGAACACAAACGTCTAATATACCTAACGAGTTATTCAATGAAAACGAAACGTTGTTCCATTATTTCATGCCATAGAATTTATTCATTCGAATATTTTTCGCGAAAGCAGGTTGAAAAAGTAATCATCGGAAATGTTACGGACTGTTTAATTCGTGCATTTGGCTGTATGAAATTGTATTCCAATATTTAGATGTTTTTTTTTTGTCGAGAATTCCTCCTTCTGCTGGTATTAAGTTCATATATTCAACATATCAGATCTATTGATTTTTCTTCATTTCCAACTACTAGCTGCTTCAACTCGAGAATGAAGTAGAACTGACCAAAAATATACAGGGTGTTTTCAAAGGTATGCTTTTTTATCGACAGGTGCTAGAAGTTATCAAAATAAAACAAACTTCCGAAAATCCTTTATATAAAATATTCACCAGGATTTCGGAATCAAAGTTACCCGCGAATCTGAGAAATTTCCAGTCCGGATCTAACGGTACGTATTGAGGTCTAAATGTGTGCATTAAATGCTTTCAGTTTACAGGAAATCATCTCACAGAGCGTATGATTTTTGTGACTTTTCCAAATTTCGTGGATAGGACGTGGTGGGTCGATTTCTTGGCCTGCACGCTCCGTAGATCTCAACCCCTGTGATTTCTTCTTTTGGGGGCATTCGAAAACATTAGTGTGCAATAACGGTGTGGTGAATAGTGTTGAAGAACCAAAACAACGCATTGAAAATGCTGGTGACATTATTTGTGAGCAAACGGATATGATAGTTGCTGTATGTAATAAATCGTTATTACGCCAGGCAAGTGTTTATGCACATAAAACGAATGTTGACCATTTCGAACAATTTCTGTAAACAATTTGAATCAATTTCATAGGTGAGTTCGTAAACTTCCTAATTTTTTTCATAGGACCTTTTCAATCAGTAATTTCTCTGCCCTTAGTTTGAACTTCAAGAATTATACCATTCAGGAAAAAATTCCTGATAAGAGTTAAAAGAAAATATACAAATCTATATTAATAAAAGAGGATCTATGGTTTACCTATGTGCGGGCATCACGTTCAAACGACTGCACCAAATTCGATAATTCTTCTTTATTTGTGTTCATTATTATCAGAACAAGGTTTATACAACGAAATATTTCCGAGACAACCGTATGGAAAAGTAAAAAAGGCTTTCGTTTTTCCTCCAATCAAACGAACAATCATAGATTACTTATATTTCATGAGGACACTTGGACAAAAATTCCAAATTATCGTGTTTCTAGAAATTGATCAGAAGTTTATCAGTATGTTTGATATATCGTTGTGTTGTGGGATGGTTATTGTGATGGATAAAAATGCCATCGGCGAGGCGTCCAAATATTGTTCGGCGGACGCGTGACTTAAGACGAGTTCGTAATGATCGAAATTGATTTATTACTTCCGGAGAAATAATCTCTATTGGTGAGTTCTAGCACCTGTCAAAAAAAAATTCCTTACCTTAAAAAACACCCGGTATATGTATCATTTTAGTAGCGATTTTTGTCAAATATTCGTGGTAGTCGTTGCAATTTTCAATACTGGTATTGATTACTGCATACTCATCAGTACTTTCACTTATTGGTTGTAGGAAATTCTTGTTTTCAGAGCCATCTGAAAATACCTGAAAAGAACCATTTATCGAAAATGAGCATCCGCAAGCTTCAACTCCGATGAGAAAAATTCAGCCAATTCAAATGAACGTATCTACTCGTGCATGACCCTGCTGTCCCATCCCCTGCTTTGTTTCTGTCCAAATATCGAGCAGTATAGTACGCGAGAACCCTTGCTGACCTCTTTCACGAGACGAGAACTCGGATCTTCCTGTCCGCCAATCATTGTCACTTGATTGGGTTCATCGAAAGACTACACAGTTCGTTCACTTTCTGTTTTTTAGGATTCCATAGCCAAAATGGTAAAAACAGAAACGCTACACTGTATCGATGCGCGTCTTCTCGCTGGTAATATGAGTTTATTATTGGAAATGAAGAATAGAAACATTGATGTCGGATGTGCAGTTTCGTTATTTTTTCAAAAATATTCCATTCATTTAAAGAGGAAATATCAAGTGATACCAACTTCATGAAACAATAGCGCACGGGATATCCGAATCGACAAACATGAGTTCCACCCTCCCGTTAGGATACGAAGTTGGTCCCGCAATATTGAATTTCCAGAGGTTATCGAAATTTGGCAATTTACCCCAAGTATTCGGGTCAGAAAATCCCCGTTAATCTAGGGCTAAAGCGCGAGACAGTCAAACGGAAAATATAATCTGGGAAGCGTGGGCGCGGGACGGGAACGCCGGGGGGATGGGGTGGAAATTTGCTATCGTACCTGCGATGGTGGCGCTTAAGTTCCGGTTTCAACCGGAAGTTTAGACTCTTATCTGGGGTCGTGTATGCGTGGCGGAAGGACGGGATCCATGATGGGGGTAGGGCGAAGCTGCATCTGGCGTCGTATATATGTTGATATCGGCAATATCCATAGCTATCGGGTTCACAGTTCATTAGATGTGAAACGAGTCTGCTCTGAGCAGATCCTCGTGCTATTTCGACACTGATTTTCAATCCGATGAGCATCTTTGCGTTTCTACGGTGGGTTTCCATACAGAATTCCGGTTATCTTCCCGATTCTCTTATTGTCATGACCTATTTTACTTGGATTGCAGAGTCGAGCACTTGTCAATTCAACCTCAACAAAATGGATTGATTCAAAATTGATAACAATTATTCTTCAAGTGCTCGTTTGAAGACTCGAAGTTCAATGATTTTTGTTAATGATTCTTCATCAATATTACAAGAACTGAAACGTGTGAATAAATGGCGTCGAAATAAAATCTACAGGCTCTTCAATTATCGAAATTTTACAGTCCACTAAGTCGAAGCAAATCCAATAATAATTAAGTATATTGACAAACTGTCTAAAGCAGCTATTCGAATATTCATCCATTTCGAAGTATGTTTCCATTATATTGTTTATCTACGCCTATTGAATTATATAATATATTCATTATTCAACTACTTTTGAACAATTAATAGTATCTGTAAACAAACACCATGACTTATAATAATTCACTACTATAACTCCCTGTCTCTGTGCTTCTGAACAAACCGATTGGCCGAATGGGAACAGTCCATAATTGGTATTGAGGAGGGGTCACTTGAATAATTTTGACGTTTTCTCAAATTAAGTTGATACCTACGAATTTTGTTGTGAATTTTTTGTTGAAAAAGATTTATTCAGATAGTGAAGATGAACTATTATGTACACCTTCAGAAATGAGACCATCAGCCAATGTAACCATAAAGAATTTATTGCCCGAAAAATCCCAAAACAAATATAAAGGTGCATACACAATTTTCAAGACTGGTGTAGCAGTAAGAATATCAAGTCATCGTTTACAGAGAATTTTCTTTTGGCATATTTCAGTGAACTTAGCACTAAATATAAAGCATCGCCTCTATGCTGAGAAGCACAATCAATATAAATAATGCATTGTGATAGGTTAGTATTGAGATTTGTAAATAAAGTTCTTTCTCTGCACTTGCATCTTAGTATTTATTGTTATAGACGTAGATAAAGTATGATATTCAACTTGCGGTTACGGGAATAACTCACTTGATAAATTACAGCACTCGCCTACGGCTCGTGCTGCAAACTTCATCTGCGTGAGTTATGACCTACATTACCGCTCGTTGAATAATTTACTATTACAACTTTTTGATACTTTTTCATTCATTTAGACTTGAACACATATTTCAATAGAAGTTTACATTTTCAATAACATTCTTCAAAGTTGAGTTTCCTTACAGGCTGAAGAAACCTTTTTTTTTCCATACCCCTGGAGTTTTTGTGTCGCTTGAATTTTGTTCATTTATGTTCCATATTTAAAAACCGTGGAATATTCATTTCATATGAATATAAAAGAAGTAGCTCTTCTGATGAATGAATTCACACAAAATACCAGACCAATCATAGAAAATGATTTCAATGTATTTCTGAGTGTATGATTATCGATGCCGAATAGTTACTGATTGTTTGGTAATGAGCTTTCACAGCCCTTTCACAGAAAAGCTTTTTGGGTTCTATACTCAACTGTGAAAGTTTTTCTTCGGAAAGGGTTCCAACGGTTTTCAAAAGCAAATAAATACAAATATGATTGACCTCAATCGAGCAACTTCTAATAGAACCCAATTCGCCTTGTTTTCCCACCAATCGGCGTATTCCTCTCAATGAAATGCCACCAAGACAAGATCTCTCCAAAGTCCTTCATTACGCGAACGCCTCATTTCGAAACCGAGCAAGGGTCAGAAAAGTTACCACTTCGACAGCCTCCACTAAAGGCTATTACGGAACAGTCTAAGCAGATGTTTCAGCTGAAATTGGGAGTAGCAAACTCCTAAAGGAGTTTAGTTTATCTTATCGGAGGATTGTTCTAACCCAACTTAGAAGCAGGATAAACAGTTGGATCGCCCCCTGGTCCTGCTCCATGAATATGATGGCTTTACATAGGCGTCATAAACGTGGGCTAATTTTCGGAGACATATTTCTTTCGGGTCTGTATGTAGTTCGCGCGACCTTTATGGCGACAATAACTCGGCCGATCCCATTTCGTTGGGCCAATATTGGATTTTAATACGGTTTGTTCATCATTCGGACACCGGGGACTATCGATTAACTCATTTCCGATTTTAATTCCGTTTTGTCAGCGATTTCATAGATTCATGTCGGTTGAAATGCTGCAGGAGTGAGAACCAAAGAGAATTGATGAAATTGGAGATTTTTCGATATATTTGCTTATGAAAAACATTCTGCATGGCTTGAAATAATAAGCTATCAATTTTTGATCGCTCGTTCTACTTACACGAGGGCTATATCATTTCGTCACGATGTCTGTAATTTTCGAATTTTTAGCCGGAAATGGTCTTGATCGACAAGGTTCGACTCACTGACGACGAATCCGTTGATATATTCAACTCTGTCCTTCCGGCCGTAAGCACAATAACTTTCGAACGGAACGACTTAGTGACTTGACCTTTTCAGTGTATATTCAGTTCTCGAATGCCGTTCGAAATTGTTATTCTGATTACTTCAAAACTACTGATTCGATCGAGATTGATGTGTTCAAGCTACATGCAAAATTTTGTCCAGATCGCATGACCAGAACCATAGAAACCATAGAAAATCATAACATTCGAACGGAAAGGCTTAGAGACTTGAAATTTGAGAGATGTGTGTCTCGATTGTCATGATCACTTTCATCTATGAGCAAAATTATACTAGGGGTTCCGTAAATATGGTCGTTTGAAATTTAGTTTTCTTGATAATTTCCAAACTACAGATTCGATCAAGATAAAATTTCGTATTTTAAACGAGGATGGCATATTAAAGCAACATTTTGTCCAGATTGCATGACCAGATCCATAGAAACCATAGAAAATTTTAACTTCCGAAGGGAAAGGCCCAGGAACTTGAAATTTTCAGAGTGGGTTTGAAACGCGAATTTCACGGTCACGTTCATCAATGAGCAAAATTAGACTAGGGGTTCCGTAAATATGGCCGTTCAAAATATTCTGTTCCTGATAATTTCGAAACTACCGATTTGATTGAAATGAAATTTTGCACCTAGCTGAAGAATGATGTATTCAAACTACGTGCGAAATTTTGTCCAGATCGCATTACCAAGACCATAGATACCGTAGAAAATTTTAGCGAATTATCGAAAAAAAATTGGTCACCTAAAGCACTGACTTGAAGTCTGGATTATCGCCCTAGTTTGAAAATTTGTTTGACAGCTGTCAAAAATTTCCTCAATTGGTTTGCAAAACGGAGAATGCGAATCTACCTACAAGGTGCATGTACGAGCGCTCAAAAGCCCCTGCCTTCACGGCAGTGCTTTTCGTAATTTTTTAATGAAGATTGTCGATAATTCGAAAAAATACTGTTGAGCGAAATTTACATTCTTCGACAAATCTCGTATACGAATGCAAAATTTGATATCTGTGTATTTCAAATATGCACAACTTTTCATCAAGAATAACTTTTCGTTTTATGAAGAAAAGTAAGCTACTTCTCATCCGAATAGAGTTCATTCGGAATAACAGCAGAAATTCGAAATCTTATACATGAGTGGAGTGTACTCGTCGAAGACTTATCAACTCAGTATTCACTAATTTCCTTAGTCTACGATTTTCACTAATTAAGAGTCTAACCAAACCACTACACGTGTTTCGCCATTTCATGGCTTCATCAGGTGACGAGATAAACTAAGATCATTGTTGCACTTGTTCGGAATAAATACCAACTTCCTAAAGGGTAAGGGAACCTACTTCCCAAAGAGTAGGGGGAATAGATAAGGAGTATAGATAAGGGTTGTTCTCTATATACCTGATCTCTGTATCATTAGATTCTTGTTAAACAGTCGTTACGGTTGAACAAATTCAACAAAGGATAATTATTCAACTGTACATGATCGTTAAAGAAATTAGTTGACCATTTCTGTTTGTTGATTTCCATGCTTTCTAACAAATGAACTTTTGAGCCTTTACTTTTGAAATGCGGTATGTGTACAGCAATGCTTTTCCGCCAATGAATGTTCTGCGAAATTCAAACTTGTTTTTCCGTTAATGAAAGAACTTCTATGTTCCTTAATTCTTTTCTCAAAAGTTCTCCCAGTTTGGCCGATATAGAAACTTGGACAACTCCGCATGTTGATTTTAATACTCCCGATTTATCTGATTGAGCAGTTTTAGCTTCATTATTTTTGATGAATTCACCTTAGCTTTTATCAGTTATATACGCTATATTAATTTCTTTTTGTTTTAAGAACAATGAAAAAAATGAGGTGTACTCAGAGACTTTTCCTGAATATGTAATTAGTTTGAAATTTTGTTTTAATTCTTTTTGAACTGGATAGATGTTTATGGCTTTCATGTATATGTTTAGGTTGTTCTATGGTCTCCAAACGAAAAGATTTTCGTTCACCTCATACTGAACAAATAAAACTGACGAATGAGAGCTTTCAACCTTTGGAAAAACTGCGTCACCCATCAGGAGCTCATCCGGATGAAGACGTATTTCACAACATTTCAATATTTCCCCCTTCAGAAATCTGTGCAAGTTGGGATTACATCAAACATGCCGCTTCAAAGAACTCCATCCCCTAAAACCGGATTAATTCAGCAGAAGTTGGCCCCAAATGGCACACGCATCTCTTATCCACTCCAGCGGCGGTGTACTCTTACACATCGGTCCTAATCGATACCCTTCTTTATTGGAGAACTTTCGAACTTAATGCGATATTCGGCCTGGACCAAAGAGCACAATGTTTGCCCATTCGTTATTTTGTATGTTTTCGTTTGGGGTTTTATGTGTTTTTCTGCTTGTTTTTGTTCCGTCCGGCAGTGCCGCGCCAGCTAGAACGGAGGTTTTTCCTTGCATCTATTTTCAGCGCACGTGTTGCCAAACGTGATCCTGAATTTTCCCCGGCTTCACCGTCGTTTTCCTACATCAGAAGGCGTCCTTTTATTACGGCCTCGTACGACCTGTTTCTATTTTCTTTCGGAGCTCATTGCTTCCATTGAGACCGGAGTATGTTGATGAATTTTATGTGAGCGTAAAACGGGAGGCCCCTTGGATATTTCACCCGGTTTCTGCCTTTGCTTGAGGGCTCAGTATACTGCGATACTCTTTGTGAAGGTGAAGTCATTTAAAGGAGACGTCGGCTTTTATCTTCCGGTTTTTTGTTGGCACCCTATACGGCAGGTCGACCAGAAATAATCTTCTTTCTTGAATTACAGTGCGTATTTCACGTTCAACAATTCAATCGGGGAAAGTCATTGCAAGAATGTCCCTCGGCTTTGAAAAGATATAGGTTGTTCATCTGTATTAATAAAAGAGGATCTTTGGTTTACCTATGTGCGGGCATCACGTTCAAACGACTGCACCAAATTCGATGATTCTTTTTTAGTTGTGTTCATTTTTATCAGGACGAGGTTTATACAACGAAATATTTCCGAAAAAACCGTACGGAAAAGAAAAACGGGTTTCCTTCTTCGTCCGACCAAGCGACCAATCATACATTACTTATATTTCAAGACAATATCTTGAAGTTGCTTAAAAGTTTAGCACTGTGTTTCATATATCGTTGTATTGTGGGATAGTTATTGTGATAGATTAAAATGCCATTAAGAAGGCGTCCAAATATTGGTCGGCAAAAGCGTGAGTCAAGGCGAGTTCGTTATAATCAAGACAATGAGCAAACATAATGGGAAGTTCTCAATCAAGATCTGCCCCTGCTCCGGAAGAATCGATATTATCAAGGAGATACAACAAGATATAGAATCTAATAAAAAAATCAACTTTGACCGTTTGGCATTTAAATATGTTTCCACAGTCGATTATGCAAGCAATATATTGGTGTCTTTTGGAAATATGATACAATTTGTCAATACTGCAATGCTCTGAGATATCGGCCATATTCTCATGATAATGATATGTATTTTCCCGTTGATTTTATCTTGATTTTTCCTGAGCAAGTTCCATTCGTGCAATTCCGCCGGCGTTGGCTCCAACTAATTTGGTCCTACTTCCGTGACAGGAATAAAATTTCCATTCGCAAAAATACTTCGCGCCAAATTTATTATCCCCTCAACTTTGGAACCATTTATCTCGGAACTTTCGAATTAGGAAGTTGGATTATGTTCTAAATTAGGGGCGAATATATATAGCGTCCCAACGATTCAATAATACTTTCTGATCACGATATTTTCGCGGCATTATCCGGCTAGTTTGTTAAAATCGACTTTATGACGTTGCTTGAAAGGCTCGAGGAGGTTGGCTAACTTGAAGTTGGAGCGAACGTGGCATGATGAATTGGCCTGCGGAACCTGGGCGGGTTTCCTATCGATAATGGTCTCAGAAGTTCCTAATTTCCTTCTATGGGAGTTCAAAGAACATTTCTATCGATCAGTACAGGAATGAAAAGAGGGTTTCTACTGAAAAACTTGTTTAAAAAATGAAGGTCTAGTGGTCGAACGAAAAATACCAACTCTGAAAACTTTGGGGTTGCTTGAAGCCAAGAGAAGTCCGAAAAAAAAACCCAATATATCTGTTTCTTCAAAAAATAAACATTTCACTTGGAATATCTGAAGCTCAGAATTGAAGGAATGCGATAAGTCTGAAAATATTGCTATCGAAATAACTAATCATCTTATAAGAGCTGACGAGAATTAACTAAACCCCACAACCCTATTCGATACCTGCAGCAATTGGACCAAATGAATACCTTCCACATCTACCACAGATCGAGTCTTGTCGCAAGGGTAAGGTCGATTGAACATGAAGAAGCCTTTTGGATACACATCGGCCGGCGAGCCTATCAATTAAGAATTCACTTCATTAGGCAAAGATAGTAGAAGGAAGCCAAGCGTAGTTGAGGGCATGCCTGAATTGTTCCAAGGGTGGAGAAGTAGAATTTCCATGTTGGAGACGAAGTTTTCAGACCTCGGTAAAACTATCTTTATATTCAGGTAGAGCTAAAACGTATCTTTGAACGTAAACGTGCAAACGTCGAATGCAAAATAGAAACGATAATCCGACTTCGTATAATTCGAGATGATTCAAATTTATTCTGACCATTTCCGATAATCTTGGACCAATCTCTTACAATGAAAACCGCCGATTTGATGGTGCGACAAGTCATGTTTCGTCCAAAATTCTGGATTTGATTCGAATGGACCAATATTGCACCATTTGACCATTTTGGTTTAGTGATCAGCCAGTGATCACGGTACTTGAAAAATTGCCTATTTCGAAATCCAAACGTACGGAAATAACGTTCGGAAAATGTCAAAAAGCGCGAAAAGTTGCCGCCGAACTTTTTATAAGGGTATTAAACCGCAACATCTCGGGCTCCGCCAAGGGTCAAATTTCCAGCTCGAAGGACGTGAGGTCTCAAATAACTATGTGGCGTCTCCTACTTCTCTACAGTTTTTGCAAGAACTCTATTCGAAAAAGATCGATTTTTCACACCTCGAGAAAGTCCGAAATAAATTCGTGACGTTTCTCCCGGAATTAAATTAAACGCATCTGACACATCGACGAAAAACTTCATCCAGCATTATCAGTTTTTTCTTGACACTATCGAAGATGGTCTGTTCAATGGAATGGAATGTCATGGTAGAAAATTAGAAATATAGCCGAATTTTTATCGCATAATGGATTAATTAGATTGTTTGATGAATTTCTTCCATTAACGCCACGAGTTCGAAAATTCTCGCGTGAAGTTCGTGCGGTATAATGCGACATAACGCACAATACAACGGAACCATAGAATAGCATGTTCAATTATGTCCCTGCAGTTTCAATTAATGCGGTATCAAACGCTTCGTGTTCAACTGCCATGAATTATGCAAAATCACATTTTAATTTAACACGTCATACTAATTGCGTGATTAAATTCTCACTGGCGTCAGAAGTAAGTGACAAATAAATTGTCTTGTGCTTCAGAGCTATAATTAACCGGTAAATATTGACGAACGGGGGTCTTTAAATGTTTCCCCATTTTGAGGCCTGATAAGTAAAGTGGTGTTGACTCAAGAAGAACGAAGCATTCTGGGAAAATTGTGAAATGGGACGTTCAAAGAGGAAAATGGCGTTTGATGTTTAGCTTCACGGTTTTCGTTAGGATTAATGAAGGTGATTCGAATATCTCGAGGATAAGCTGCTAGATTTATAACGAGATGTATATAGTTCATCTTCAGGAGATGAATTTCGTTATTCGGATCAATGCCCACAGCCTGCAGATGAAACCATTTTGGATCCCATGTTACAAGAAGTAAACATCAAAAAAGGACGCAAAAACATTTTTTCCCATATCGAATTCGAATAAACTCGGGTAATTCGATTCAACAACATGAGATGATCAAAACTTTTTCTACTGAAATTTTAGAGTTGGCGCATTTTCAGAGCGTTACTCAAACTATATTTGAAATTTTCAATTTTCCCAGTTAGCGTATCGTTCCAGGTGGATCAATGAAGAATGGGTGGATGGAATGAATTGGGATACGCATGATAAATAACAGGGCCCAAATGGGTTGTGAAGGTAAATGAAATATTTGATCGCCGACGGTAAATATTTTGATGATAATGTATAGCTAGGGCAAATTTGCTGATATAAACGTAAATTCAATGTCCGCAAATATTTGCCACAACTAGTGGGATGTACATGGCCAGGTTGTGTTATCAGTGGATTTCATCATCCGACTGAATATAAGAAAGAGTGGAAATTACCCACAGTTGTCGAATAAGAAAATCTGAAGACGCGAAAGACCTTCATGCCATAAAATCTGCATAAAACCACCCACTCATCGAGTTTCGTACACTACTACAAAATTCACATTTCAAATAAAGATGAAGCCGAAAATCGTTCGAGATTTCCATTTTTCGATGGGGCTATTCTGTTTGACTATCTTAACTGTTATGTATGTAGAAAGCTCTTCTTCTTGTGACTATGGTAAATATGAATCTTGGTATATGGTACGCTTATGGGATACGAAGCACCATAATCTATATTATTAAAAGAGGATCTATGCTTTACCTATGTTCGGGCATCACGTTTGAACGACTGCACCAAATTCGATAATTCTTTTTTAATTGTGTTCATTATCATCAAGACAAGGTTTATTTAACAAAATATTTCCGAAAAAACCATACGGAAAAGAAGAACGGGCTTCCCTTTTACTTATATTTCATGAGAATTTTGACACTTGTGTGGGTGAAGTTTATCGTGTTTCTAGAAAATGCTTAGAAGTTTATTTCTGTGTTTGATATATATCGTTGTGTTGTGGGATAGTTATTGTGATTGATAAAAATGCCATGGGTGAGGCGTCCAAATATTGGTCGGCGTACGCGTGAATCAAGACGAGTTCGTAATGATCGAGATAATGAGCAAACAGAAGAATCGATATTATCTATCTCAAGCGAGATACAAAAAAATATAGAATCCAATGAAATGATCAACTTTGAGGGTTTGGCATTTGGATATGATTCCATAGTCGATTATGCTAGCAATATATTGGTGTCTTTTGGGCTCCTTTACACATCACTGCGTCACAGAATATGAAGTTCTGCGATATTATTTCAACAATGTCCACCACCGGAATTAAATCATTTGACAATGTACCATTGCTAATATCCATCCTAAGACCCGTCAAAGGGACATCTTCCATTCAGAAACCATCAAAGTTCATAAAAAAGCCGGACATGAACATTTCGAAAATCCTCCTTCCGTTCATTAGGGCATTTGGTGTCGCTTAGGTGTGAAACGCGATTCGATCGCATGAAATATGAATAAGCGAATTCGGCTTTGGGCTGTTTTTTGACACGTTTCAGAGCTCGAACTTCGACACCCGGAGTGGCGATGCGTCGTTTTTGAGGGGGATAACGTAATCAAAATGAATGGATGGATTTTTACGTTTCGTCGAACAATTCCCGTCGCCGCTTTTTGTTTGTATTGTTTTCTGCGCGGAATTTCGGAATAACAGAATTCGGGATGACGAGAGACGCCGTCAACGGATTTATTCTGCGATATCGGGTGTGCCCGGTGAACCCGTAAGATCCGAATTTTCGAACGGCTGTCCGATTTTTTTTTTCCGGAGTGGCGAATGGAATGTTATTTCTGCATGGATTGTAGCATGTTATATTCACGTTGGGCAAGGCTAAGTGTTTTCAACCCGAAGGGTTTTCCAATAAGGTTTCCATTTTAATAATTTTTTATGATGCTTTATTCAGGAAGCATCAAATGAAATACATTCCCTCAAGCTAAAATGTTGGCGACTTGAAGAACACCTGTGACCGAAAATGTCCAACGACAAAGATATTTCCTTGAGTATTCTGAATATACGACCTTTGACACGGATTTCGTGATTTTTTCAAATAGGAAGGCGAAAAACAAGGTCTTATAATAATATACTCCGCCATGCGATGCATTACTCCACGTCAGCTGATGTTTTATTGTCTATAAACTCTCATGTCTAGCTGGCACCAAGAGCAGCTGGTATCAACGAACTGTCAATAACGACGAAAAAATTATTGATCTAATTATCGGCGCCATGTTGTAGGAAGCAAGCCAAATGAAACTCTACACGAATCGCCATATTTCAACGGACTGATCTTGCAATGTTCATTAACTACATCATTAAGAAGAGTTCAAGAATACATCCGGTGTACGGGAGCTATGATAGAGGAAAAAATTTGATATCCGTTAGAGCCTAGTTGTGATACATTCTGCATTCCCTGTACATTCAAATCCAGAGAAATAAATCTGAGGACATAATATACGAAAGGATGGGATTGATACTGTTCGACTTTTACAGTCGTAAAAAAAACCATATTTATTAGCACAAACATATTCCAGTTCTTTGATTTTAATTTTGTGTTTTTCACTGTTATTGACATGTTTGTTTTTTTTCTTGAAAAAATATTTTGATCTATTAATAATTTTGTGTTCAATGATTTTATTCATTTCTTCTGTGGTTTTATTATATAATATATATATTTTTTTTTTTTGGAGTTAGTCTTTTTTTCGTAGTTGGAAAACTTATATATTTTTTTTTGTGGCAATATTTTCTTGTAGGCATATTCATATTCGTTCAATCTCTCATTCAAAACGTTATTTTTTTTTTCTGGTATATTTATTCAAAAAAGGTTGTTTTTTTCATTTTTGTGCGGATTTTTCGATGAATCAATATATTTTCTTATTATTCGACTGAAAAAAATTATATCTTCTTTTGTTTGTCTGATTACTTAGAAACTACTGATTCGATCGAAGTGAAATTTTGCACTCAGATGGAGAATTACGTGTTCAAGCTACCTGTATTATATTATATTTTGTACAGCTCGCATGACCAGAACCATAGAAACCATAGAAAATTATAACTTTGTGATGGAAAGGCCTAGGGACTTGAAATTTTCAGGTTAGGTGTGGATCTCGAATGTTGCGGTCACGTTCATCAATGAGCTAAATTAGACTGGGGGTTCCGTAAATATGGCCGTTTGAAATTCAGTTTTCTTGATTATTTCAAAACTATGGATTTGATGGTGACGAAATTTTGTATTTGAATTGAGAATGATATATTCGAGCTACATTTTTTCCAGATCGCATGATCAGAACCATAGAAACCATAGAAAATAATAACTTTCGAACGGAAAGGCCTAGGGACTTGAAATTTTCAGGATGGGTTCGGATCGTGAATTTCGTGGTTACGTTCATCAATGAGCAAAATTATAACAGGGGTTCCATGAATACTGCCGTTCAATTTATTTTTTTCCTGATGATTTCGAAACTACTCATTGGATTGGAATGAAATTTCGCACATAGATGAACAATGGTGTATTCAAACTACGTGGGAAATTTTGTCTAGATCGCATTACCAAGACCATAGATACCGTAGAAAATTCTAGCGAATTATCGAAAAGAAAATTGGTCACCTAAAGCACTGACGAGAAGTCTGGATTTTCGCCTTAGTTTAAAATTTTCTTTGACAGCTGTCAGAATCTTTCCAATTGGTTTGTAAAACTGGAGAATGCGAATCTACCTACAAGGTGGATGAACGAGCGCTCAAAAGCTCCTGGCTTCACGGCAGTGCTTTTCTAAATTTTTGTAAGTACTTTCGAATGAAAATGAGTAGTATATGTATGTAGTTACGATAGTTAAAGTTGCAAAGAAACATGAAAAAAATAAAAAAAATTTTAATTTCAAAGATTTTGGAAATGTTGTCCAGTATTTTAAGACAAAAACATAAATTATTTTCAAATTCTTACGTTTTGGAGAACGTCAACTTGAATTTCTGGCCATGCTGTGCGTTTCTTACTCCCAATTCTCCTACATCTCTGGGTACTAACGAAAAAGGTCAAGCTTATGGCATTTTTGAAAAAGCAGAGGAAGTACCTTTAAGACGAAGTTTAAATCAAACGACCTTCCCATTGAATATTTCAGAGGTTGCTGTAATTCGCGTTCACAGGGTTGATACAAATTGATTGAAACCAATAGTATGAAATATCCGCCTACGAAGCAAAGTTTACCTTTTTTTGCATTTTTTCTGATTTTGCATGGGGACTGAAATATTAACAGTTGTTCCATCAGGTATAATTTTCATTCGTAGATTAGAAATCATCCTCGCATACTTTCTTCGCCTACTGTAACAATTGAAATAGTAAATATATTTTGTGATATTTCTGGTTTCCGAATGGTTATGGGGATTTTGGCTATGCTTTATAGATTCGAAAATATTTCATCCGACTCTACAATCATAAGAAAATCAAAATTCTTTCCTTATTCTCCTATGAATATTGAAAAATAAAAAACCATATTCATCAACACAAACATTTTCATTTATTTTAATTTGACTTTTTTTTTTGTTGTGTTTCAATGTGATTGACATTTGTGTTTTGTTATCTCAAGGAATATATTTTAATCTGTTAAAAGTTCTGCGTTCAATGATTTTATGAATTTTTTCTGTGATTTTATCATATAATATTTGTTGATCTTTTTTTGTAGTATGTATATATTCTTCTATGTGCAAATATTCTTGTTGTAGTATTCATATTCATTCAATCTTTTTCATCGGTAACGTTGTGTTTTCTTTCTGGTATATTTACTCTCGAAATATATTTTTCTTTGTTCTGTGCTTTTTTTTATTTTTGTTGAGATTTTCGAATGAAAAAACTTCTACCTTCTTTCTATGAGGAAAGAAAAAGTATTCATGAATATGACTTAAATAGATACGTTTTGGTGTGTTTTTTTTCGGTTTTATTACCTCTCATATCTCCCTTATATCTACAAATACCTATGATCATATCGTTTCAAAAGTTGAATATACCGAAGAGCTAGTGCCTCCAATTTTTATATTCTTCGTCAATTATCAACATCCGACAAAATAAACTGCTGATATTATGAACCAGAATCTCAGAATAACATGATTAATTCGGAAAGCTGAAGAAATCGTATCGAAAAACCGGCGAATATCAAAAACCCATAAAGGCCATAACTTCCGCATTCCCGGAACGGCATCTCCAGTCCCTCGAAAAATATGCGACTCACATAGCAGGAATATATAATGAAGTTACTGCTCATTTGAATCTGAATATGTTGCGTGAACCTCCAAGACGTAACCAAACGGCGGCATCTATCATCCGAATTTTCAGGAACCGCGCTTATTTTCGGGGGTTGACCTAATTTTGTCAACCGGCGGAGTTTCGAGTAACTTTTTTCCTCCTTCCTTCTCCCCGTTCCTCCTTCACTGTCGAACAGTTCGACTTTCACGTTTCCACTCGTGAAATATGTTTGTTTTGCAACTGAAGCCTTCGAATACGATGTTTGCTTCTCTAATTGATCGATGGCTTCTATTCGGGGGGATTTTCGGGGCGAACGTTTCTATCTACTTCGCGGAAACGGTGAGAAATATGGTGAATATTTTCGTGTCGTGTTGTTTTCTCTTTCCCGTGATTACAGGCGGGCTTCTTGGGGAAAATATTTTGGGGGAAAAATATCTGCGGATTCTCTTCGAGATGTTTGTTCGTTTATGAATATACTCGATCATTCTTTACTGTAGCCAGCCATTTCTCTCAAGAATTTCTGTGAATTGTATAATAAACAAGCTTAATTTTTTGACCCCTTTCTACAGGCGCCATTTGATATCGAGTATCTGATTTGAATCAACAAACCCAGGGACACCAACGCAAAAACATCAAATGTGCCATCAAAGCGATCCTCTTCCGGTGTGGCCCATTCATTTGCAACTTTTCATCATTTGTACATATTCATTCGTACTTACTCCGTATTCACCAGTTGATATGAACATTGTTCAATTAAAACAGGCTTAAGGTAGTAAATTAGTACAGTATGAAACTAAGCGGTTATCCCTCAATCAGATTTATACTTTTGTTATGGCAGCAGTTTCCGAGTGACTTTCAGATAAACATGGTTACATAATTCAAGAAGCGTTGATACGACATTTCGGCGATAACGGAATTCAGAAGTCGAGAAGAATGTCCACTATCGGCCCCTCCTAACGACTATATCAACCGTTAAAGCGCCAGCGTCAAACTAAAATAGATAAAATGAAACATTAAGGGATTTAGGTATCAATATGATCGGAAACGACCCGAAAGGATCCAATCGTCCAGATCTGGCCGACATAAATTCCACCAGAATCCCAGATTACCCAATCCGACCCCCGACTATCGGCGAAGAGTCGTAAAACGGTTTCGCAAAATAAACGCGTCAGGAAAAACAAATTTGCATACTAAATAACGACGTTGGATATCATTTCCCGGCCGAAATATTAATATTGTACATTCGAGATTTGGCGGTCGGTGAGGGAAGGTGACGCAATCATTGTGTTCAATTAACGAGATCATATCGTTGTTCTTTTTCAGTTATTATGTCCTTTGGGGGCGGATTGTTGCCGCCTGTGACGCTTGGTTTCGACGTTTCTGCTCGTTTTTGCATTTTTTTCGCGGTTCTCCAGAGACCGGTAACCATAAGCTTAATGAGCAGCATAAATAAAAAGGGATGATAACCTACATTTTCTACATGTAGATGACTATGTAGACATAGGTGTTCCTCAAAATAGCTTCCTAAACTTTTTGATATAGCTCTTTTTATACTTTCCCCATATTTTTTTGATTCACAATTATTTAGATTCCTTCAGAAATTTATAGTGAAAAACTAGCAGTCAACCCAATTCAAATCCAATAACCGAATTGGATGATTTTAATATACAGAGTGAAATTTTATTGCTCTTTTCTTTATGTAATTATTTTGATACATCAATAATAAAGGCGTTATTTTCTTTCTCCGATTTTCTGTGCATCGTCTATCAATTATTCGTTACTTAATGAAATAATAGTATATTATTTAACGAGCGTTCACGCAGATGAAGTTTGCAGCACGAGCCGAAGGCGAGTGCTGTAATTCATCGAGTGAGTTATGACCATTACCGCAAGTTGAATACTATACTTTATTTACGACTATGTCAATAAATACTAAGATACAAGTACAGGGGAAGAATTCATTTTCGAATCTTAATAGTTACCTATAACAATGCATTATTAATGTTGATTGTGCGTCTAAGCATGAAGTAGAAAGTCCATAGAGGCGATGCTTTATATTTAGTGCTAAAAGTTTTTAGTTCGCTCAAATACGCCAAAAGAACATTCTCTTTAAACGATGACTCAATATTCTTACTGTTACACCAATCTTGAAAATAGTTGTATACACCTTTATATTTGTTTTGGGGTTTTCGGGCAATAAATTCTATATGATAACATTGGCTGATTGTCTTATTCCTGAAAAAGTACATAATAATTCATCTTCACTATCTGAATTCATGTTTTTCAGCGAAACATTCACAATAATAATAAGGTATCCACTTAAATTGAAAAAACGTCAAAATTATTCAAGTGACCTCCACTCAATACCCACAATGGACTGTCCTCTTTCGGCCAATCGGCTTGTTCAGAAGCACAGAGCCAGGGAGTTATGGTAGTGAGTCATTATAACTCACGGTGATTGTTTACAGATACTATCAGTTGCTCAAATTTAGTTGAATAATTAATATATAATTCAATAGGTGTGGATAAAATATAATATCAAATATACTACCATTGTTTATAACGGGTGTTTTTTTTTGAGTGATAGAACTTTAAATTGAATTGAAACAATTTTTTCATTTGAAAGATAATTCTATGACATTTATGTTTCAAAAATCATTTCCGGCATTTATGTCAACCACGACTAGCTCTGAGGAACCGCATTCGACCAGACCAATTTTGGACCCCTCTTTCGTGTCTTTCAGGCCTTATTTCATCAATAACACGAGTTATGTTGGCTTCCTAAGTGTCGATTGTTTCTGGTTTAGCAGCATAAACCAATGACTCGACATAACCCCAAAGAAAATAATCCAGTGGAGTTATGTCGCATGATCTTGGAGGCCAATTAATTGGACCATTTCTCGAAATAATGTTATCACCAAATCTTTGTTTCAATAAATCAATTGTTACGGTAGCAGCATGAGGTGTAGCACCATCTTGTTGGAACCACAACACTTCAGGGTCGATACCATTCAAATTTTGAAACAAATAATCATTGTTCATCGATCTGTAACGAGCATTATTCACTGTAACATAAGCACCAGCATAGTCTTGGCGAATAGAACACTGATTTTGAAAATGAATTTCAACAACTTGTTAACGTTGTTGCGGCGTGAGTCTTTCCATGATAATTTGTCAATGCTAACTGAACAGAAATGTCAAAACAACATGGCTTCTACCTTCTGTCAAATCACAGTTATCCCTATCGACAGTTCTAACACTCTACAAAAAGTGAGAGTGTTAGAGAAAGTGAGATAATCCAATGAAAAAATCTACTGGACGAGAATGACCTAAATATAAATTCATTTTGAGAATAGTTCCAACAATGCCCTAACTTGAGCTTACCTAACCTTAGCTAAATATAAATTCATTTTGAGAATGGTCTCAAAACTGTCCTAACTCAACCTTACCTAACCTGAATATAATTTCATTTTGAGAAAGGTTACAACACTGTCCTAACCCAACCTAACCTAAATATAAATTCAGTTTGAGAATCGTTTCTATACTGTGATTAATGCGATTAATGCGTCTCAAACATTAACGCGCTCGCTCCGCTCACGCGTTAAAATATTTCGACCATTAATCGCTGTCATTAATAAACGAGTTGATTACAAGATTTTTCCGTTGACCTCATCAGGAATTGAATATAAAATCTGGATCGAAACCAATTTTTATTTTGCATGATATACAAATTTGACGTAATACAAATTTCTATCTTCATTTCGATATATTAATATTTATGCTTCCTATAGAACAATTCGAAAAATTCATAGAGGGAATATTGGACATGTTGTGACATTCTGAATAGTTTACATTTATTTCATTTTCTATAATGTCCGATAAGGAACGTGTGGATGAAGTGGAGGTTGAAGCATTATTTACTTTGGAACTATTATGGCATAAAAATTTTTCTGCAGTTTTTATTTTATCCTGAATGGAGTTTTCAATATACCCTTCTGCAAAAGAAGTCGATTTTTAACTACCAAGTCTTTTGATGGCTGAAAAATCTGCACCACTGTCAGAAAGAATAGACGCAGAAGAACGCCGAAAACAGTGACCTGTATACAAATGTGGTTGCTCTAATTAAAGAAAGTTTGCAATCAGTGACGGTTATTTAGAAAATGTATTGATTCCAACTGGTTGTGTTGAGCATTTATAGTTCTTATAAAAAACGAAAAATCTTTCGTGTGGAGTGTGAGCTGGCCTCAAGGATATATATCTCTTTATTATGTTCAAAAGTGTATGCTCATCATTATCAACCACAGTGAATATCCTGTTCGAATATGTTTTCGATGAATTCACTGTCACCAAAAATTTCGATCCCATATCTTGTACATCCTTTTTCTGCAACCTTAACAATTCATCTTTTCTCAATGCACCCGCTACTCCGAATATCAAAGCGACCTACAAATCAAACAATGATAGTTATTTCACTATAACGAGATAATGAGAATAAGTTGGAATAACGATTCAATTGAGTTTTATTTTTACCTTCGACATCAAGAAAACACTATCAGGAGCATTCGCTATGAACTCTCTCACATGTTCTTCTTCGAGAACTTTTGGATTTTTTTGGGATATATCCCTCTCTTTCCCGTTTAATAAACATCACCAGTTTGTGGTATCTGCTCATTGCAGTATTGTCTTTCACATTTAGTGTTGATTTCAGCATCGAATATTTTGGCCATAAACTTGCTAGATGCCCCTTTTTTGCAATACCCGTAAAGTATGCCAACAAAACCGTTTCCGTAAAGTTCCGAACCTTCTTGTCCTTGCACCAAGATCTGAATTCAGCATAGGTTTTCTCATATAAATGGCGGCTCTTTTCATGAAGCAGACTCAAAGTTGCTGCTTCAGCAGTTTTTGTCACATCTGGCGGTGTCAAAGGGATATTTTTTTCGTTATTCATTATGTAGTAGCGTAACGGATAAAATCACTTTCTGATCGAAAGCGAATAAATAAATTTGACAGCTCGATCGTGCTCCGACTGAATATTTTATAATCGGTTGCCATGATAATCATGCATTAATACAAGAAATCATGCATTGATAGGGGTCATTAATGGATGATTTCGAGTGCGTTAAAATGAGCTTTTATTTTATGGTCGACGGAAAATTCATTTTGAGAATCGTTTCAACACAAAACCTGGTTTGATGGCTTCAAACGCCTTTTTGTCCTTATCGTCACATTCCGAAAACAAGGAGACCTAAAGTGGTGAATATCTAGGTATCACCCTTAGACATTCCGGAACACCAGACCTTGTTCAACTCCAACGCGTATTATTCATGATAGTTCCAGGATTATCCCCAACGACCCACAAACGCTCCAGAACTCTGTATACAAGAACATCTACCCGACCCACCCCGAAATAATATTGAAAACCAAAATGTTCATCTTCCATGTTTATTGACGCACCGCCTCGGCGTTGGGCCGATCTGATTTTCGGCAGTTTACCCCTCTCCGCTATCGATTTATGCAAATTATCACCTGAGCGCTGTGGAATTCCGGAGGGCTGCGGGTCCTGCGGGGCCGGGGAGGGGGAACTCGAGCCCTAGTCACGTTATCAGATCGAGTATGCGATTCGAAGTTGGAGATATTCAATGATAACAGATTTCATGCCCGCTTTCTTCGTTCGACCGGTCCTGGTCGGATCGCACGATCGGTATTGCCGAAAGGCGGGGGGGGGGTAGGGGAGGCAAAATCAATTTCGTTGTTTATTCGAGGGAACGAGTCGATGAGGATCGCACGGTTCGATCGGAAAATTTGGGATGTCTGGGATTCGAAGATCCCAACGGACGATTTCATTGCGACATTCGAACGATTTTGTGGTGGAGATTTAAACTGGCTTTTTCAGTCGCAACCGAATAAAAGCCCGTATCGTTCCGAGGAAAAGAAATATTCTAACCGCCTTCAAATTTTTATAGTTCACATCTTGGGTAGGTCTCACAATAGCTTTTCTCAGAAACTGTAAGGAATAATTTCATGAAATTTTTTCAAACCAGAGAAGGGGAGAGGGTAGAGGGTCACCTTGTTTTAAAGGTAATTCGATTTTTTTCAAATGCTATACACTTGACCAGTACTTCCCAAAAAATTACAGGAGAATACTACTACTACTATAGCAAGAGTTCCATTGAAACGTTAAAATAATGAAAAATTTTTTACCATAAAAGATTTCGAAAATGTTGTATTCTTACTTCCGATTCTTCTACATCTCGAGGTACTAACAAAAAAGGTTGAGTGTAAGGCATTTTTGAAAAGGCAATCGAATAACCTTCAAAATAATTGCACTCAACTCTCCCCTTCCCATTTCAGATTTTAGGGGTTGCTGTCATCACGCTCACAGGGTTGATACAAATTGATTGCAACCACCGTATAAAACGTCCCCTTACGAACCAAAGTTTTCCTCTTTTAGCATTATTTCTGATTTAGCATAGGTGGTACCTTCTCAAATTGACACACCGTTCAACTAGAAGAATTCGAAAAACGTTGTCCTCTCAGAAACTATTCGCCATATCCTGCTTTTTCACGTGAATAGAAATTTGAGTCCTTCTGATCTGGTGTCAAGAAAATTTGATATTTGATGATTTCATCTCTTGAAGTTTAAAAAATGGAATGACATTAATTGAAGGCCATTTCCAGAATGTGGTTCGTTGCATGATCTTTGTTCAGATTACTTGTGCAATCAAAATGAGAATGATATATTGGCTGTTTATCTGAAGATTGGTGTTCCCTGGGGTTAAATCGATTGATTTGTTGCTTATTAGTTTGTCTAGAAGAATTTTTCTCTCGTTTCACTACATGCAATTCAATTATATATTAGTTACGGGTGACACTCTGGCGATGAATTGGTTCACGTCAGTGCTTCTCTTGAATTTTTTTTCTTGGTAAAAATTACTGGTTCATTTTTGTATTGATAGATGCGTTTTGTATAACAAAATATGTACCATTCAAAACGCAATTAAATTAAGAATAAAAATCATTATGCTTTTGTGCCAGAGATCCGATTAACTTCACTCTATAAACCTATAATTCTTCATTTGTAATTTATACAAGTTGTTCATTGAAAATGCAGAAAAAGGGCAAATATTCTAAGAATATTTTAATCCCTGATGGTATTTGAAAAGTTGCTTCGATTCGCTGATACCGGGCGCACTAAATTATCCTTAAAACGATTTTGGATATTTTTGAAGTCATCAATAAAACCGAAATAAAATTATCGCAAACACTGGGTTAATCGAATACATTTTTCAAAGATGGTACTCATTCGAGTGGAAAATAAGAAATTCGATAAATATTGAGTGCAATAAAAATAAGAAACAGCCCTTGTATTTTCGAAAGAATTCGACAGTTCTTTCAGATTGACTCCACATACAATTTTTGGTAAAGAAACGTTGTTATTTCAGAAAAAAAAAACGTTTCAGAAATCGAACAGTATCCGAGCTTATATAAAAGCAACCACGTGAGTATTCATCGATCAAAATTCAGAAGTCAATTTAGATATGCCGATCGAATTGCGAGTTAAAAGCCAAAAGATATAAATATTGGAATCCATACTCTCTAGAAAAACCCTCAGGTTGATTTTAGCCGAAATTCCAATCAAATGGGGAGACTGCTCGCTGGAAACAACCGAAACATGGAAAATCAGAAACCAATATAAACGATGATAATAAAAGCTGGTTAACGACTTGTTCTCGTGACGTTTGGGAGTTTACTTCCGCAGAAATCATTCGTTGTGAACATGTTACAAACTAAAGACAGAAATTTATGAGCTTTTATCAATATGAATGAAGCCGGGTTCTTTCCCATGTACCCTGTAGACATTATATTCAGAGGGTTCGGAAAGAAATTATTATTTTTTCAAATGTGACCTCGGAATCTACTGTTTTCTCCTTAACATAACATAAAAGCTGCGCATGTTTTGATGTTCAAAGAGTTATCAAGTCAATAAAAATTTTAAGAAAATTTTATAAATCAATTATTAGGACTGTAATACAATTGCAATTGGGAAAAAAGACCTAACAAATTTCTGGATCATAGCTCCAATAGCATTTCAGTTTATACAAATAATTGTATCTACTGAAAGTAGCGAACGACAACTTCTATACTGAGGATAAATGTTTTCTTCATCCCACTGAGTTTCGAGGAAACTTCAGTTGACAAAAAAACCTTCGGAATTTACTACTGTACTTGCATTCGAGAACCCGTCACCGTTAGCACTGATCACAAAAATCACTGGAGAAACCCATAGAAATTGAACTGGAAAAACGCAACTTACTTTTGTGCTGTTTTAGTGAGAGCGAGAGACGACGAACAACAGGAGGAACCGATCGACAAAGGTGTCCGCTACTTGCACTTTGGTTTAAAGCGGTGCACACGACGTACTACAGCAGCCTACTTCGCCCGGGTGGCAGGAGCAAATTCACTCGCAGCAGGATTCTGGCAGGATTCGTCGCAACACGCAACACGTGACCAAGCTGATGCGCGTCGTATCGCGGAATGGCGGGAACTGACTGACTTCGGTGCGTACCGACCTGAGGCCCTCCATTTGTCGCCATGGATACGACGATCGCCGTTCGGCGATGGCGCCACGACGGACCGGGAACGCGAAAACGCGGGCGGCTTCGGCCTCCTCAGACCCTCCGCTTCCTTATTTCTCACTTCCGCGTCTCGAGGCCTAGGCGAGATGTCCGCGAGATCGGTGGGTTCGATTCTGACAGGGATACGTTTCAGCACAAGATGGACACTTTTGGTCTGACGAGCTAGATTCAAGGGCGGCCTTACGAGGGGGGTAATGGTGGTAATTACCCTCCCATGAGTATCAGAAACTTGAAAGAAAGTAGGATAGATTTTTATATACTCCTATTGAATTATAAAGGTATTCATTATTCAACAACTTTTGGGCAATTGGAAGTATCTGTGAACAAACACCGTGAGTTATAATAACTCACTACTATAACTCCCTGGCTATGTGCTTCTGAACAAGCCGATTGACCGAAAGAGAACAGTCCATTATTGGTATTGAGGGGAGTAATGTCACTTGAATAATTTTGACGTTTCCTAATCATTATTGTGGATGTTTTGCTGAAAAAGATTAATTCAGATAGTGAGGATGAATTATTATGTACACCTTCAGGAATACGACAATCAGCCAATGTCCCAAAACGAATATAAAGGTGTTTACAACAATTTTCAACATTGGTGTAGCAGTAAGAATATTGAGTCATCGTTTACAGAGAATGTTCTTTTGGCATGTTTTACTGAACTTAATATCGATACCTTTTTGCCAAATTATCGTAAGCCTCAACGTACTACGTTGAGGCTTACGATAGTTTGGCAAAAAGGTATCGATATAAAGCATCTCCCCTATGGACTTTCTAATCCATGCTAAGAAGCACAATCAACATAAATAATGCATTGTTATAGATAACTATTAAGATTTGTAAATAAAGTTCTTTCGCTTTACTTGTATCTCAGTATTTCGAATTCAAGAATGAAAATTGAAAAATTTTACTCGATAAACTAATAAGGAAGCCAACAAAACAATTCATGTATCCCAGATACCAACGAAATTCATCATTTGCAGTCGTAGACCATTTTCGATCCATATCAGATCTCGTCAGTACGATTAGCAATATGATGAGTTCGATGAATGAAACAGAAAGACCTTAAAACATAAGGCAACGTGGTACTGAGAAAACTTCCCAAATCACGCCACCTGTCCGTCCCAAGAGCAACTGTCTCAAATATCTGTATATCATAAACTGTTTTATCAGCTCTCCAAAGACGAACAAGGCTTAAGCTTGAATCCGTTGAATTCCTTGTGTGACTATTTATGCTTGTAATCTTCACGGCGTTGTCATACATGTGTATTTCGTTTTTGGAGAGCCGATAAAAAAGTTTATGATCTGCAGATATTCAAGACAGTTGGTCTTGGAGCGGACGAGTGGCGTGATTTGGGAAGTTTTCTCAGTACCACGTTGCCTTATGTTTTGAGGTCTTTTTGTTTCATTAATCGAATTCATCATATTGCTAATCATACTGACGAGATCTGATATGGATCGAAACCGGTCTACGACTGCAAATGATGAATTTCGTTGGTATCTGGGATACATTAATTGTTTTGTTGGCTTGCTTAGTAATTTATCTAGTAAAATTTTTCAATTTTCATTCTGGAATTCGATCAATTCAGATAAACAGCCGTATATTATTCCTTCTTAGTAGATAAAATATAGTATTCAACTTGCGGTAATGATCATAACTCACTTGATGAACTACAGCAAACTTCATCTGCGTGAGTTATGCATGCATTACCGCTCGTTAAATAATATACTATTATTTGTTTGTATTTTTACTTGAAATATTTGATGTATTATTGGTTTTTTCTGCATTTTGATTTTTTCTTGTTTTTGAGTTTTGAGAAAATGTAAATTCCGAAGTTTATGTGAAGTGATTAAAAAATGTGTACATGATTTATTGGTTCTCAATCGTTATTACCCCTCCACGAAAAAAATCTAAATCCGCCCTTGGCTAGATTCCCAATGCTTTACAAGAATTAGCGTTCGAAAATCGAATGAAGAAATCAGTCTGCCTGCCAGGCTTCAAAAATCAATTGTTATCCGGCAACGATCCTCCTGAATTGAGAATCCGATCTATGAATTCTGACGACTGAAAATCGGAGGCTTATGCTTGAAAAAATTCCAGTAATGGGATCTCAGTGAACTTTTTGTCGGCTAAATCAGCATAATTTCAATGAGATCTCAGTTTTTGAGCGATCGTTCTACTTACACGATGTCTGAATTCCACCAGGGGTTCGGTAAATATGGCCGTTCGAAACTTTTTTCACCTGAATACTTCGAAACTACAGATTCGATCGAGATTCTCAAATGGAAAATTACGTGTTCAAGCTACATTCAAAATTTTGTCCAGATCGCATGATCATTACCATAGAACATAAATTATAACTTTCGAACGGAAAGGCCTAAGGACTTGAAATTTTCAGGGTAGGTTTGGATCGCGAATGTCGCGGTCACGTTCATCAATGAGCAAAATTAGACAAGGGGTTCCGTAAATCTGGCCGTTCAAAATATTTTTCTCCTGATAATTTCGAAACGACTGATTGGATTGAAATGAAACTCTGCACATAGATGAAGAATAATATATTCAAACTACTTCTAGATTGCATTACCAAGACCATAGATACCGAAGAAAATTTTAGGGAATTATCGAGATAAAAAAAATTGGTCACCTAAAGCACTGATGTGAAGTCTGAAGTTTCGCCTTAGTTTGAAAATTTCTATGACAGCTGTCAAAAATTTTTCCAATTGATTCCTAGAACTGGAAAATTCGAATCTACCTACAAGGTGGATGAACGAGCGCTCGAAAGCTCCTGACTTCACCGCAGTGCTTTCTACAATTTTTTTCATTCTCACTCCTTGTTGAAGAATATTGGTTTTATTGGAGCTATGTTGTGTCGTTTTCGGATTAGGGAATATTTTCGGTTAAACGCTGTTAATACGAAACCCTGCACTGTACATTTTTTCCACATGTATGCAAACTGAGTTCCCAAAGAGGATCCTTTATCCTTTCATCATGAGAAAAGGCTTGAAGAATTCCGGAAGATTTAAATGACATCGAATAGACCGAACTGCCTTTCAACTTGTCCATTACTCCCCATGAAAAAATTCAAAACCCGATTCAATCTTTTGAACCTTCGAGTTCATTGACCCATTCTCTTGAGAACCACCCGAGATATTCGCACAATATCCCCTAAACCCCATGTTCTCCTTATCGATCACCCCTCCTCGATTCGAGAATTAGGACTCGGAGGCCCAGTAGGCGTATTTATATTTCACTTATATCTTCATGGGATTACCGGCGAATGCTCCGGAGATTTGTGGATCTTCTTCGGGTTGTTCCCTGTTCGCGAGACAAGTGCGTTTAATGGCCGAGTTATGTACTTCGCCTCGGCCTGTTCTGGCGTGTTTCGAGATGGCTCTAGCGCCATCTCGGGGGTGATTGATACGATAATGCGAAACCAGTCGCCTTACCAGGGGAAGAAGAATGATTTAGTGCAATAGTGAATTTTTGAGATGCACCGATTGAGGATGTAAATTGATTCCTGAAGTGATCACATGTGATCACATCCTCCTCCAAAGTGAAAGACATCCTTCAGAAAGAAAAAAGTCAAAATAGCTTTTCTAACCAAAATGTCCATAAAAGAATGCTCGAGATGAAAGAGGAGAGATAGATGGTACATCATGTGGTGGAAACTGAATTCAAAAAGGCAATGGTAAGCTTGTCCTCGTCTTATGTCTGCCTAGCTCTGTCAATCAATTTTCATGAAAGCTCTGAATCAATAATTGATTCCTCAGTAAAAATCCACTGAGGAAATAATAGACAACACTTCCTCAACCGAAACAAGTCTCAGTTAAACTCCCTAAATGAGAAGATTTCGTGTGTATACATAGTTTATAATATTCATACTTCGTGTTCCCCCTTAGAATTGAAGGTTTGGTTTCATTTCCCAGCGTTTCGGTTTCTAGTGACTCCTCAGTATCGACCCGTATTCCCAGCTACACCTTCCAGAACAACTAGGGTAGTTTGTTTACTCGCACATCCATCTCCCTGAAACTTTACTAGAAGTCGCCCTTCTAAGCTGAAAGAACCGAGAACCCGAATGTGTCGAATTGACAAACAATCAAGCCCGTTGTCCCGATTTAGTAGGTGACAGCGGATGGTGCTTCGAGCGTGAAAACGAAGAGTTTTCCGCGTGCAACCGTAGGGCGGCAGTAAATCCAATTTTTGCAGGTGCAATTTTGGGTAACTGTCGCCTTTTCACCGTGACGAAACTAGAGGTAGTAGTGAATGTGTACTAGCCTCGTGAGGAACACGCCTAGCGCGATGCAGGCGACCCCAATCTGAAACGTGATACGAATGGGATAATGGCCAGGAGTAAAATTCGTTCTATCGACCTTGGTCCTGCCTTGTTTTTCGCACAGGTTGAGATATGGATTTTGTACCGAGCTGAATCGTTTATTATTTTTCTTTCAGAAGTCGCGGTCGCGAGGCACGTGATTTTGCCATTTTTCGTGCCGAAGTGATATCCATGTGCCGATGGGAATCGAGGGGACGTGTGGGTTGGAGAATATTTGTTCCTGGCTATTATCTGGAATTTTTTGAGTACGATGCGAATGTTCACTCCTTAGGTTCGAGGATAGATTATATTGGATGCAGAAAAACTATGGGACTGTTATTTTCCATTCACTTTTCAATTTTCAAAAATGCGTAAATTTCTAATCAAAAAAGAAATTTCAACGAAATTCCAAATTTTAACTAGCCTAACTTCAAAACTGTGTATCAGTATGGAAGCAAAAATAAAAATTCGAAAATATGATCACAGTTAATTAAGAGGGGCGAACCTGAAGCCGGGACTGAATTCAATTTACACGTACATAGTTGCCTATGTGGTTGCATGTCCCTATTGTAATCGGTGTAATAATGATTAACAATCAGATGCTTTGAAATCACCATTTTCCTAACGTTTTTTCAAACTCTCAACTCAACCTAACCTTACCTAACCTAAATATTGATTTATTAATACCTTCTGATTTTGACAAATAGAAAAATTTGATAGGAATCTAGGACAAACGTCAAATGCACAGCATGGTAAATTGAAAAATTAAAAATCTGTATCGTTATGAAAAATCTGTATCATGATGTATCTTATTATAAAACGTATTATGGGCATAAAATTGTATTATTATTGTAAGGGTGTAGAAAAAAAATCATTACTTTATCACACAGATTTGTTACAAAGGGCGTTCGAGAGGTGTATGGGGTGGGGTTCGGAACCATTTTTTTGTGCTTTCGTCATGATGCGTTAAATAAAAAATAAATTCTTCAATTGAAGATGCTGCTAATGCTACTACTTGTTCTAGCCCTGTATCAATGAACTGATGTTAATTACAGCTGTTGGTTCAAATTCTAGTCGACTATTTCGTTGAAGCATACTAATATTATTGTGCGTTGAACCTGATTGATATTTATTGAGGTTAACTGATGTTAAACTGAAAATATGGTTGTGAAATGTAATCTAATGTTTTATTATCTCGTTCGTGTTGATATATTGCTCCCTCATAGTTGCCGCTATTCAATGATGACGCCAATATAACGGGTGATTTTTTAAGAGCTTGAGAACTTTTTTTAAAAAAAAAACGCATAAAATTTGCAAAATCTCATCGGTTCTTTATTTGAAACGTTAGATTGGTCCATGGCATTTACTTTTTGAAGATAATTTCATTTAAATGTTGACCGCGGCTGCGTCTTAGGTGGTCCATTCGGAAAGTCCAATTTTGGGCAACTTTTTCGAGCATTTCGGCCGGAATAGCCCGAATTTCTTCGGAAATGTTGTCTTCCAAAGCTGGAATAGTTACTGGCTTATTTCTGTAGACTTTAGACTTGACGTAGCCCCACAAAAAATAGTCTAAAGGCGTCAAATCGCATGATCTTGGTGGCCAACTTACCGGTCCATTTCTTGAGATGAATTGTTCTCCGAAGTTTTCCCTCAAAATGGCCATAGAATCGCGAGCTGTGTGGCATGTAGCGCCATCTTGTTGAAACCACATGTCAACCAAGTTCAGTTCTTCCATTTTTGGCAACAAAAAGTTTGTTAGCATCGAACGATAGCGATCGCCATTCACCGTAACGTTGCGTCCAACATCATCTTTGAAAAAATACGGTCCAATGATTCCACCAGCGTACAAACCACACCAAACAGTGCATTTTTCGGGATGCATGGGCAGTTCTTGAACGGCTTCTGGTTGCTCTTCACTCCAAATGCGGCAATTTTGCTTATTTACGTAGCCATTCAACCAGAAATGAGCCTCATCGCTGAACAAAATTTGTCGATAAAAAAGCGGATTTTCTGCCAACTTTTCTAGGGCCCATTCACTGAAAATTCGACGTTGTGGCAGATCGTTCGGCTTCAGTTCTTGAAATGTCAAAGCATACTGAGCAAATACTAATGCATGAAAATCCTAACCTCAAAAAAATCTGAGCAAATACTAATGCATGAAAATCCTAACTTCAAAAAAATCACCCGTTATTTTATAAATTTACTTAACCTAGTTGTATGCTTGTCACATAAAACGAGTAAAAATTAATTTTGGCCAGTGTTGACTGAACAAAATTTCAAATAGTGACATGAATCAATGTAAGAGATTTCAATCTGTAATAATCAAATCATTATTTGTGAGATACAAGTATCGCATTGATATGTGGAGTAGGTTATGCCTTTTGATCATGGAAAGATACACGCTTCAAAAACAAAAAATAGTCGAAGAGTAACAGGCAATGTAGAACGATACAGAACTATGTTAAATGATTTTTTTTCCAGCTGAGAATAATCTCGAGGATATGTGTTCAATAAGATGATGCCACCTGCCACACAGCAACCTCAGCAATCGATTTATTACAAACTTAGTGATGAAATTATCTCAAGAAATGGTCCAGTTAATCATTCCCCCAGGTCGTGTGATTAAACACCTTGATTTCTTTCTATGGGGACATGTTAAGTCACAAATTCATTTTGATAATCCTGACAACCACTGAGCAATCGAAAATCAACATTGAAAGTGCTATTGATGAAATATGGCCAAATTTGTGTGAAAAAGTGGTGAAAAATTGGGTTGGCAGAATGCAGTACGTACGAAGAAGTCGTGGTGGTCATTGATGATGTTATCTCCCATACACAATGGCATGATGTTACCTTTCAAATTTAATGTTCAAATTGTACCATTCCTATTGGAGAACCCTTCAAAAAACATTTAATTAAACACCAAATAAAAGCATAAAAAAATTTCGTGAAAATGTTGATATATCCTGACTTCAAGACAAGATAAAGTAGTAGAGAAGCAACTATTCCATAGAGCCATACGGTTCAAATGTTCTGTCGAGAAAATACAGTGTTGGAAAAACTTTTCACACCAAAGGCCAAAGAGTATTCTTGTTATGGTTTTTTGAGAAAAGTACGTTTTTGATTTTTTTGTTGGCCGTAACTTCTAAACTAGCCTAGACAACCTAGTATTGTGTTCAGTTGTCTTGTGCAAGCATACAGCATTTGCGAGTAATAATAGTATATTATTCAACGGTACTGTAGGTCATAACTCACGCAGATGAAGTTTGCAGCACGAGCCAAAAGCGAGTGCTGTTATTAATCAAGTGAGTTATGACCATTACCGCAAGTTGAATACTATACTTTATCTAAGACTCTAACAATAAATACTAAGGAACAAGTACAGAGGAAGAACTTTATTCACGAATCTCAATAGTTACCTATAACAATGCATTATTTATGTTGATTGTGTTTCTTAGCATGGGGTAGAAAGTCCATAGGGACGATGCTTTATATTTAGTGCTGAGTTCACCAAAATATGCCAAAAGAACATTCTCTGAAAATGATGACTAAATATTTTTACTGCTATACCGAATTGTTGTATACACCTTTATATATGTTTTGGGATTTTTCGGGCAATAAATTATGTATGGTAACATTGGCTGATTATCTTATTTCAGAAGGTGAACATAATAATTCATCTTCACTTTCTGAATCCATCTTTCTCAGCAAAACATTCATAATAATAATAAGGTATCAACTCAATTTGAGAAAACGTCCAAATTATTCAAGTGACTTCCCCCAATACTGTTCCTTTTCGGCCAATCGGCTTGTTCAGAAGCACAAAGACAGGAAGTTATAGTAGTGAGTTATTATAACTCACGTTGTTTGTTTACAGATACTATTGATTGCTCAAAAGTAGTTGTATAATGAATATATAATTCAATAGAAGTAGATAAACAATATTTTCTATATCTTTATAATTTTTCATTCAATTAGCAACTCCAATTTCTTCCAGAGCAAGGAAGAAAACAGGGAAGACTTTGACAGACCAGATTCGAAGGATATATCACCGCCTGCGGAGATTTTAACATGGATAACTAGGCATAGGACCCCATAAGACCCTTATGGCTCATAAACCAGAATGTCCTGCACATAATAGAATAATTCCGAATATAAGGCTGCAAACGGAATTTTTTCCGGCGTTCGTTCCTGCTGGGAATGGATACAATAGCTGACGACTGGGGCGTTCGCTACGTTCTAAAATAGCGCCCGTTATATAAAAAGGGCAAAATATGGATCGTTATCCGAGTTCAGATTGCAGTCTTGTCGGGTTTATAAAATAGGATGTAGGCCTAGGGTGACACGGAAATAGGGGATAGGGGAAACACACTGGCGCCACCGTGAAATAAAAGGGTCCGATTCCCCGGGTCCTGCTTCAGAATTCGGGGATATTGGAACCAATTTCGGGAAGTTATGAAAATCGGAATGTTGCGCCGACGGGATTGTCTGAGCGGGGAATTATATAATTTCGGATTCCGATATGTACTACGGTCATTCTAAGAGAAGTACCTTCGTAAATATATAGGTCGACTCTCTAGCTTGTACATATATTTCAACAGTATATTTCTGAGTAAAAATAAGCTTATAGATAATGGTTTTCAAGTTTTCAGCTTAGGAAGATCCCATCTTTAGTATCTACGTGTATTGAGCAGACACTACAAAATGGTGGAATTACCCAATTAACAAATCCACAAGAAAATCATGAATAATTTTCTTTATAATTTTTTTGAGATTTTCTCGGTTTAATGGATTGAAAATATGAAATATTTTTTAGTTATCAAAATTAAGCCAAATTTTAGTGATGAAGCCTTTCCTTTTTAGATGATTTTCGAACTGAATAATGCCCATAAATATCCCAGATCATTTATATTCCATCGATAGTGGACCAAATATTTTATTACATCCAATGAAATATTCGCTCCATTGTTGACTCCGAATTTGTTCTCAATACCATAACAATTATTATGAATTCTCCAAAATACAAAACCATCTTTCATAACTTCCTCCCCCTTCAAACTTCGGGAAAACACACACGCACAAAAGACTCGATCTGTCAGATCACTCCTACGCGAAATATTCGTCAGGAAAACGTTATAATCATAAATGTCTCTTATGGAAGTTTCGGCGAGTCCCTCCAACAAAAGCGTCTCCGCAAACTTTTCAATCCGGCATTCTTCTGTCGGCCTCGAAGGCAAGACAATGTCTTGGTAATTGATTTCGAACACTTTTGTCCTCATCCCGGAACAAGGGGATGAAACACGCCAAGCAGGCAAATTTCAGAGGGCAAGCTTATTATAAAATGTGTAGTGCCGAGATATAGCGACACCAATAAGCGATCCCCTCCTTCCCTCTCCACGGTAAATGTCATATTTGTGCTCTATACAGGGCTTTTGTTTGTCAGTTCCATTGTGGACCCATTCACGTTACTTCCGACTTAGTCAGCGAAAAAGTCTGATTACTAGGGAGAGCGTCATTTTTCATAATGGATACTCGAGAGAATGATGGGGACGAAACCGTAGTTTTGTCATCGTCCTCGGAATTCATTATGGTAATACAAACTGCTCCGGAATTATGGGATAAGGTCTGAGATTTAGGTTCGCTGAGGCCGTCTGAAGGACCGGCATAACAAGAAAAGGGTGAACCGGGAAAGATCTATTCGCGAGATGGGAGTGTATTGAATTTGGTGCAAGAGAAAACGTTGAAAGATAGTTGCTTCAAAACCATACAAACCATTTCACATAAGTATAAAAAAAAATTTGAGATATTGATTTTGCAAAAAAAATAATCTACTTCAAGCTCAAAATCACCCAAAATTAATCCTGACAAATTGAAATACCTGTCCACTATGACAACTGTACCAAATGTTGGGTGTCCGAAATATGAACGAAAGTTCACTTTTCATCAAAATTCCATTTCATTCATTTTATATCAATATTCGAAAGATATCTGATTTATATCTTTGTAAACAATAAAGGCGATTTATTATTATTATTATATAAGAACAAAGTAGGTTCAAAGTCCAGAATTTCGAGAAAAGAGAAGGAATTCTCGTTAAGGGGCAGTTGAATAGGTCGAAGTCTTACCCTATGCCTATACAGGGTGTCCCAAGTTCGAGTGCCTACTAGACGTTTCTTGAGAACCGGACCTATTTGAAATCTGAAAATTGGGATTATGATATTATTCGACTTTCTCTACTGAGCTAAAATATTCTTGAAGCCTGGACAATTTCAGTTATACAGGGAGTGAAAATAAATGTCTCGAAAATTTGTTTTGCATGTTTTCTTCTCTTATATGATCGATTATTCAATTTTGAATATATTTCTATTCGAATCGTTGCAAAAAAAACTGAAGAAATATGCGCAGTCAGTATTATGTTCGTTATTCCTATTCTCGATATCTCAAGCATAATCTGTCTTTACATTTTCGAATTAGAAGAATGGCGGAATATTAATCATTTCCTTAATTTCGGAAAAGTCGTCACAGGGTGTTTCAAATATTTTGTCAAAAATTGCGCTCAGAATTTTCCCATAACTTTTTTTTTTCCAATTAGAACCACTTTTTCTATGATTGCCTTGGATGAAAAATAATGATAGTGTTCAAAATATTTGTTTGTTTGGTCGAATTTCCAGCTCGAAGGACGTGAGGTCTCAAAAAACTATGTGGCGCCTTCTGCTTTTCTACAGTATTCACAAGAACTCGAATTGAAAATGCCCAGTTTTCGACACCTCGAGAAAGTCCGAAACAAATTGAATAATTCCAGAGTTATCAAGGGTTTTCTGAATTTATGTCGTACGTAGAGACAATTTCATAAAATCTGTTTTATAACAATGATCTGCGTTCAAAGAAGATAAATTATCCGAATAATTCACAAAGGACAGATCTCTTTTCTGAATTCATCTATTTGTTCTGAAAAAACAAGAAAGACGTTCTAGAATTTGAATGAATAAATCAAAAAAATTTTTTTGCATTTTTTCGTCTTTTATATGATCGATTATTCAATTTTAAACATATTCCTATCCGAAAAAGTTCTCAAAATATCGAAAAAAAAAATGAAAACAAAAGGGAGTTAGTATTATGTTCGTTATTCCTTTCCTCAATATTTCAAGCATTAACTGTTTTTACATTTTAGAAGTAGAAGTATGGCGGAATATTGTGCATCTCCTAAATTTTGGAAAACTCGTCACAGGGTGTTCAAATATTTTGTCGAAAAATGTGATCAGAATTTTCCCATAACTTCTGTTTTTGAGCGCTCGTACTACTTACACGAGGGCTATATCATTTCGTCACGATGTCTGTATTTTTCGAATTTTGAGCCGAAAATGGTCTCAATCGACTATGTTCGACTCACTGATGACGAATCCGTCGGAAAATTCGAGTCTGTCCGTCCGGCCGTCCGTCCGTCCGGCCGTCAGCACGATAACTCTCGAACGGAATGTCCTAGAAACTTGAAATTTTCAGGGTAGTTTCGAATCTCGAATGCCGCGGTTAAGTTCGTTATTGGGCAAAATTCGCCGAGGGGTTCCGTAAATATGGCCGCTCGAAATTTTGTTTTCCTGATTACTTTGAAACTACAAATTCGATCGAGATGAAATTTTGCACTATAATGGAAAATGAAATGTTCAAGCTACATGCAGAATTTTGTTCAGTTAGCATCACCAGAACCATATAAACCATAGAAAATTGTAACTTTTGAACGGAAACGCCTAGGGACTTGAAATTTTCAGGATAGGTGTGGATCTCGAATGTCGTGATCACTTTCATTTATGAGCAAAATTATACCAGGGGTTCCGTAAATATGGTCGTTTGAAATTTAGTTTTCTTGATAATTTCCAAACTACAGATTCGATCGAGACGAAATTCTGTATACTAATGGAGAATGTTATATTCAAGCTACATTTCTCTAGATCGCATGACCAGAACCATAGAAATCATAGAAAATCATAACTTTCGAACGAAATCGAAAAAAATTGATCCGCTGAAGCACTGACATGAAGTCTGGAATTTCGCCTAAGTTTCAGATTTTTTTCGACAGCTGTCGAAAATTCCTTCAATTGATTTCTAAAACTGGAAAATGCGAATCCACCTTCAAGGTGCATGTACGAGCGCTCAAAAGCTCCTGCCTTCACGGCAGTGCTTTTCTAAATTTTTTAAATAAGAATCCTATTTTTTTTTATTGCGTTGGATTCTGATTGGGAGAAAAATAATGATGGTATCCAGAAATGTTTATGTTTCTACCAAATTTAATAATTCCTGAATTATCAAGGATTTTCTGAATTAATATCGTACGTAGAAATAAATTCATAAAATCTGTTCAAAACAATAATCTGTGTTCAAAGAAGATAAATTGAAGGATTTTTTGAATTTACGTAGAGACAAATTCATAAAATCTGTTTTATTTTTATAACAATAATTTTGTCCATAGGGAATGATTGGAATAATTCATCTTCTTTGAACACAGATTATTGTTATAAAACAGATTTCATGAATTTATTTCTACGTACGACATTAATTCAGAAAATCCTCAATATCTCAGGATTTATTTGATTTAGGAGCATAAACATTTCTGAACACTATCATTATTTCTCTTCGCAGAATCCAACGCAAACATACAAAATAGGGTTCTGATTAAAAAAAACAAAAGTTATGGGAAAATTCTGATCACACTTTTTGACAAAATATTTGAAACACCCTGTGACGAGTTTTCCAAAATTCAGGAGATGCACAATATTCCGCCTTCCTTCCACTTCGAAAATGTAAAAACAGTTTATGCTTGAAATATTGAGAATAGGAATAACGAACATAATACTGACTACTCATATCTCCCTTCTTTGTCAGTTTTTTTTTTATATTTTGAAAACTATTTCGACGAACGCAACGATTCGAATGGAATTATATTTAAAATTGAACAATCGATTATATGTATAAGAGACGAAAAAATGCAAAAAAAATTTTTCGAGAAATTTATTTTCACTACCTGTATAACTGAAAGTGTTCAGGCTTCAAGAATATTTAAGCTCAGTAGATAAAGTCGAACAATATCGTTATCCAAATTTTCGGATTCCAAAAAGATGACCGGTTCTCAAGAAACGTCTAGTAGGCACTCAAAGAGCATTTTTACCTACTAATTTTTCACGGATTTACTCTCCTGTATTTCTCAATAAATGTCAGACCCTCCAGTCGGTTCATCATCTAGATCCGAAAATCAATAGATCCTAATTTCCCCATACGAAACTCCACCTGTATGCGGATTTTGCGAACCATCCCATGTAGAAAACTGAATGCGAATCAAAACGGAACTCGTGCGTGAAATAGCCGACTCGTCTTCTTCCACATCCTCAAACTCGCCCATATCGCGAAGGACAACTTTCCATCGTGGAGTTACCACAATCGCGGCACTCCTACAGGAGCCCGAGTGTATAAAATTTGAATATTCTGGATATAATGCCCTGGTAGAAAGTTGTTTGTATGCCTCCGCATTTGATCGTACTAAAATATATCTACACGTGAATGCATTAACTCCGTGCCACTGTTGTATAAACGTTAGCATGTTGATAGTTACAGTTTCATGATGTACGATAATATTATGTATTATCATCATGACAAAACCGTCATTCTGGAGATGATTTATGATGCCGCTTCACGTCGACCACGAATCGAGGGTCTTTGTGGAACGAAAAATTATTTAAATTCGTTTCCTTGTGCCATTAGAAGACTGACATTTCGTTCAGTCCTCAAAGCATAACTATATATGTCAACGACTGTTTTTCCAAGAATGTAATCCGTTATAGAAGACTTTTATCAAAGGTTACTCCAAAACCCTAGATTCCAATATTGTTTCATGATAACTTGTTTTTGTTAGAAAAAAAGGCATATTTCATTCAATTCAACTCAAGAACATTCATAAAATCTCACTAAATTCAGTCGATGCTGTACCTATATGAAAATTGGACTGCCTTGCGCATTTCTCCACGTGCAGGTATTATTGTCGAGTAAATTCGAGCAAACGCTCGATGAAAGTTCCACGATCAATTACTACAGTAACGATACTTATATGCCCCGCTTAATAGTTACTCAACAGGCATATCACGTTCAATTTCACACCAACGTAACATTCGTTTCCGCCAAACTCTCTATTGCTTTTGAAACAGGGCATTCTGATTTATATGGTGATGATTCCGAAGTGATTGGATACACTGCTTCACAAGTGGATCGATCCTAGTTTTATTTGCCGGATTTAATAACGCCTTTTGGACGTCCGACGCCAATTTATAGTTTGGTCGCGCGAAGGAGCTACAACGCTGTTGATATCTGGTCTGAAAACGGTCGGGATTGTGCGAAACGACAGGGACGTATTGGAAAGTATTCCTGGATATACTAACAAGAATGCGGAAGAAAACAAGTTCAGTCAATGAAGACTCGAAAGGGAGTTTCGAAGGAAATTTAGAAGGAAAGAATTTTTCCGCTCGTATCTTTCAACACAAGAACGAATACCGGGAATTGCCCGTTAAATTAATTCCTGTTGTTCAAATGCAACTATCACAATAAAAACCAGGCCTCTCTGAGAACAATCTGTACTTGCAATCTAACATGCCGATTCCGGTTTGAGTGAATTGAGTCCTATATAATTATAGCGGTGATCAGGTACTTTTGTTTCAATGGGAATATTTCCGTGAACGTTGCAGAAATATCTAGTTAAATATAATAATATATTATATTATTCCACCAGAATAAATCTTGTTTAGCTCACAATATTTTAATCTGTTTTGTACCATATGGTTGAAGTTGTTTGGAATAAAATATCGATTTCCGACGAAAGAACGAACATGATGGAACAGCAATTCGATAATTTTTAGCATTTTTTGGCCTCCTACCTAGAATTGAATATTTTCGATCTACGATTGCTACAAACACTTGAATAACTTTTCCTAGCGAATACAAAACAAAAAGAAAAGAGGGTTAGTATATCATCAAGAAACAAATTGTAGGAACAGGGAAATAAGGGATCAACATGAAAGCAGAGGTTGACGTCGGGTTAGATTAGATCAGAGGAAGAAAGAAATATTAGATACATAGCGAGCACCGACGGTCCAACATTTACCGTACCGCTCCACAGAGGGCGCTACCGAATAGACAAAACTCAGAAGATACAAGCAAAAGTATCGAAAAGCTCAATACTAGTTTTCAACGAATGTCTCTCTAATTCGTTGGAATAATGTAAAGATACTCTATAATGAATATAATATAAATTCCTCCCTTTCGAGACACCTATTTGCGAAGTCACTCTTTATCTTCAGATAAAATGCATTACTACAGAAAATTTGTGTAAACGCTCAGGTTATAAGCTTCGAATACAATTAACTTGTACTATATTATTACATAATCCCAACCTTCCCAACTCTGTATTCTTCAGATGAACCATTTATCTATTATTCATTTAGGACCATATATTATTTTGATAAGCTTTCAATTTCTGATGACGCACATTGCAGGTGTTCATTGTTTATTATTTCCCTTATAGAACTTCTAGATGAGAGTATTTTATAAATAACTCTGAAGACGATCGAGCGTCAATAATTAAAAGTAGTTTCTTTCTAACTGTATGCTAGATAGGTCGGATAATCGTCCGTTGTAAACAAATAGTTAGTTTTTTTTAAAACTTGGCTTTCAATCACAAAAATATAATTATATTAACGATCTTCAATTCAAAGGAAAATTCCTGTTGAATCTATACTGCAGTTCCGTTATAAGTGAAGTGATTCTTGTTTCAGTTTACTGTTCATTACTGGAAATTCTTGTAGAAATTGAAGTTGGAAGGTTGGAATATTATTAAACAGGAAATTCCTGTAAGTAGTCACGCATATTCCGGTTTTCGCCACAGTATTATATTCCTGTTGAAAAGACAACCTGCAGTTTGGTGGTGACTACTGTAAAACTTGTTATTTCTAGAGGCATTAAACTACCGGAACTGTCACGTAAAGTCAACAAATATTCCTGCTGTCGCTTATAAAGGGGGAATTTCCTGTAGGAGTAACCGAATTCTGATAAAACTTACTATACACAGAAATTTTAAATTCTCAACAAGATTGCATTTGAGTTGCTCATCAACGAAAATTGTATTTTCATCCCAAACAGTCATTATTATTAACTTTGAACACTTGTTGCTTGAAAAGCTGTACCGCACTGGGTGCGACAAAAAGACCCATCACAATTTTTGTTGATTATGTTTTCCAGATTTACTGAATTGAATTATAAGGCAGCATTTCTTCTTCTTGCGCATATCCTTGAACATTTTATGGAGATGTCGAGTGTCATCCAGAACTTAGACCTTCTATAGTATAATACTTCTCGGTATGAATTAATTTTCCAATTACCGTCCGGACCTGCCGAACAACGACGTTGAAAACGGCACCAGATGTTCTCTGGGAAACTTCCTCTGTGCTACAATCGCCAAGTGGCTGAGTAATGCCCCAGCCGCAAATCAAGATGGCACCACATATCTACACCGGCTCGGATTTATGTCCGCCATAATTATTGGCTCCATTGCCTCCGGTTATTTTATAACTCTGCGCGACGATGTCCCAGATACTGGGGAAGATCCGATTCCTGCTCATTGCAGTTTGCTTCGATTAAATAAGTCAATCGTTATCCGTCACTGAATTGGTACCTTCCGAGTGACGTCTACAACGCCCTAGGATCCAGATTGATGATTATTGGAGAAAGGAAGCTTTGTTTCACCAAAATGACAAATTCGATGTGAGAAATAGACAACCTTTGAAACATAAGGCAACGTGGATCTGAGAAAATTTCCCAAATCACGCCACCTGTCCGTTCCAAATGCAACCGTCTCAAATATTTGTAAGTCATGAATCGCTTTCCCAACTCCCCAAGACAAAGACACATGTGTGACCCGCCGTAAAAATTACGAGCATATGGTCACACATGGAAATAACGTCTTTGTCTTGGGGAGTTGGGAAAGCGATTCATGATACTTCAGATATTTGGGACAGTTGCTCAAAACATAAGGCAACGTGGTACTGAGAAAACTTCCCAAATCACGCCACCTGTCCGCTCCAAGACCAACTGTCTTCGATATCCGCAGATCATAAACTGTTTTATCGGCTCTCCAAAAACGAAATACACATGTATGACAACGCCGTGAAGATTACAAGCATAAATAGTCACACAAGGAATTCAACGGATTCAAGCTTAAGCCTTATTCGTCTTTGGAGAGCCGATAAAACAGTTTATGATGTACAGATATTTGAGACAGTTGCTCTTGGAACGGACAGGTGGCGTGATTTGGAAATTTTCTCAGATCACCGTTGCCTTATGTTTTAAAGGTTTTCTGTTTCTCATATCGAATTTGTCATTTTGCTAACAGTACTGACGAGATCTGACATGGATCGAAACCGGTCTACAGGTGCGAATGATGGATTTGGTTGTCTCTGGGATACATGAATTGTTTTGTTGGCTTGCTATCAGTTTATCCAGGATAATTTTTCTATTTTCATTACTGGATTTAACAATAATTTGAATCCAGGAACATTCGAAGGTAGAATGCTATTCGTTTTTTGATCGTTGAATATTTGAGTTTTGAAGTACGGTTGATTATCTGTATAATATGGCCATCAAGTGCTAGTTCTTCTAATGTTTTTATTGTAGAAGATATTATTACTTGAGTAAGTTGATATTTTTGTGTGGCTTCGATAATTTTATTACGAGCGATACATTCAGAGTTGAAATTCTGATGCCATTAAAATGATATTATAGACTGGCCAAACTTTACTTTTCTGAGGATATTTGTAACACAAGATATTCGGAATCGAATTAACGAACAAAGTTTTGGTTCTTGAAAGAATCGGAAGTTTCTTATTATTCTATCTGGTGCATCGTAGAGATGCGTCGAGTATGCCTGGAAATTTTGTTCGATAACAAGATGAAGGTTTGTTCGATGCCCGGCAGGACTTACTGAAAACGTATACTGAATGTTTCGGACCTTGCAGACAGAACCCTCGTAATTGGGTTTGTAGACCATCAAGCTCCCTCTTGTTGTGAGTAGAATCCTTGCTACTTTCCAGTTTTGCATACACATAAATTAGGAAAGTTTATTTCGAAACCCGAGGAAACTTCCTCCTCATTCCGTTTTGTTTTTAATCAGTGATCCAACGAGAATTCCGGGTATTAATTGCTGGCCAGAAACTCTCGTCATTTCACCGAGAGTACGTCCAAATAAAAAACAGTCCAACACTTCTTTATAGAAATTAAGAAACCGCGGAGCATGGCAAATGAAAACGTCGTTGAAATTTTAAGGGTTTCCGATAATGAGCGGGAAAGCGCCATGGAAGTTTGCGGAGCCCGGAAAATCCCGGTCTGCGTTCGCGGAAAATGTTTTCGGGAGATATTCCTTTTTACTTATTAAAACAATACGAAACTAATTAAAGCAACCACAGGCGTGGCATTATACACCTAAATCCATTGTGTGAGATTTAGGGTGAATTCCTATTTATAATACCTGGAAGCGCACTTCCGTCGGATTCCGTTGGATTAACAATAACACAAATTTACGAACTAGCGCGATTATTCTCGATTGTTTTCCCGAGCCATCTCTGCTCCCGTATTGAATTAGAGGAGTAGGGATTCTTCAGGGGGCAATTATATCGAAAATGTTTTCCATTCTGGAAGATGAGACCCCCATGAATTTTTTGAGGGGTTTTTTATACAATACTGGCCTATCTTGCAAGAAATGTTCAGATAGAGGTTCTTGTCCTGAAAGTAACGAATTCAAAGGTTCAGGTGACGTTGTCGGTTGTAGCAATTTGATTTTTTTAATCAAACAACATAATCCTGGCGGTTCCTTTCGATATCTCAGAGCATTGCAATATTGACAAATAGTGCCCATATTTCCAAAAGAAACCAATATATTGCTAGCATAATCAACTTTGGGATCATATCTAAATGCCAAACGCTCAAAGTTGATCATTTCATTGGAATCTATATTTCGCTGTATCTCACCTGAGATCGATAATATCGATTCTTCCGCAGCTGGAGCAGATTTTGATTGAGAACCTCTCATTCTGTTTGCCTCCACTCGCTGCCTTCCCTCTTCTTTAGACTCATTGTCTCGATCATTACGAACTCGCCTTGAGTCGCGCGTCCTCCGACCAATATTTGAACACCTCACTGATGACATTTTTATCAATCACAATAACTATCCCACAACACAACGATATAAATCAAACACAGTGATGAAATTCTGAGCAATTTCTAAAAACACGATAAACTTCCCTTTTTGTCTAAGTGTCAAAATCCTCATGGAATATAAGCAATCTATGATTGTTTGCTTGGTTGAAAGAAAAGAAAGTCTTTTTTGCTTTTCCGTACGGTTTTTTCGGAAATATTTTGTTGTATAAACCTTGTCCTGATAATAATGAGCACAACTAAAAAAGAATGATTGAATTTGGAGAAGTCGTTTGAATGTGATGCCCGCACATAGGTAAACCATATATCCTCTTTCATCAATAGATTAGAGGAAATGATGATGAAGAGAACTGTAACTGATTTCGAAAGAAATAACAATACTAACAAGATTATCTGAGTTGAAAAAGATCAGTGGTCAGTTTATCCTTCATTTATTCATTCATATCAAGCAAGGATTCACAGTTTTGAAATCACAACAATACAAAATATCAGGGTTGTACTTGCTGAAATATTCCTCATCAATCTATTATGTCGAGCTGGAATGCCGAATTTTTCTTTTGCGCGTGATATGTGAATAAGCCGAATGTGCATGGGAATTGATATCGAAATTCAACATCGAGAAATGTGGGAGTATATCATCCCGAACGTTTCATAGAATTCACTCGATCGGGAAGTTACGTCAAATAATTGAGCTCAAGATTCCGCGATTCTGGGAAGCCGCATGCAGAGCGGGCAACTCAGGCGAAATAAGCAGCGTAATCTATTCCTTCTGTCGCATCCGCCTCTTGGTGCCGGAAATCTGCCAGCATAGCGGAGCTTCGACAAGTCCTACATGCTCCTAATTGCCTTGTCTGCTCCGAAGATATTTTCATGGTAACGACCCGTGCACCCGAATGACAAACAGTTTAATCTGAGGTGCAGTGAAGTTTCGGTTTATTAATGTTGAATAGGCTGACGCGAAACAGTTTTCATTAATTTAATTAATACCGATGGCTTATTCGATCCATGGCGTACCTGACGCCCGCGTTCGATGACGATACGCCAAAAACCCCCTCGATTTACGAGGTCGAAAGGGATCAGCGCGGATGATTGATACTGTGGGGCACGAGATTTTGGAGTTCATGTAATTCAATCGATTCCTGCTGGGATTGACTGAAATGCAGGTGGGCAGTTGCATTTTCTGATAGCATCAATCACAGGGAGTACCATGTTTTCCGAATGGAAGATTAACCTGGCTTCACAGTTCTATATGGATATAACTTCCAAAGACTTTTTATGTTTGGGACACTCTACTTCAACGTCGGTAATAAACTTCCGTTTCGATGTGTTCACCAACGTCCCTACTCATAAAAACAATAGTTGCAAAAATCCACATAGGTTATGAAGGTCATAAGATATCAGTCCTATTCTTCTTATTTTTTCCCCCTACCTAACTAAATCGAGTGCGAAACGCGAAGCTTCAGACTTCGTCTTTCTTCGTTTTACGCATTTTTCAGTTTTATCAAGGTCCTGTAAGAGTGACCAAGTAACCATTTCTGTGTATGCTCTTATTGTCAAGAGTGTCATGTGCCTAAGGTGTTCGTTTTTGTTTTGTCTGGAATCCGGATTATCATTCCCAAGAATTACCAAGAATACCATCATACCCAAAAATGGCAAAAACTAAAAAAATTATCGGAGAATAATATCCAGAATCCAGGAATCAAAGAATTCTGACGAAACAATCTTCGAACTACCTCATCCACATCAGTCATAGCTAGTGTGAATTGTTGATTATTTTCTATATTCAGACAAGAACTGGTCTGATTATAAATTTCACCTTGCATATTGCGAAAAAATGTATCACATGCATTATCTTTATATATAAAAATTACGTCACGTTGTTGCCAAGTTTCTGGGTCTTTCCCTGAAACTGAAATTTGGAACGGTTTGAGAACTGTGTTGAAACTCTTGAAAAATCAAGGATAGGGTTAGGGTTAGGGAAGGGTTGGGTTAGGTTAGGGTTAATAATAATAATAACTCCACTGATTTGAATACTTTAGCCACAACAAGCTAGTTTACTATAAGTTTCACATGGAAATTGTTTTATTTGTCAAATAAAAAGCTATTGTGATAGTTGATTGAATTTTTTTGTCAATATTTCTCTTTTTTCTCCAGAAATCTAACGGAGAAACACCTACAAGCAAATAAATATGTAGATATAATCATTTTTCCATGAGGTATAATTTTTACTCGTAGATAAGAAATCATTCCGTCAATCCTTCCTGCTCGTTGCAGTTGAAATTATTGATATATATTTGTTGTATATTAAGATTGATTATGGAAAGTGAGCTTTTATATGGAGATTCAGGAATCCTTCATCAAATTTTTATGTTCAGAACATCAACATTGTTTTTATATACCTAAATATTGAAGACTAAGAAACCATATTGATTAGCGAGAGCATTTTCCGTAATTTCTCTTTGTTTAATATGTTTTTTGTTGTTTTTCACTGTGATATTTATCATTTTGTTGATTATTCTGTGTTCTACGATTTTGTTCATGTTTCTATGTGGTTTTACCCATTATATATTTTTGTTTTCTCATGGTGTTGGTATATTCTTTTTGATAATTTGTATTAGGTAGTCATGAATTCTTCATCGTTCAATATGTGTGCAATATTTTTTTCTTTGTAAACGTTGTTTGTCTTCAGAAATATTGTCTTTCGTAAATCACTCTCGTTCTGTTATATTGTTCAATTTTTTTCGGGATTATTTCGAGGAATAAATATATTTTCTCATCATTCGAAAAAAAAGTACATTCCGTTGTATGCATGTGCTTCTTCCTGTTTATTATACCTTTACGCCTTTCTTGTATACATGGTGTTTTTCGAGGTGAGTCTTTTTTTTACAGGTGCTAGAACTCTTCAAAAGAGATTATTTCGCCGGAAGTTGATTATATAAAATATTAAATTCGAGAAGAATGCGAAAAATCTTGGTCATCAATATCTTAAAACGACACTGAATCGTGTTATCTCTCTGAACTGAATCACGGTGCCATATGCATTCCAGCAAGTAAAGTAATTAAATATCGCGAATTTGTATATTCTCTTTGAAATTTTATTAGGCGATTTATCCTGAATGGTATAATTCTTAAAGTGCGAACTAAGAAGAGGAAAAATTACTGATTGAAAAGGACCTATAAAAAAAAAATTAGGAAGTTCATAAACTCACCGATAAAATTGATCCAAATTGTTTGAAATGGTCACCATTCGTCTGATGTGCACAAAGTTTTGCCCGGCGTAATAACGAATTATCACATGCAGCAACTATCACATCAGTTTGCTCACGAATAATGTCACAAGCATTTTCAATGCATTGTTTCGGTTCTTCAACACTATTCACCTCACCGCTACTGTACCCTAATGTTCTCAAATGACCCCAGAAGAAGAAATCGCAGGAGTTGAGATCCGGGCAGCGTGCAGGCCAAGAAATCAACCCACCACGTTCTATCCACCTAAAGTCACAAAAATCATACGCTCTGTCAGATGATTTTCCGTAAACTGAACCTCAATACGTGCCTACATCAGATCCGTGCAGGAAATTTCCCAGAATCGCGGGTAACTTCGATTTCGAAATACTCGACCCTGGGTAATATTTTATACTAAGAATTTCTGGAATTTTGACTTATTTTGATGAGTTCATTTTGAATTGGTAATAAAATAAAGACCACCAAAACCAGCCCTCTTGAGGGAGTTGAACGTCAGACCGATGCGTTGAAGCAGAGAAATCCATAGACGATGTAGTTCGCTGAAATAAATTTGATGACATTGATTTCATGTGATGTTCCTCTAGTTGCGACCGTGAATACTTTGTTCTCTATTCGCTTCTTCATACCGTCGGAAACATTCGTCATTAGAGCTTTAAATACGTCTCGAAGACGGGGAATCTGAATTTACAATAATTCCGATTCAAAACATCTGAACCGAGTATCGGAGAGGCAAACTTATTCACTTACAATGCCTCCGGGGCGGTTCACCTCGACGAAGCTCCTCCGATAACGGTCCTTATTCGAGATTCAGCAGATAAAATTGCCGGAGAATAAGCGGAGAGCCAAAGGCGTAGAGGTGGGATTGCACAGTGCCATCGGACTTTTTAGACGTCGCAGATCTATGTTGATGAAACGGTTGTTTGTAGAGCAAACAACCAATCTAAACTCGTCCTGCTCCTCGGAGTAGTACATTAGCACCTAGAGTCGCCCTGAGGAACGCTTTCTCTATTTGAGAGACTCAATATTTGTCCTATGTATATATTTATTTGAAAAGTGCTCGATGGGGCTCTCGAAGCAATTCGTCAATCCGGTCGTTGAATATTTCTTTCCTCCGTCTTGGATGAAGAAATTCGCGGAAGGGAGTCTTTGATGATACCAAATGGGGAATCCGATTGAAACTGCGAATTAAGCCTAACGCAATGAAAATTCATTTCCATATTGCTTTGACCAATCTGTTGATATACTTCGTCTTCAAGAACTGAACAGTAGGTTGAACTTTTTGTTCAGTTTCAATACCTCCGCATAAACCGAGCATAAATACCTTCCAATACCACCATAACTTTTCGCTGATTTATAGCTTATTAATTACCATGAACAAAAATTTGTTGCTTTATTATTTTCCAATCTATGGTTCTGCTATGTTCAAATAGTTACGTGATCCCTACTTCAGGAACTTCACACGAAGCAGAGCACATTCCTGGACATTCCTAGAAACCGTGGGACTAGCGGAAACCGTGCGGATAGTGCAAGCTCGCGTATTTTCTCACATATGAACACTAGTTAACTTTTTGAGAAAGACATTATTATAAGGGCAGTTCATATTATAAGCTCTGTCATCAAATTGTAACCAACTCACATTTCCTGTATTCTAATGCTTAAATCTAGTTATCTTTTATCTCATAGTTATGATTATTATTTCGGAAAGAAATTTTGAATTTCTGGTAATTCAATCCTTACGAAATCACACACAAACCTTCGTATCGTTATCTCACAACCGAATTCAAAGTTCAAAAATAATTGCGAACAAAGTACATTATTTAACGGGCGGTAATGTAGGTCATAACTCACGCAGATGAAGTTTGTAATTCATCAAGTGAGTTATGACCATTACCGCAAGTTGAATACTATACTTTATCTACGACTGCAACAATAAATACTTAGTTACAAGTACAGAGAAAGAACTTTATTTACAAATCTTAATAGTTACATATAACAATGCATTATTTATGTTCATTGTGCTCTTTAAAATGGAGTAGACAGTCCATAGGAGCGACGCTTTTTATTTAGTGCTAAGTCTAAGCCAAAAGAACATTCTCTCTAAACGATGACTTGATATTCTGACTGCTACACCAATCTTGAAAATTGTATTACATCTTTATATTTGTTTTGGGATTTTTCGGGCAATAAATTATGTATGGTAACATTGGCTGATTGTCTTATTTCTGAAGGTGTACTTAATAATTCATCTTCACTACCTGAATTCATCTTTTTCAGCAAAACATTCACAATAATAATCAGGTATCAACTTAATTGGAGAAAACGTCAAAATTTATCAAGTGACCTCCCCTCGATACCAATAATGGACAGTTCCCTTTCGGCCAATCAGTTTGTTCAGAAGCACAGAGCCAGGGAGTTATAGTAGTGAGTTATTATAACTCACGTTGTTTGGTTACATACTATCAATTGCTCGAAAGTAGTTGAATAATGAATATATATTTCAATAGGTGTAAATAAATCACTTTATTTCGATTTTGGTAAAGGTTAAGACTTAAGGCCGAGTAGTATATCTGGGGCATTCTGTGGGTTTATTCCTCGTAAGGTGAGAACTAAAATGAGTTAATTTATGGAAATCCACTTTTGAGAATGAGTTTGTTATAGAAGAAACGGAATGATGTGATAATAAAAAAACTTCGAAGCGTTTTACTGCCAATAGGTAATGAACCTATAGTTTTAGGATTTTGGTCAACCCGATTCGAAATTTTCGAAAGAGTGTAATAGAACTTTCCTTCCTTAGTTTCTATTCGGATAAACCTGAGATAGATACCTGACGATTGATGCGAAATTTATTCGTCCGACGAATCGTCTTGCAATTTTCTCGAAACGTAAAAACCCGTTTGTCTCGAACCACAAGATAAATTCTGTTGATAATGTTGGTAGCCAGCAATCCCATCGAGATTAAGGGGGCTTCGAGGAGCGAGCTTTCAGTTATTCATAGGGAGCGTGCCCTCTACCCCCTCGCAGTGGCGAGCTGTTCCAGTGGAAATCATGGACCAGCTGTTTCGCTCTTTATTGTGTTTTGTAATCAGGGCCGGCGGTGTTTTATTAGTGGCTGTAATTTGAGGCAACGGCTGCGCCTCATAAGAACCGTTGATGTATAGATTTTATTGACTAGAACTACATTGTAACATCTCCGGGCAATGGCCAGGGCTATTGCTGCAACGTAAGTTACTGCTCACTGGGCGAGTTGCAGGTGTGTAACTCTCCGAGATATACGCCAATTCGATCTCGCTCCTCCGCTCTCTCTGCCGAATTGCAATGCTGCAGGAGAATCTGAAGGCATGAGGAATATTCTGTATCGGGAATGGAAAATCTGACTTTTGGTAATCCTCAAGAATGTCATAGCAAGAGATTGAGGACACTTCTACAATTCACTGCAGGAAAAGTCTAAGACTTGTTTCGCATAATTCGTTATTATTTCACAACGCAGCTCTAATACGCTTCTGATTGCCGACTCTATTATAGAATCGGTTTTTCAATCCACAATTCAACTATTGTCGAGATTGTTTGCGTCATCGGGAGATGCAGCTGGTCGAGAACCGTCCCGTCCTCTTCCTGAGTGCACGTCAATTTTTCCTGTAATTCGAGAGCTTTGCCATAGGGAACTCTGCGGGCTAGTGGAACGTGCGGTAAATCGACCTCATCCAGGAACGGAAGTCGATATTTAACAATATGCACTTCAATCGTTGAAGACACGCGACGTCCGCGGATACGAAGGTTGCTCGGAATATTTATCTATCGACCAAACTTCTGGATAATTATCCTTGGGAACCTTGTTTCTGCCGGAGTGATATATGCGAAAAGTTCCTGGGAGAACTTCTGGCATCAACAGAATTGCCAGATAGATCTCATGCAACTGAATTGAACTCGACGCGGCGATTGCTGGGATATTTCGCTTCGATGCTATTTCACCGAAAGCAGGGATATTTTTATTTATCGACAAAGCTTTTTTAGTTCTATAATAGAATAACTAATATGATTTCCACTAAATTGGGTTAAATTCCACGACACGTGTTTCGATGCAAAGCATCATCTTCAGGTGGTTAAGGTATAACTGAATTAATTTTCTAAACTGTAAAGCTACCTACTAATACAAACTAATCTTATCACAGGTGGGAGTAATGGTCAATCCTATACACAACTCCTTGTTTTTTAAAAACGAAGGATATTTCATTAGCATAACATAACATAACATACTTTATTAATCCTGTGGGACACTACAAGGTGTATAGGATAGGTCAAAAAGGAAGATTACATGATGGTTCCTAATCTAGTGACATTATGTATCTGAAGCTGAAGAATCAGAAAAATATTCATTTACCGAGTAGAAACATTCCGATGATTACATATTTTTGAGCGCTCGTACTACTTACACGAGGGCTATATCATTTCGTCACGATGTCTGTATTTTTCGAATTTTGAGCCGAAAATGGTCTCAATCGATAGAGTTCGACTCACTGATGACGAATCCGTTGGAAAATTCGAGTCTGTCCGTCCGTCCGGCCGTAAAAACGATTACTCTCGAACGGAACAACCTAGAGACTTGAAATTTTCAGTGTGGGTTCAGTTCCCGAATGCCTCGGTTCAGTTCGTTAATGGGCCAAATTCCACCAGGGGTTCCGTAAATAAACGTTAAAAGTTTTGTTTCCCTTATTACTTGAAAACTACAGATTTGATCGAGCTGAAATTTTGCACTCAAATGGAGAATGAGAAAATGTTCAAGTTTCATGTGAAATTTTGTCCAGATCGCATGACCAGAACCATAAAAACCATAGAAAAATGTAACTTTTGAACGGAAACGCCTGGGAACTAGAAATTTTCAGGATAGGTGTGGATCTTGAATGTCGTAATCAAGTTTATCTATGAGCGAAATTATACTAGGGGTTCCGTAAATATGGTCGTTTGAAATTTAGTTTTCTTGATAATTTCAAAACTACAGATTCGATCGTTACGAAATTTTATACATTAATGGAGCTGAATTTCTCCAGATCACATGACCAGAACCATAGAAACCATAGAAAATCATAACTTTCGAACGGAAAGGCCTAGAGACTTGAAATTTTAAGGATAGGTGTGGATCTGAAATGTCGCGTTCACGTTTATCAATGAGCAGAATTATACTAGGGCTTCCGTAAATACGGTCGTTTGAAATTTTGTTTTCTCGATAATTTCGAAACTACGGATTCGATCGAGAGGAAATTTCGTATTTTAATCGAGAATGATATATTAAAGCAATGTTTTGTCCAGATCGCATGACCAGAACCATAGAAACCATAGAAAATTGTAGCTTTTGAACGGAAAGGCCTAGGAACTTGAAAGTTTCAGGGTGGGTTTGGATCGCGAATATCGCGGTCACGTTCATCAATGAGCAAAATTAGACTAGGGGTTCCGTGAATATGGCCCTTCAAAATATTTTTTTCCTGATAGTTTCGAAACTACTGATCGGATTGCAATGGAATTTTGCGCCTAGCTGAGGAATAATGTATTCATACTGCAAAATTTCGTCCTGATCGCATCACCAAGACCATAGTTACCGTAGAAAATTCTAGCGAATTATCGAAAAAAAATTGATCAGCTGAAGCACTGACATGAAGTCTTGAGTTTCGCCTAAGTTTCAGAATTTTTTTGATAGCTGTCGAAAATTCCTTCAATTGATTTCTAAAACTGGAAAATGCGAATCTACCTACAAGGTGGATGTACGAGCGCTCAAAAGCTCCTGACTTCACAGCAGTGCTTTTCGTAATTTTTAATTGCGCAAATGGTTATATAATCTAATGATCTAGTATAAAGGAGAACATTCTAATAAAAGACCACGAACAAATTGGGCAGATATATTAAAAACAATAAAGATAAAACGGATAAATTAAATAAATTTAGCGTATATAAATTAACTTGCGGAGATTGCTCATGTTTTTACATAGCAAAAACAGGTAGGATAATCAGAACAAGATTTCTAGAACATAGAAATGGTTTTACTGAAGGTAGAGGACATTCAGCATACGCGGATCGTTGGAAGATTAATAATCATGCTTTTGAAGGAAACTTCGAAATTTTGCATAACAAAAATTAAAGTAGAAAATTTAACCGTTTTGAGAGCCTTGTGACAAATAAACAAAAATCCTCTATTTTCTTATAAGACGATCGAGTAGACTTGAACAATTCACCATTATTAAATCTTTTTCGAAGTGAAAATGTTTTGCCTCTCTTCTGAATTATGAAAAAAAAAATTTCAACAGATCTTTTCACTCAATGGCGGTAGGATAAGCATATTTTCACCCTTGGAAGTGCCATTGAGATATCATTCAATATTCATCCCGCACAAGGAGTTGGGCATAGGATTGACCATTACCACACCTTTGATTATGGATTCCATCAAGTATCGGCTAATTCTATTCGAATTTTTTAGTTTTATAGACTTCCAGCCTTCATAACGAATGAATGATTATCTAGGCATAATTATCGTTGATTTTGATCGGTTATTTCCAATAACAAAATTTTGAAACACTTGAGGAAAAACACTTCCTAACTCCTTCAGCAATTTGAGTCTTGGGTATAGTAGAAGCTGATTCCTCTCGAAGTATTCAGGTGCCTTGAAGTTATGAAGATCCTTTTTAAATTGAGTACTATACAAAAACATCGATTTTGATCATTTCGATTCCGAAAATTATCAAATTGATCAAGAAGAAGATATATATAATATAACATATACAACATCGCAAAAGTTGAAACCGAATAAAACAAGTTACCTACAGAACATCAACTCTGTTTTTCTATTGAGAAATTTCATTAAGTAGTTGAAGGAACAAATGAGCCTTTTCCACAACCAAAGACATGGTCAGAAAATTATAATAATTGAAAATGACTGCAAATTAATAACCAGCGCATTCGCCAATTCGCAACCTATTGTCTTCACAAATTTCATTCTCTAGGCAATACAATTTTATACCGTAATATACAGGATGTTTCCAAATTAGACGTGAACCTTGGAGGACGTGATAGTATCACTCATTTGCTGTCGCTTGAGCCATGTGTTTTTCAAAAAATTTCTCACCTTACTTGATTTTTCGTCAATTTTTTCTACGTCGACCAAATTTGATTATAATTTTGGATTATTTTCATCAGAAAAGGATATGATATGTATGGAAAATACAAAACTATCCTGTATTAGAAGTTGGAAAAGAATTAGTATGATTTGAAAGTTGGTATATGAAGGTAATAAAAATCAATTTTTAATATCAATTTGCCTGCAACTTTCGAATTCCACAATTCATGTATGAAAAAATTATTTTTAAAACTTGCCAAATTCCTTCTTCATTTCCTAGAAAAGTTTTCGTGAGAATGCAGGCAAATTGATATTAGGAATTGATTTTTATTTCCTTCATATACCAACTCTCAAATCATTCTATCTCCTTTCCAAAATCGAATTCAGGATAGTTTTGCTGTTTTCATACATATCATCGTCCAAATTAATAATCAAATTTGGTCAACGTGAAAAAAATTGACGAAAAATGAAGTGGTCTGAAAAATCTTTTGAAAATCACAAGAACTCAAATAACTCGTAAACTGTTGATTTTTGATTATTAACAAATATGGCTCCAACGACAGCAAATGAGTTATCCTAACACTTCCTCCAAGGTTCACGTCTAATTTGAGAACACCCTATGTATGTAATACATATTATAAAATTTTTTTTTGTTAGACTTCTGAAAAATACCACCAAATTACAGTTATTAACTCTGCAGATCAAACTAGTTTCTCGGAAAAATTTACAATTCATTTGAGAAAAACATGGTGATTTCTAAGATGAAAGCGATCTATCTTCGATACCTAGGAATTCTAGGAAGACAATGAAGCAAATATTCATCCCATCAAATTTCAAAACCTGAAAAAGTACAGCGAACAAGAATTAATGCACTTATTTACTCTTTGGCCTTACCAATATCTACTATATAACGGAACATCTAATATCACACTACTGGCTAGTGAATAGCAAAGTGTTTTTCGCTTCCGTTTCACAAGCTCAAAATGAAACTTCTAATATTAATGACCCTACCGGCCGAAGAGTTCATGACTGATTTATTTCTCGGGAACTTCAACAGAGTGCAGTATGATTTCGTTGAAATTTTAAAGGATGATGTCCGTCATACCTCTGCACTTTTTGATGGTTTAATCAGAATCTTTTCGCTCGTTCTACGCTCCGCTTCATTCACGATAATTCCTAGAAAAGGCCAAATCTGAACCCCTAGATTATTCTCTCGAACTTGTGACGTTAAAATTTGATGAGTTATACTCTTTCGATTATGGAAAAAACTTTGTATGAGATGACAACCATTAAACTTTATTTCTACCTTTGAGAATCATTGGATTATTTCTATTTCAAAAGAAGAAATGAGAATTTGTGAGCCAAAGTTTGAGTACACTCTATTTCTGATGATATAACCGGAGACCTTGCTGATGACGATTATCAGACCTCAAGCAAGCGGAAATACTGCATGATTATATCACCTTACATTTTCATCAACCCCACGGTTTTTCACCCTTCACCGCCTTTCCGAATCGATATATCTCGAACAGAATAATAAATAATGAACACACTAATTGCCAAAAAGTGTCCCAGTTTTACGCGGGATAAGATATAATCTCGGCGAACTCCCGGATAATTGGCAAACGTAGCGTTAGATTTCAAATATCGGCGTCTTTCTCCGACGCGAGGGGATGGAAGAGAAGGGGTGAGCACCTGTCGTTCTTGAGAGGCCTTGGTGGAGTGGCGTCGTTCATTTTGCGACCTCAAGCTCCGTAATTAATGAACCGTAGAATGTGGTGCTTAATATCGATATGTGGGCGTAATAGACTCATGAGAAATTTTGCATGTCAGCTCGGAATCATTCCTTGTCTACCCATCTGGTGCTCGGCGTCCTTCGGGAGGGTATATTGGAATTGATGAATTTAGCAAAAATGACAATGAGAAATGATTTCCCTCCATTATAACATAACAATGATTGGAAATGACTATCCTGCTGTGCATGCCAGGACCGTTGGCAGGATCCTCCATAACTTGTGGAAACTTCCGGAAAATATTTTTTTTACAATATTTAAAAGAAATGCAAGTAATTACTGTTATTGTGGTTAATACGAATATATATCAATAAAAGAGGATCTATGGTTTATCTATGTGCGGGCATCACTTTCAGACTACTGCACCAAAGTCGATAATTCTTTTTAGTTGTGTCCATTATTATCAGGACAAGGTTTATACAACGAAATATTTCCGAAAAAACCGTACGGAAAAAAAGGTATTTCCTTTTTCCTTCGACCAAGCGAAAAATTATACTTACACTTCATGAGAATTTTGACACTTGTGTGAGTGAAGTTTATCGTTTTTCTAGATATTGCTTAGAAGTTTACCACTGGGTTTGATATATATCGTTGTGTTGTGGGATAGTTATTGTGATTGATAAAAATGCCATTAGTGAATCGTTCAAATATTGATCGGCCGACAGGTGCATCAAGGGAGTTCGTAACGATCGAGACAATGAGCAGACAGAATGATTGGTTCTCAATCAAGAACCTCTATAAAAACATTTCCTGCAGTTATTGACACACTCGCATAAACCACATGCCTTCGGCTCGTTTCGTATCCCGGTTACTTCTCGTGTATTGATAACCGAATAGCAAAGTCGATCTGAAGATAATTCACTTTACAATCTTTACATTAGGAACTCCCTCCTAAAATATTCATAAATATCCTACGTGAGTATATCAATTCTTCTTCGATATTTTTACTGTTTGGTAACAAGAATAGGGATGGAAATTCATCCTAATCCAGCAATCGGAAGCACGTTAAAATATACACTGAAACTAGGGAAATTCATTTCAATTTGTGTAATGTATAACGAACGAGTTTCTGGCTTTGTTAAGCGACTAATCTCGATAATAATAACGGTAATGCCGACAGTCGCTGGAATGGCGCCAAATACACTGGAAGACTTCGTTTTCCTTTCCGAGTATGCAATTGTTTTATGTTTGCTGGTGTCAGTTATAAACAGCACTCAAAGTCAAGAGGTCTGGGTGAGACTGCATTGTTCTCGGAACTTGAAGGAGTTATAAAGTTTAAATTGAAGAGCCTATTGAGGGAAGAGCCAGGACCTGATCGATAGTTTGTGCACTGGGGCTGGAACGCTGGCGCGGAAATGTAGTTTCGAATTGATATGATTCCCCTGTTGGAGATGGAAAGTATCCACTCGTCTCTACGAGAAGCCAACTCTCTGATTGTGAAATATAGCCGGGAATAGAGGCCAAATGTGCGGTTTAGATCTCCGGAATCGGATCGTTACATTAGACCCTCCATGCAATGCGAATTTTCTTCTTTGGAATTTTTGAGGATCAATTACGTTGGATCAATTCTAACCTGACCTATATTCGAAAGCGTGATGACCTGCAATTAATGTAATGCAATATGCATATAATACAGTCGAGTTTCGAACTCGAGCATGAGTTATATCCTGGGTGAAAAAAAACATCATTAGCAGATTATGCCAAAGCAAACTGTTGGAGTAAAAAACGGTTATTCATTTCCACGAGGGTCAGTCTAGAGCATCCGGAAGCATCTACAACTTTGGTAAGCCCTGATATGCATAGCCGGATATTCAGATCCTGTGCGAACACGTAATAGGAGGAGCTGGGCTCATTTCTGGGAAAGAAAGTATTTAGCATGCTTTTTTCCATTAACAAGCGACTTTTACGACCTATGAGCTAAGTGTTTTATGCGTCCAGTATACACATTTTTATGCCAGATCTCCTTCTCGCTCCCTCCCGTTATGTTTTATGACTATGGCTTGAGCACTTTCTTGATAACGTTTCGTTATTTTCGTAATTTTACGGTATCTCAGTTTCTCTATTCGGCCGTAAATTTCGTGCAGTTGAATCAAATTAATTTTTGGTGCTAAAACTGAAGAATGGTCCCTGAATGGAAAATTAACGTCATATATGTAAATATTCCTACAAACTGAGTATAAATAATATTATGAATAAATAGAACACTGAAAAAAATGAATCCCAGGAATTTCCGGTTGAATGAATTCCTTTTGTTTGAACTCAACTATTGTAATTACAACAAGAAAAGAACGTTCTGAGAACAATCTGTACTCGCAATCTAACATGCCGATTCCGGTTGAAATGACTTGAGTCCTATGAACAGGAAAAACGGTAAGTATAGCAGTGAACAGGTATTTTTATTCTCTTAGGAATATTTCCGTAAATGTTACAGAAATATCTAGTGAAATATAAGGATTTTATAAGTATAACCCAACAATATTTGTACGACTAACAGTACGGACACATCAAATTCAACAGGAATGTTTGGTGATACTCACAGAAATTCAGATTATTCTACCGGAATAAATTTAGTTCAGCTAACAGTATTTTAATCCATGTTGTACCATATGGTTGAAATTTCCGGAATGAAATATCGATTGAAAAGCGACGGAAAAGGTGTTAGCATTTGTGACAGCAATTCCGTAATAAAATTCGGTTAAATGTGTCCGGAATCAGGGAAAAAAATTCTATATTTATTATGGAATCTCTCATCAATGGTATTCAACGAATATCTATCTAGTTCGGTAGAATAAGTTTTATTCTAGGTTAGGGTTTTTGATCTGATTTGGTGAATATTATCATTTTTTTTATGCAAAACACGGAAAAAAAATTAATGAAGAATAAAATATTATATATTGGGATCACTCTGGCTAAATAAGCTAAAAGAAAACAACTATGCTCAAAGATTAAAGAGACAGAACTGCTGGCAAATAAGAATTCAAACCAAGCAGAAATTCATCAAAAGTAATTTATGAAGTTCATTCTTGTTCAACTTCACAACCACTACAACCTGGAGATTCTATGCTATATAAATGTCCTTCCGGAAAAGAACGACCACTAAAAAAATTGAAGCATATAGGATGAAATGAAAGAAACTCGAAATTTGTTAACATCAATCAGAAAAAGGATTACTTATCATTAATTTCTTGATTCTACTGATTTCAAGGAATTATAATTTCATTAAATGAAATTCAACTAGAGAAAAAAATAGAAAGGAATGAATATGATCTTTATACATAAAAATTTCGTTTCAGGTTGATTGTCCGGGAGGAACTTTTATTATACTGAACCGATTTTAATCAAATTTTGCACACTGTTTGCAGTTTGATCCAACTCAAAAGAAAGGATAGTTTATATCTCAATTTATAGTTGCAATAATTTTTTATTTCAAATTATTTGTTTATTATGTATGACAAAGGGTGATAATTATCCACGCGGCAACACGGATCTCAAATCGACGACAGGACATCGCTTCCCCACTACACCTGATATCTCGACCATAGCGATAACGTGCGATTTTATTAAACAGAAAATCCCTGTAAATAGTCACGCATATTTCGGTTTTCGTCACAGTATTATTTTCCTGTAGAAATGACGATCTACATTTTGATTGCATCAACGAATGTAAAACTTGGTGTTTCTAGAGGAATTAAACTAACGGAATTGTCACGAAGAATCAACAAATATTCCTGCTGTCGCTTATACAGGGGGAATTTCCTGTAGAAGTAACCGAATTCCTGTTGTATATCCTGGGAAATTTCTTTGTGTGAATGCTGAAGAGATTTCGTGTAAAATTATATAGGGACAAAAATTTTCAATATTCATCCATGTCTTGTACATATTTTTCGTAGTAGGTTCCTCTCAATACACGGAATACTCCTTCCTTATATCATTTCTCTGAATTCAAAAATATGGGTCTACGTGAAATCGAGAAACAAAATGTAAAAAAAAAACAATTATTGAAGAGGTCATATTTAATATTTGAAATACACGAAGATAAAAAGTCCCTCCGCCATGCATATTCAATCATTGTCTCGTCTCTACGGCATGGGCGAAAGTGAAAAGGCCAGAACGTATTAGTTACCGTCTGCCCCATGTAGACATTCATACGATGTGATAGGTGGTTGCGTCGTCCCAAATGAATTACGATAATGTATGGTAGGTTAGAATCGTAGGCGTTTTTCTCCATATATTTTGCATGCCGGTATTTCGTCGTCGAAATCCGGCCTAGACCTCCAGATAACCGAATCAACGGAATGGCCCTATCCATCTTTTTAAATACGCGCCCTTTCTATCTCCCCGGCCTGCTGCGACGCACCCATTCCGACGGAAATGGCGGAGGTGGTCTTTGAACAAAGGAAACCCTAAATTAGAGCTGCCACCACCCTTTCGTGTTTGTTTTCGTTTCGAACGTGGATGGAAACGGATCCGAATTGGATCTGGGATGCGGTTTCGGAATTTCGAATTGTGAGAACGATGTTTCGTTGGGGCGACTTTTCCGAAATTAGAATGAGGAATTGAGAAAGAAGTAACGGAATGGTGACTCGTGGAGGTACTGACTTGGATAGAAAAACGGGTCCAGGAGATTTGAATTAGGCCTAATATTTTGTGTGTCTTCGTTCATTATCAAAAGATAATTTTCCAACTAGGATAAAATAGTTTCTGGTTAAGAATGAAGATATTTTATGAAACACTGATGAGATGGAGATAACTAAGTGAAGTTTGAATATATATAAAACTGGATTGAAACCTCGTCCCTCAAATATGATTGAACCAAATGATGTCATTTGAAACACACTATTGTAATGCTGAATATTCTGCAAGAAATGTTTAGATAGAGGTTCTTGTCCATAACGAATTCAAAGGTTCGGGTGGCGTTGTCAGTTGTGGCAATTCAATTTTTCCATTCAAACAATATAATCCTGGGAGTTCGTTTCGATATCTCAGAGCATTGCAGTATTGACAAATAGTGCTTATATTTCCAAAACACACCATATACTGCTAGCATAATCGACTGTGGGATCATATTTGAATGCCAAACGCTCAAAGTTGATCATTTCATTGGATTCTATATTTTGTAGTATCTCGCCTGAGATCGATAATATCGATTCTTCAGGAGCTGGGGCAAATCTTGATTCCGAACTCTCATTCTGTTTGCTCATTGTCTCGATCATCACGAACCCGCCCTGATTCACGCGTCCTGCGACCAATATTCGGACGCCCCACTGATGACATTTTTATCAATCACAATAACCATCCCACAACACAACGATATATATCAAATACAGTAATAAACTTCTAAGCAATTTCTAGAAACACGATAAACTTCACTCACAGAAGTGTCAAAATTCTCATGAAATATAAGAAATCTATGATTGCTCGCTTGGTCGGAGGAAAAAGGACGTACGGTTTTTGCGGAAATATTCCGTTTTATAAACCTTGTCCTGATAATAATGAACACAACTAAAAAAGAATTATCGAATTTGGTGCAGTAGTTTGAACGTGATGCCCGCACATAGGTAAACCATAGATCCTCTTTTATTAATATAGATTTGCTACGAAACCTGCAGATAGTCAAATGTGTATTTTCGACTTTATAAACTGAACAGATAAATGGAAGAACGGAATATTTTTTTACACGTTCTACCTGCAGGGAGAGCATCGAAGTAGATATTATCGTCGCCCACCATAGTTCCCGAAAACTAATCAATTCTCCCTATCTGAATCAGAACTGCAGCAATTAGCGCGCACCGCCAATGTTGGCCCGCATCCTCTAGCTCTTCATGATGACTCGGCCCTTCCTTGACTTCGGAAAATCCGGGATCTCCGGAGTACCGCCACATATACGTGCAATATATCGCCCAACTCTGTCGGCAGATTTGCAAAAGCCGGGCTTAGTGCGAAAATATACGACCAGGATGATAGTATTTACCATTATACGTGCGAGGTTCCTTGCCCCAATGCCGCCGATGGTTCTATTCTATTTGGCTAATGCATTCCCTCGTCTGACGGTGCACATTCGTGATTATTCCCCGCTAACCCGGTGCGGTATATCGATGCGATATTAGAACTGCTGCAATTGTGTAGAAGGAAATATTGTTAGCACTTTGAGCTCGCACACACGCGAAATTAAGCTCGCTCCCATGTAATAAAGCGCTCGGTGTATCGGTGTTGCGGGGACTGGAGGGCAGGTTTGAATGATTATGTATCATACGAGGAAATTGGATTTGCCTTATCTGGTAGGTCTTGCCTCATGGACGATCGGGAAGTTGGTGGATTAACAAAGTGATATATCCTGGCGTGATGTGGGATTTGCAGGAAAACTGAAGGAGAAACGAGTTGAATTTCGTTTCAACTCTGCGAATAAGAATTCAAATATAAATGTAGCAAAAGATACTCATAGATTCCATTGAAACATTCCCAAATATCGTTTGATCCAGCCACAAATGTAAATATTTTCAGACTCCAGACACATATACTGTGATATTCAAATGAATCTTACAAATTTTTAGTTTCGCAACGACAAAGTTGCTGAATGGCGAATGCGCCACCACTCCTGGTGAAAATTGAAGGCAGGAATCTTGGACGAAATGAAGTATCTTTTGATGACGTTTCTTCTGAGGGCTTCGAATGTAGAAGAGGAAATGCAATATAATAAATCGATTCTCAAGATCGACTAACAACTTCATTGGGGTTTTTGTTTTGTCCATAGTTTTGAGTTTTTAGGTTTTATAATCTCTTCTTGTTGAGAATACGAAAAAATAAATTCAGTTGTAGACAAGAACATTATCACGAAGAAAAATTGTAGTTTTTGAGATTTGACCGAGGACAAAGTGACAGGTTTCTAGCACCTGTCAAAAAATCCTGACGTGATGTGGGATTTATCTGAAACGGAAGGAGAAACGAGTTGAATTTCGTTTCGACTCTATGAATAAGAATTCAAGAGTGAATGTAGCAAAAGGTACTCATGAATTTCATTAAAATATTTTCAGACTTCAGACAAATATACTATGATATAAAAATGAATCTTACAAATTTTTAGTTCCGCAACCACATAGTTGCTAGATGGCGAATGCGCCACCACTCCCTTTTTCCCAATACCTTTCCTGATCAAAATTGGAGGCGAGCATCTTGAATGGAATGAAGTATCTTTTGAGAACGTTTTTATGAGGTCTTCGAATGTAGAAGAGGAAATGCAATATAATAAATCGATTCTCAAGGTCGACTAACACCTTGATTGGGGTTTTTGTTTTGTCCATAGTTTTGAGTTTTTAGGTTTTATAATCTCTTCTTGTTGGGAATACAAAAAAAAGTTTAATTGTAAACAAGAACATTATCACGACGTTAAATTATAATTTTTGAGATTTGACCAAGGAAAAAAAAAGATCTGCGCCGTGGATTGACCAATTATTGTTTCGTTTGGTATGCATTCTCGTATTTCATCCCTTATTCTGCTGGTACTACATTGAAATTCTATATTTTATTCTGATTTGACAGGTTTCTAGCACCTGTCAAAAAATCCTGGCGTGATGTGGGATTTGTCTGAAACTGAAGGAGAAACGAGTTGAATTTCGTTTCGACTCTATGAATAAGAATTCAAATGTGAATATAGCAGAAGACACTCGTGAATTTCATTGAAATATTCTCAAATATCGCGTTGATAGAGCCACAAATATGAACCTTTTCAGAATTCAGACAAATATACTATGATATAAAAATGAATCTTACAAAGTTTAAGTTCCGCAACCATACAGTTGCTAAATGGCGAATGCGCCACCACTTCCTCTTCAATAATCCCTTTATGTTCATAATTGGAGGCAAGCATCTTAAATGAAATGAAGTATCTTTTGATAACGTTTCGAATGTAGAAGAAGAAATGTAATATAATGAATCGATTCTCAAGGTCGAGTAACACCTTAATTGGGGTTTTTGCTTTGTCCATAGTTTTGAGTTATTAGGTTTTATGATCTCTTCTTGTTGGAACTACGGAAAAATCATTTCAATTATATACAAGAACATTATCACGAAGGAAAATCATAGTTTTTGAAATTTGACCGAGGACAAAAAATGCTCTACAAGGTGGATTGACAATTATTGTTTCGTTTGGTATGAATTCCCGTATTTCATCCCTTACTTGACCTATGCTATTAATTCTTCTGACTCTTAGTCATGCTAGCTTCCAATAGAAGAACTCATTCATTACAAATACGTCAAATCATGATATTTACTTCGGTATGGAAGCAACCCCAATTAAAATTTCAACACAAATTCCATTATATTCACTTATTCCTAAGTGATTCTCATAAATTTCATTGAAATATCACGTTGATCGACGTACAAATTTGAATACTTTCAGATTGAGCGAGGACAAATGTAACACAGAAACATAGACTACGATATAAAAATAAATCGTATAGATTTGATTGCTTCGATGAAATGTTCCTGGACCAACGACATACAAACTAACCATACAAAGTTGCAAAATGGCGAATGTGCACCGACGTCCTTTTTCTGATGAAAATTCGATGCGAGTATGTTGAATGAAATGAAGTATATTTTATATGTTTCCTAGAATTGCTATGATCGTAAAGCAGGATACTATGAGAAACATGTAATATAAATGTGTAATATTTCTTTCGAGTCGACTCTCGAGTCCTTGATAGTGGTTTTTTTATCCTTAGTTTTCAGTTATTGGGTTCAATGAAAATTAAATGATGAAGATTGAAATCTGAGGAATGAAAATACTCCAGATGATCAAGCGAACATTCCGGACTCATCCTTTCGATTAAGGGAATCTGTCTAGGAGAAGATATCACCTGCCTCATTCAGAAAAGTCACACGATCCAAATGGGACTCTAACAGGGCAGTGAAAGGCCTCGCGAGTTTTCGAACCATTTAATCAAGGAACGAATAAAATACCCTGAAGAAAGACGAGAAGGAGTCCCTACAGAATCCAATGAGCAGCTTCTAACCCTCATAACATGCCTGTACCTGTAATAAAATTATCGCGTCTCGCCCGAACTTTCCATCCCCAATTCCGTTTCACTTTTACAATGTCGAGCCACCGAGGCCGCTTAAACTCAACAATGTTATTTTGGCAGAAGATTTATGCAGAAGCTGACTTTCAGTTATTTTGTTCATAAGAGGGCGCCTGTTAATCGCCGTCCCTAATTGAAATTTGGCGTGTGTTTTAGCCTGTAACAGTCACCGGGGCGGAATAACCTACTCTTTATTGCTGTCACATCGCCCAACCTTATGAGAGAGGTGGAATTATCGTAAAATCTACCTGAATCAGATTCCAACTCGTAAAGTACGTTCCAGAGCTTTGTCTGTGAAGGATTATTGTGATACCAATATGGATGGGGTTCCGCAGTCTGAATAGAATTTCACACAATTCCACCCTGAATGACGGGGAAATTGAATTTGAATGTTCGGGAATTTATCCACTAAATGATCACTCGGTTATTATCCGTCATAAAGAAACTCATTAAGGGGCAACAAATTACGTAAATTAAACCTGAGGTCTTCACAATTCCAACAATCAAGGTTTTGTCTGTGTTTGGACAATGGGTTTGTTTCATATACAGGGTGTTTCACGAGTAGTTGGCCATAGCCTAGTGGTGAATGCAGGTCATTGGCATGAAAAAATCCACAATTCAATCTAGGGAATTCAATTTTCACTTCGAAAGGCACACTTGTCACAAGCGAGTAGCGATCGAACGAAATCATATTGTATATAATTTTTTTGAATTGCAGTCATGTTTTAGTTTCCTTGTGAATATTTCTTGTCTTCTGCTGCATTTTCAAACTTCGAAACTTAAGAGCGTTATAACTTATGAAGTAAACCATTTTGGGAAATGTAATCTGAAAGTCTATTCGTTCCACAACACAAATAACTAGATATTATTATTTTTTATTCTTTTTCATGAAACTCGAAAACTAATTATTTCATCTCATTATACGACTACCTAGCTCTAAAAATGAGATTATTTATAGCCCTTCTCATCATATCGGGATTTTGTCTCAATTCTGTGCAAGCTTCTTCTATTCTCTGTCTCAAATGGTCTCGTTAAGTTATTTCAACGACATATACATTTTCCTTCTGATAACTCCACAGAAAATAAACAATAGGAGTTAGATCTGGGGACCTTGGGAGCCATGTTGCAGGGCCACTATTCCTTATCCATCTATTTAGATAGATGTTGTGTAACCTCTCTGAATCGAACATACTCACAGTGGGTGTACAAAGTTCGAATTTTGAAAGAAAATTGAAGTAAGTTTGAATTTGACAGCTATGTTTGGAGGAAAAGAATATCGTTCCTTGAATTCAAGTAACACAAATATTCATTGTGCGAAGAAAGTGATATCTAGCGAATCTACACTCATTGATCACATGTTTCGAGAGGGTTCACGCCATTTGTCCCTAAACTAAATATGCAGTTTCAAAGGAATTCAAAGGTCCATTGAGCATACTTTCAATAACTTCTTTACGCAGCGTGTGACAACACTCAGTGGGTGCTGATGGTTTAGAATACAAAGGAATTGAACAGAAAGTTATAAAATTCAAAATTTCAACGAAAGACAAGAAATATTATCACGACAAGAATAAAATCAGGACCGGATTTCGAAAAAATTACATAAAATATCAATTCGTTCGATCACTACTCTCTTGTAACAAGTGTGCCATTCAGAGTGGAAATTGAAATCTCTTAGATTGAATTTTTTTTTATCGCAAGAACAGCATTTCTCTTAATGATGTAAAAAATATAGATTTTGAGGCTTGAAATATAGACCACGATATTCTGAGTACTGCCCTGAAAATATTGATATTTCGTTAGCCATTCTCTTCGACTTTTTGAAGTGAACAAATCCATGAAATTTGATCAAAATCGGACATCAGATTCCAAAGTTATGGCTATCGTAACTTCAGGCCTAAATCCATTAATCACCCTGTATCTTCTAAACTAAAAGCCTTAGGATACAAAACAAGCAACTTTTCTGGAAGGCCTGGATGACCTGCATTCACCACAAGGCTAAGGCCAGCCACTCATGAAACACCCTGTATATCAATTGATGATGAGAAGAAACTAATACCAAAGATAGATAAAGACAACGAGGCGGAAAATTAAATCCTACTATCAATGGTCCGAAATTAATTCAATTTTAGTTTCTGTGGAAGTTATTCCATCTACCCTTGGAAGATCCAAATTATAACTTTCCGAATAGAGTCTCCGATTATTAGGTTTATTTCATCCCTTCCCTCACAGGTAAAACTCATTAAAAGATTCCATCATGACGAAATTGAAAAAAATCATCGACAAAATATAACCTCTTCAAATTATTTCGAATGTCAGTTAAAAAAATCACCTATTAGAAATAAACGTGTCCGGTCAGAAGAAATAGGGTAGTAAATCCAAATGAAGGAATGTGGCTAGTTTCAAATTGCCATAGCACTATAACGATGCTAAAAGAGGCGAAATGCATATACGGCGTACTTGTCTAACGTTAGGTTCCACATTATGATTGTTCGATATGATTTCCCTCGCGGGCAGTAAATCTCGAAAAACATTTTCAGGTTTTAAGGTCACTCGGACATTTCGTTCGGAAACGCCGATAGGGAGTTTCTTGATTTATTGAAACAAGGGACAGACGTCGGTGACATGTAGGTTTCTCATAGCAATAACGGAAACGTGTCCAAAAAATGCTTTCTCTGCCGTTGTCATGGAACGGAATCGGCTCGAAACGTGGGGAAATGAGGGTGAACTCATCCCGATAAAAATTTAGTTTCTTTCCATTCCTCTCTTTCTCACTGGAACGGGACCAGTAGCTCTGAACTTTTTTCATGAATTTTTTGGAACCGGATGAATGGAATTCGTGTTTTTACCAGATATCTCCATCAGTTTGTGGTCTTCGAATATGTTTATTTTTAGGAATTATTTGTTCCAAAAAATATAACTTCAAACGGTTCAAAGTTGTATTATTTCGAGGGATATAAGATCATAGACGAATCTGGGAGACATTTACTGCTTTTGATTTTCAAATCGCAAGGAATTTTTCGGAACGTTTGATTGATCCTTCTCTTGGAACAATGAGTCAATTCTACATTGAACATTAAAAAAAATAAGGAATGATATGATTCAAACGTTTATTTTTCCACAAGCTACATCGAATAATTTGGAAGTTAATTTAGTTTTACAATTTTGGCCGATAAAAGTAACAAAACAAAAGTTTTATGTGAATGTCATGTTCAAAATATTCTCGATTGTCTGTCTGGTCGAGTGGATGAAGCTTTTGTTTTTACTTCATGTCCGCGATATCCAATAACAAGGAACGAAGCAAAAACTCACCTTTGGATGTGCTCTTCGTGGAAATGCTACTTTGGGATCAATCTGAAAAACAAGAATTAGATATCAGTAAACTGTAGTAATTCGGGAGTGAATAAGTTGGAATGATCACTATTCAAGTCCATTGATTTTTAACTTTGAAAATTTCATTGATATGACTTGATATGACATTTTTCATGAAACCCCGATGTTTCTAAATTTCCATCTGCAATAACTTATGATACGACGTTTTACCTATCAATGTTTTCTGTTGAATTTAACATACCGCAACAAGCGGTTTTTTTGAGATATCACTTTATCTAATACCTATAAATTCAGAAGTTTTTGAGGTTTTCGTTTTCGTTACACCATTTCTGGTAAAACGGCCGATTTCATGTATTAGGTAAATATTGAAAACTTCATTTAGTTGAGATTTATCAACGTTTTCGCTACACTTGAATCGATCGATTCAGGCAAATCGTAGACATTGGAAGATGATAAAAAAGTTACTCCATTTCTGGCGAAACGGCCGATTTCATGCATTAGGTAAATATTGAAAACTTCATTTAGTTGATATTTGTCAACTTTTTCACTACATTTGAATCGATCGATTCAGGCAAGTCGAAGATGATGGAAGTTGAAAGAAAGTAACTCCATTTCTGGCGAAACGGCCGATTTTATGCATTAGGTAAATATTGAAAACTCCATTTAGTCGAGATGTATCAACGTTTTCACTACTCTTGAATCGATCGATTCAGGCAAATCGAAGACATTGGAAGATGATAAAAAAGTTACTCCATTTCTGGCGAAACGGCCGATTTCATGCATTAGGTAAATATTGAAAACTTCATTTAGTTGATATTTGTCAACTTTTTCACTACATTTGAATCGATCGATTCAGGCAAGTCGAAGATGATGGAAGTTGAAAGAAAGTAACTCCATTTCTGGCGAAACGGCCGATTTTATGCATTAGGTAAATATTGAAAACTCCATTTAGTCGAGATGTATCAACGTTTTCACAACTCTTGAATCGATCGATTCAGGCAAATCGTAGACATTGGAAGATGATAAAAAAGTTACTCCTTTTCTGGCGAAACGGCCGATTTCATGCATTAGGTAAATATTGAAAACTTCATTTAGTTGATATTTGTCAACTTTTTCACTACATTTTAATCGATCGATTCAGGCAAGTCGAAGATGATGGAAGTTGAAAGAAAGTAACTCCATTTCTGGCGAAACGGCCGATTTTATGCATTAGGTAAATATTGAAAACTCCATTTAGTCGAGATGTATCAACGTTTTCACTACTCTTGAATCGATCGATTCAGGCAAATCGAAGACATTGGAAGATGATAAAAAAGTTACTCCATTTCTGGCGAAACGGCCGATTTCATGCATTAGGTAAATATTGAAAACTTCATTTAGTTGATATTTGTCAACTTTTTCACTCCATTTGAATCGATCGATTCAGGCAAGTCGAAGATGATGGAAGTTGAAAGAAAGTTACTCCGTTCCTGGTACAACGGCCGATTTCATGCATTAGGTGAATATTGAAAACTTCATTCAGTTAAAATAGGTATAAATTCGAGTGTTGAAGTGAAGGTTATAGTTTAATTATTGAAAAGGACTAATGCGTAATTCAAGTTAAAGAAGAAAATCTTCATACAAACCGAAGAAGAACATGATTTAACTGATAGCAAAAGATTGTCCTTGACCTTCTGTTATGGCTATAAAATATCCTGTTTTGAACGATCTCATTTGAATAATAAAAATTGCGAAGATATTTTGCGGTGAAGTTTTCGACGGAAAGATTTATCAGCTGATACGTATTGAAAAATCGAATCCTTGAAGAAACGACCACCTTCAATAATTCCTGCTTTTTCCTAGAATCCTAGACCGAACTCATCAAGCTAGAAAGCAACTTATTCATCGCGAAACAGGTGATGCATTTTCCGACAGAATTCTGATGGCAAACGCTGGGAAAAGTCAAAAATAAACTGTGCTGTCCGCAGTGGAGAGCTCGAATCTCCATCTCTGGCACTTCGCTAATGAGGAAAACGGACCGAAGCCCGACTCCGTGGGCGGGCAAACATGCGTTATCGGTCCTCATCTGTACACTTGCTTATTTCCACTAATGACACTCATTTATTCGAGATTTAATTTCGGTAATTAAGTGGCACACGGGTGCCATTACATCGTTGAAATTAATAATGCCCCCTGTTGGCTGCCTGGCACATATTTCTAATTTAAATTGAATCGAAGTTATACCGGGATTAATTGCCAAAAGCGCCTGTGACACAGTTTAATAGCTTAATTCCTCATCTGGAGATATAATGCTCGAAGCCCGATTTTATTTCCAACTTTCGCGAATATGATTTAACTGTTTTCCGCCGGTTCTGATCTAATAGCTTCGTAATTTGCCGGTTGACTCCTGAGAGCTGAAACTGGGTCGATTGGAGCGAAAAATTGGCAGAAACTCGGGACGTTTGGCAACACGTGAATCAATTATCCATCAGGTAATTTGAAACGAACACTTGGAACACTTGAAAAAGTTTAATCAATTACAAATATGTTATGTTTCGAAATCTATTGCCGATGAAATGATCTTCTAGGTCATCTATAAGTTTTATCTATGTGAATATTTTTATGTTCCAATGTATATTTCTTTCACACCAATGCGTTTTTTGGCATTCAATATTCGAACATCGCTCATAACACCTAACCTGTACCACTGTACCACTACTTCTCATGAAAAAATTTCAATTATTTAAAGAATCGAATCAACAAAATATCGCGCCTAGTGTCCGTGAACAGAATTCATATATAATATGGAAAATACACAAATATCAGCAGATGTTGAATTATTCAACATTAATTATGACTCAGCTGTAAACTCTCCAGTCTCCAAATTGTCTGATATTTTAAAAACAGAAATCTCAAGTTCACATTCAGGGAAGTTATTGAAGAGGTCCCCACAATACGGGTGCGAAATGTAGGGCAAGGGATGTGAGGGAAAAGGAAAGTGTAAATACATGAGTTGGATATCTTCTCACTATAGGTATTCAAGTTGTTCATGGAATAACCGAGCCTTCGGAACTATAACTCGGTATAACTGGAAATTCGAAATATCCATAGTTAAAACCGACACATGTCAGTTTATTTGCCGGCTTAATTAAGACTATCAACAACCATAATTCACATGAATTTCACGCAGAGGAACAAATTGCTGTACTAGTCACGCATGTTGACCTGAATCGAATGAAAAAAAGCAGAAAATGCATACTCTCGGTGCAGTCGTTAAAAATACATTGACCAATTTCTCCTGGCCATTACTAGACAGGTTTTTTCTACGGCGACTCGTCAAATTACATATTATATGCTGTCGTCATTCCCGATTCAGCCTCATTAGAAATGAAGGTGGTTAACCGCCAATAAAAATCCGATAATAATTAGCCGAGCCAGTAGTCCGTTCCGTAATAATAATATAGCTCCATAAAATTGTTGGCGACTTGGTAGACGAGATCGCCTACCCGTGGTCTAGTCGTCGACAGCAATAACCGTTACCACTACTCTGCTGTGATGACTGCAGCACGTTTTATTTCAACTTAGATTGTGTGCCGTGATATCAATCTTATATCAGATTTCATCCATGGTTCAGTCAATTGTCTCAAGTTCAAGTGGAACACAGGTGAAGATTAAGTGAACCATGGTCGTTTTCAAGTTGGCACCATCTTCTCATTTGTCATTGACACTTCTTTCTTTGACTCATTATCATAACATCAATATTCTGATATATGAGAACTTCTGGAGGGAAAGTTCAGAGAAATTAACCGTAGTTAAGATGAGAGAAAAGTATTGAAAAACCAATATTGAATTCCTCTGAATTGAACTTAACCATCAGATCTACGTATTTACCGATTAAGAAACCCTCTGAATTAAAAACTGATAAATACTACTGATGCGAAAAGAATCGAGAACTCAAGAAGGAAGCTTTTTTCGCGAAAAGTCGAAATTGAGAATAATTAGCAAATGGAGTTCTATATCTGGTGGTAAAGATTTACTGCTCGGATCTTCCTTACGGGTGAAATTTGTTGAAAAACTTTGATAAATGAATCTCTTAATGGACAAGTCTTATTCAATCCACCCGGATGATTAACTATTGTTTTCAGCATTACTTTGGGGGCATGAGAGATTTACGAGAGAATTTCCCATCTTCCGACCTTGTATACTGCAATATGTCAGCAAAATATGGATGGTGAAGTCTATACTCTCTGCGATATGAGAGACAATGACGTGGAGTCAAGAGTTTTTGCATGCTTGTTTGAATTCATCGCCAGAGGCGTCACCCATCTCGATCGAATCGGAATTTTTGAAATTATTGAGAAAAAAAAATCTTTGAAAGCTGTCAAAAAAAGCAGCTCTTTGTCAATCAAGCCGAATCAGCTGTTACAGAAATATAAGTTTTTTTTTATTATTCGCTAGAATCTTCTACGATTTCTATGGTCCTGGTAATGCGATTTGTACAAAATTTCGCACGTCGTTTGAACAAAAATTCTCCATCTATGTGCGGAATTTCATTCCGATCGAATACGAAGTTTCGAAATTATCAGAAAAAAAATATTTTGCATAGCCATATTTAGGAACCTCTAGTCTAATTTTGCTCATTGATGAACATGACATGGATATCTGAGATCCAAACCTAACCTGAAAATTTCAAGTCTATAGGTCTTTCCATTCGAAAGTTTATTTTTTCTTCATGAATAAGATCTTATAATGAATCATGTCGATAGTTTCCTTCGTTTTGCCTCTTATTTTCATGAATCAGTTAAAATGAAAATATTTTTCTGAGTAATCAACAATATTAATTTACCAACAAACAATATGAATGTCAATTATAACAACACTGATATTTTATAATTTAGATTTCTTCCCAAGTCAAATTTCAGTTTTTTCAATCGAAAAAGAAACAAGAACTTATTTATTATAAAAACACTGCGTCACTGCGTATTATTTTTTGACATTTCCTATGTCGTCTGTGTTCAGTTGGTTATTCCATTGATCATGGAAAGATACACGCTTGAAAAATGTTCAGAAATTGTTGAATTTTTTTATGAAAATCGAAGCTTATTTGTGAATACAGTGATTACATCCAGATAAAATCACTGTGTGGTGTGCCATTCATACTGGCGGAGTGATTGGTCTATCTTTTTCTTCGAAGAAAATGGTCGAAGAGTAACAGTCAATGGAGAACGATATAGAACTTTTTTTTTTTTTTTTCTTGCTGTGTCTTGAGGCTGTTTGATTCCAACAAGATGGTGCCGCCTGCCACACAGCTTCCACAACTAACGATTTATTGAAAATAAAATTTGGTCATGAAATTATCTCAAGAAATGGTCCAGTTAATTATCCCACCATGTCTGTGATATCTCTCTATGGGGAGAAATTTGAAATCAACGATGAAAATGATAGAATATAGCCAAATTTATGTGAAAAAGTGATGAAAAATTGGGTTGACGGATTGCAGTACGTACATAGAATTTATGGTGGTCATTTGAATGGTGTTATCTTCCATACATAATGGCTTCAAAGAAAAAAAAATTGTGTCTCACTGAATAATTTATGTTTTTTTTTCTTACTTTTTGAATTGTAATATCCCTATCGGAAACCCTTCACTAATAAAACATATTCGTTAGGAGAAGAGATTAAATGTATGTACTGACAATGAACATATATCATCCCACGTATAAATTCAGAAAAATTCAATGCTTCCATCCATAAAAGAAAAATTGAGCTGACCTTATATTTCCACCTGTTTCTGTTGTGTAATTTGATAATTTGTGAATTTATGTTCAAAATTCTAGACTATACTCGTTCTTTCTATTATGTGATTTTATTGCATTTATTTTTATCTGCCCTATCTAGCGGATTTAGTCTGAAGGATCAATGAGTATTTCATGAGGGGTTCCGTAAATATGGCCGTTCGAAATTTTGTTCTCCTGATAACTTCGAAACAACTGATTCGATCGAGATGAAATTCTGCACTGAGATGGAGAATGACTCGTTCAAGCTGCATGCAAAATTTGGGTCCAGATCGCATGACCAGAACCATGGAAACCATAGAAAATTATTACTTTCGAACGGAACGGCCTAGGGACTTGAATTTTTCAGGGTAGGTTTGGATTGCGTATTTCGCGTTCACGTTCATCAATGAGCGAAATTAGACAAGGGGTTCCGAAAATATGGACATTCAAAATATTTTTTTCCTGATAATTTCGGAACTAGTGATCGGGTTGGAATGAAATTTTGCACATAGATGAAGAATAATGTAGTCAAACAGGGTGCGATTTTTTCCAGATCGCATTACCGAGACCATAGAAACCGTAGAAAATTCTAGCGAATTATCGAAAAAAAATTGGTCACCTGAAGCACTGACGTAAATTCAGGAGTTTCGCCTCAGTTTGAATTTTTTTTGACAGCTGTCAAAAATTTCTTTGATTGGTTCTTAAAACTGGAAAATGCGAATCTATCTACAAGGTGGATGAACGAGCGTTGAAAAGCTCCTGAATTCACAGTAGTGCTTTTTATAATTTTTGTTGTGTATTTTGTTTATTTGGTGAGTTTATGGTCAAAATTCAAGATTATACTCGTTCTTTCTATTATGTGATTTTATTGTATTTCTTTTAATACCTGCCTATCTAGCAGATCTAGTCATGAGTATTATAATTTTTATACCTATCATTTTTTATCCAATTTCTCAGTGAATTTTGAACGGTGGGATACAATTTTCGGAAAAAAAATTCTGATATACTGGATTGTCTTTTTCTTTCCCTGACTGAATCTAGCATCAAAATAATAATTTCATTCTGAGTTCTGAGTGACGAAAACATCAAAAAATATCTCGGAAATGTAATCCATGCGATTTTTGTCTATTTACCGGATATCCGTTCGATGAATACAGACTTTCATAGTTTTTTTTCCCGACAGCTCCACCTATCTCCATCGGCCACTCTTGGAAAAATCTCGCTCCCGCTAAACCGACAAGGGATTCCACTACGTAATACACCTAGAGCGGTAGTTGTCGCCATAATTTAAAATCTTTTTCAGTTGTAGGACGAGAGCGGGCGCGTGTATTGTTTCGATAAATTTCCAAAGGCTCATGAATGAAATGTTATTTTAGCACAGTGAACTTGACGTTACATTGCGCGGAGGACTTAATTTATGGCGCGGCCAACTCGATTCGGATTAAAACGTACGGAGCGCGGATGGTTGTTTAACGTTGATGCTGCAGCGTTGAATATCAATTTTTTTCAGCGCGCTCTCGACGCTCGTTCTATCGATTTATGCGGGGAAAGAGTTACAACTCCATTAACAGGGAATTAAAGATAGAAAAAACATACCGCAAGGCAAGAAAAATATTGATTTTTCGAGTACAATCGAATTTGGAAGATTTGAAAGTAATCAATTTTTCCTTTCGGTTTATTGAGCCGAAGGGTAATGTAACGCCCTTATATGCACATTTCCTGAAACTGAAAAAAATATTAGCGAGGCACATTTCCGAGATATCCCATCGAATGAAAGCCATCCAGCTCATGTCATTTTCGCAGGATGTCGTTCTGGCATTCATGAAAAAAACTAACTTCTACTACGAGGAGGCGATCTTGCTCATGAATCTCCGGCACCTGCAGATGATGGTCGGTCCAGGCCAATAGCAGGACGTGGGTCACCCATATATAAGCCGGGGATCGATCAGAAGCAGACCTCTTGGAATTACCATTGTATACCCGGATGACTGAATGTTCCCGACTCGGATTATTACGAGTGGATATCTCTGATGACGCTGTAAAGTTTCTGTGGCATTTCCTGTTTTACGAGTGTATCCGCTCTCTTCTCTAATTCGAGTTTGTCGTAGTTTTGATTGTTGGAGATTGGAAGGGTTGGATGTTGAAAGTAAGGTTGTTGAAGAGTTGCTGATGGGATAGCCTGAGTTGACAGTTTATCCGGAATGGTGTCATGTAATGCGGATTGATATTTGCCTGCGAAGCATCTTTTCATTGCAGCGTAATCGCTAAAAAGTTAGAACAATGTATCATGAGAACTTTTCGAGATTGGATCTTTTACGACGGGAAATCTGAATTTATTGAGTATAAGAGTAGGGTTTATATTTTCTTGATTTGAATTTTGAATATGCTCCAAGGAATGAATAGTACACTGAAAATAAACGAATCCCGGGCATTTCCAGTTAAATGAATTCTTGTTGTTTGAACGCAACTATTTTAATCACAACAAAACAAGACCGTTCTGATAACAAACTGTACTTCCAATCTAACATGACGATTCCGGTTTAAGTGACTTGAGTCCTACGAACAGAAAAAACGGTAAGTATAGCAGTGATCAGATATTTTTGTTTGAAAAGGAATATTTCCGTAAATGTTACAGGAATATCTAGTAAAATATAATAATTTTGTTAGTATAACCCAACAAAATTTGTACGACTAACAGTATGGACACACAGACACAGACACAGAATGTTTGGGTTTCCTCACAGAAATTCAGATTATTCTACCGGAATAAATCTTGTTTAGCTAACAGCATTTTGATTTTTAATCTGTTTTACCACATGGTTGAAGTTGTTTGGAATAAAATATCGGTTTCCGACAATGGAACGAACATGATGAAACAGCGATTCGATAATTTATGCATTTTTTGGCCTCCTACCTAGAATTGAATATTTTCGATCCACGATTGATACTAACTCTTGAATAACTTTTGCTAGAAGAAAAAGAGTTTGGATATGATTAAGACACAGAGTGTAGGAAGGAACAGAAAAATAGGAGTTTAACGGAAAAACAGAGGTAAAAATCAGGTTAGATCAAATTTAAAATTTTTCAACCAGACAATAAACTAGAGAAACCATTTAAAATACTTAGGAGTCACTTTCGATAAGAAATTAAACTTCAACTAGCACATTCATGAGATAACTCGAAAAAGCATCTCGTGCGTTAGCAGTCTCTTCCAATTACTTTGCAGGCAGAGCAAACTCAGCCTCAAAACAAAGCTGAGAATTCACAAACAGGAAATAAGACCAACAATCGTCTATGCTAATCCAATTTGGAGCAAAATTTCTAAAACCAATCACGACCAACTCCAACGAATCCAAAATAAATACTTTTGAATTATACTGAGCAAACCCAAAGAAACTAAAATTAGTGACCTCCACAAAGAGTCAAAAAAAAAAACTCTAGAGAAAATTAGGAAAGATACATGTTCATTTTTCGAACATAAAATCAAAAATGTGAAAAAGACCACCCATCTCAAAGATTATACAATGCCGATCAGGAAAATTGAACAAAAATCAATTCAACCCTAGTTGTGTTTTATTCGTGCACTCGACATGCCTCAGGAAAAACTTTTATTTTTACCTCAAAAACAATCTAAAATATTATTCAAATTTCAAGACTAGGATGAACTTCTCGTTAGGTACTAGTTATAAATATCACACTTCAAGCATTTGGTGAACACTGTATTTATCCCCTTGTATCTATTACTCTGCATAAAATCTTATGAAATTTAAATGAAACTGCTGAATAGCAAAAAAAAATTGTGTTTCATTCGAGCATTCGCCTCTATTGAATGCGAAGGGCAAGCTGTCATTAGAAGACAAGACAAGCATACTCAAAAGCATAATAATCCCCAGCATCACTTTTTCAGGGGTTATATGGTACAACGACGCAGCAAACTAAAAGGAGAAAGAACTACAACATACTTTGAATAGAGCAGTAAGAAACACGATAGATGCCCCTTGGTATATAACGAACGAACAGATCAGAAACGAACTTAAAAACGAAACGATAGAAGAAATGGTAAACATGCAGAAGCAGAATCTGAAAGAAGCGATACGGGAACACAACATTCTGAAGATTCCTGTAAGAAAAACGGACAAGAGAAGATACCTGACGAAATTAACGACGAGAAGGAGAATGAAAAACGAAGAAAGATAAACGAGAAAAAAACCGAGGAAAGAAGAGAAGAAATCTTCTCACCCGTCAAATGCAGAAAAATTTCTTTATATTCATTATGGAGTCTCTCGATACTAGTTTTCAACGAATGTTTCTCTTATTCGTTAAAATGATGTGAAGATACTCTGAAATGAATATAATATAATGTAAATTCCAGACACCTATTCGCGAAGTCAAGTTCTTCAATTCAACGGAAAATTCCTGTTAAATCGATACTAGAGTTCCTCGATGAGTAAAGTAATTCATGTTTCAGTTAAGTGCTCATTACTGAAAATTCTTGTAGACACTGAAGTTTGAAGCTTGGAATACAACTATCTAATTTGTTCATCAAACAGGAAATTCCTGTGAGTACTCATGCATATTCCGGTGTTCGTATTATTATTTTCCTGTTGAATTGAAAACTGCAGTTTGGGTGCATCAACTAATGTAAAACTTGTTATTTCTAGAGGAATTGAACGACCGGAATTGTCACGTAAAATCCACAAATATTCCTGCTATCGCTTATTCAGGGCGAATTTCATGTAGAAGTAACCGAATTCCTGTTGTATATCCTGGAAAATTCCTTTGAGTGTAGCAGGATACACTTGACCATTCATTCTTCCCACTCTTCAGGGGCTCCTAACTGATCTTTCGGAATAACCGTGAACTCTTATTCGGGCAAAAACCTTCTAACCTATAAATTCCCTTCAATTCTCAAATTATCATGGTCCGACATAATTCCTTTGTCTGGAACTCTATTAAACCCTTCAGGCAGATATTTTTCAGTATTCCATTTTGCTGTAACCGTCTTAACCGAAATTGCTTCGAATAGCTCAGAATCTTGCTCGGAAGAGTCCATATGCAACCAAGCCACACTTCTGAAACACCAAAATTTGCTCACCTTGTACAAAGAACATGTCATCAAATTCCCCACGCAACAGGACTAATGAACAATCCTGCTTAGCTAACACAAGAACGTATTTCCACGAAGTCACTCCGTCGGTTTATTCATATGACACGGCACGTCTTGAAACTCCAATTAAAGGATGCACCAACTCGAGTGGGCTTAATTAATCGTGTAAGGCTTCAAGACGGTTAGTACAACCAATAAAACCTTTATTATCAAAGGCTCGGGTTCAAATTTTACAACGTCCATAAAGTCCTGCCGTAGCATCCGACAGTAATTAATTTACATCTGATTAAATTCGGGCAGAGAATGGCGATTTAAAGCTGGTTACTTTTCGAATCAGAAACAAACGGACCGTCTAAAACGCTCACAAGTTTCCGGCTCCCTGATAAAAATGAAAATCTTATTACGTAAGATAATAACGTGAAAGAGCCCCGTCGCTCTTACCGTTTTTTTTATCTCGTCAGGAAAAACAGAAAAAATGTTTTCCTGATTTCGTTTCCTCATTGTTATTATTTTAATTTCGAGAAGCACCGTACTGGAAATCTTCGATAATGAAAACTGGGACAGGGAAGACTAGATTAAGGTAGCCATAATGTTCGCTTTGTTTTCATTGAATTTCGAGACAAAGCGGGAATTTTTTTCTTCTCATCCGAAAGTGGAATTCATTTTCTGTCATAAGTTCATGAAAAAACCCCCTCAGTTAATGACCTCGAATGTCTTATTCTCGGTATGAATTTCGATGAAACAGAAAATGAAGTTGAATATTTCGCAATTAGTTTGGAAACGATCGAGTCACTAGCAGAATTCCAAATGATCTGAGTTTGAGTACAAGAAAACAATAGTATTGTTTAAACGAAGCTTAATGAGAATCCGGCAAGAGGATTGCACTTGGCATGTTTCTTTATGGGGAAACACAAAACTCAGGCTGCAATTAGTAATGCCGCGATGTCGTGATCTGTTGTTTCTAACTCTCGAAACGAGCTCCAATCGTATGACTTTTGCGGGTTAATTGCCGAATTGTAGGATGTCTGTGAGTAATGCCTTCCGTAAAATTAGGACATGCATATAATTTATTCCTTCAGAAGCATCAAATTATTCAAAAAGAAAAATTCATATTTTGAACATGTACAAAAAGGGGCCAGGTACGATTATTATCAATATAGAAAACTTAGGAAACTACAGAACTTCACATAGAGAAGAAGACAAGAAAAAGAACTGAATAAACACAGTCAAGTGAGGAAAAATGCATTGAGAGAACTGAGAACAGATAGATGGACCCAGAAGGTTAGAGAGTTAAACACCATTGACCACTCAGCATGGAAGATGCGAAAGTGCTCACGGCGCGAGAAAACCGAAATCCCTCCTCTGCACGGAGCAAATGGAATGGCCTTCTCAAAGCTGGAGAAAGCTGAAGCATTGGTCGACGCAAAATAAAGAGAAGCTAGAATCAACTACAGAGAAGACGATGACAATGAAGACTTAAAAGAATAAATCGAAAGAAATGAAGAATTGATGTTGGAACCTCCGGAAGACGATACCATACCAAACCCAACAACACCAACGGAAATTAAAGAAACCATCAAGAAATTGAAGAACAGGAAAGCTCCAGGGAAAGACAAAGTTATAAACCTTATGTAAATGGAAATACAGAAAATGCCCAGAAAAAGAAAAGCAGCGCAGTGATGAGAACAGAATACTATCCACTGCTAGGAAGAAGGAGCCAAATGAACCAAAGCACGAAACTACGAATGATGAAGTGAATTGCAAGACCTCAACTAATGGCTCGGCGGCCATGCAGTCAAAAGCCATATAAGGAAGATTCAAGCAACAAAAAATAAACCGCTTAGAGCAGCAATGAATATGCCGTGCTTCGTAAGAAACCTACAAATCCACAGATACTTAGAATGGGAAACTGTCACAGATTTCCTAAAAAAAAAGCCGAGAAGATATTCGAAAAAGCAAGTCAACACCCAAATGATGAGCTAAGAAGACTTGTTGACTACAACCCCGCAGAAGATGTGCTTAGGATACCCACCTATCACAAAAGACCCAGAGATCAACTACGTAGAAACATAAATTGAGTAAACTCAATTTCAAATATCAAGAAGAAGGGACTCCTATGAAATTCATAGGTAACACAATTATCACACAACAAAGATCGTGAAAGAGATACAAACAAGAAGAGTCAAAGGTTAATAGGTAATGAATGCCCCGAATCTAAAACAGCAGGTAAGGTTAGAGTAGGTCGTGCTTCACACGAAGTCTCACACTGTTCTATTTATCGGAAATAGCTTGTCCCTGAGGATTCTCCCTGAAAAAAAAAATCTAAAAATTCTGAAAATAAAACGAAGAAAGTTGAAATATGGTTATAAGTCTAAGACTAACCGCCAGAGATCTCGAAAAATTCATATCCAAGTTCAATTTCTTTCGCGGTTTTTCCGATTTTCCGATCGCGTCTCGAACCAAATTATTACACAGCCGTTTTTTGACTTGCTCATCAGTCTGATCAACTGAATCTCAATTGAAATTAATTATGATTCCGCATTTCGTTCGCCCCCAATCAATTCGTACTAATTGCGGAATAAGAACCCCGAGCCACCCTATATATCTTAATCCGAACTCAGAAGCAACTGCGAGAGAGTTCACTTCATGAGAAATTGACTAGCAACAAAGCTGGTTAAATGAAATGTACATTTACACCGCAATAATTCTCGTTTTAGATGGCGTTAACTTCGGTGCAGACAGTCGTGGTAACCAGTGGCGCGCAGCATTTTTTTGTCGTTGGTCGGGCAGAATGTAGCACGAAAGGTCATTTGGGAAAAAAAATTATATTACAATTTGGTGAGGACCGCTAAGCATTACTGATGAACAAAAAAAAGTAGGGCATATCTGTATGTCAGATTCGCTTTTTCGTCGCAAAAACATTAAATCTAATAGTGTACGTACCTTTTTACCATCTAGTTCGTGTGTGCCCTGGGCTAAAACCTTATCTACGCTAGCTGGATCGGTGAAGGTGATGAATCCGAAGCCCCTACAAAACAATATAGAAAGAATTACATCACTAGAGAAAGTGGGACAAAACTTCGGGAACTCTAACATTCTACGTAGGATACTACGCGTTGGGATCACTACGGTTGGTGGTTTGGTGATGGTGACTGGTGATGTGGTATATACAGCACGACACCAAGCGCAATTAGAGTGCCGCATTGGGGCGCAGGGGGCCAGAGACAAAAAAAGAAAATATTTCATAAAAGAAAAATGTATATAATGTAGAGAATATAAATTTCCCTGCAACTCTCAATAGCAACTATAACTAAGAAAAAAACACAAAAACAATAATACTTATGAAAATGATTAAACTTGACTCTTGAACTGCTGGTGGAAAATTCGTAAAATCATCAAGGCCCCCTGTTCCGTCACATATCGGCAGTGGCAACGTACCTGGGGGTGGAGACTTTGACGTCGATTTCCACAGGGTAGCCGCCTGGACCGCTGATATTGCTGAAAGAGAATCACTCACTTCAAACCCCCTCTCTTTTATCAGTATCGTGCATGTTCTACCTCTAGAAAGCTCACTAGTCTACGTAAGAATCGCGGGAAATATTGATTGGTGAGATTTGAAGAATATGAACCAATGATATCATAATCCCTTCAAGGATCCCTCAAATACTAGGCTTTGAATGTGAGAGTTTAGGGTTGAATTAATTCTTGATGAGTATCATCCGGTTCATATTCTGCAAGCTTATAACATAATAATCCTTTCATTTCACTTAAAATTATCTGAATTAAATGAGGTGGATATTATGTTATTCATCTTGAGGAAGGATTCGTGTAGGATATGATAACTTGGTTGAAGATGATCATGAAGGGAAAGCTTCGTTTGATTCGGTGGAAACATCAAGTATTCTGAACAAGGCCTCAGTGATTTCACGCGAAATGTCAATCAAGTAATAATTTTCCTATCATTATTTCTTCCAATTCTCAAGAAGGAAGGTAGATTGAAGAACTTGCCGAAAACAGCTATGTGTATTATCCCCTTAAGCTGCGTATCCGTTACGCGAGGCAGACAGTCGAGCACTGCTTGAGCTAGGGATGAGTAGAACCATCATTAGGAACACTCATCGAGACTAGTACGTGTTTTCTCCTCGGAAATCTGATGGAGAATTCATTACGATCGGGAAATAAACATTGAACTAAAGTTCTGAAGTGGATTTATAAAAATTTTCTACCGCAACATGAATATTCGATTCCGAACACATTCCCGGAAAAACATGTTATGAAACCTTGGGCTTGGCATTTTCCAATAACAATATGCCACAGCATCCGAGTATAATAATTCGCCAGGAAATGATATATGAGAAGTGATTATTGTAACATCATCCTCCGGAATGAAAATACGGACGACCCACCATAACGGAATACTGAAGAAAGGAACCGAAGTCACATAAATAACGTTTCGCGACAATATTAAATTCCCATTATACACACGGCCTTATTAAGTAGACTCATGGCGAATTTTCTACCTATTGGGTTTTCACAAAAGCGAAAAGTATAATGCAGGGTCTCTTGTAGTTCGATGCTACAATTTCGCTGAATAACTTCGTTAAAATGTTATTTTCGATTGGAATTGTCGAACGTTCTCATCGCAGAACGCGCACTGTACATCTCGTCTTGTTACCAGTTGAACATGGTTTTCAATATAGATCTGTTTCACTTCTACTAGTAAACTTCTCGAATTTCACAACTGGTTTTATTTTTGCCTTCGTATCATCTGGGAATACGAATTTTCAATTTCAATGTCGAATACCTTTCGAATAAATTCGTATATTCGAAGTTGAGACCTACAGGCATACCTAGTATTACATTGTATTAATCAACGGATCGTTAAGAGTTCAGGTTATACCCAGCGCATTTGAGGATAACCACGCAGTGATTAGAAAGTTTTATGGGAATCGGCATCGACCCTACAGAGAAGCTTTGAGGAAGTTCGAAAGGGGGAAGACTCCAAGATTGAGGAGATCAGAAATAGTCGAGGCAGTTACTGGCTAGATCCCGGGGATAGCAGTTCGTGGTTGTGCTTTGGGGTACCAAGAAGGTTACGCAACTTATAGGTTCGTTTTGAGAGTCCGTGTTAGGGACAAGTGGAGATAGCTCGTGGTAGGAAAGTGACGTTAGTATTTTTTGTTTGAGTAGAATTTAGAGTCGCACAGAGAATAAGCGCGAATTCGTTACAGGAGGGCTCTAAGTTAGGGTCACTTTCGGAGTGACTGAATTTTATTTCAAATACACATCGGAATTAGACTGCCTTCAAAAGTTATTTGGGAAGGATGCCGCCTTTGAAAAGTTAGGAAAGGTTTTGATCACATTGTCAACCCCTATACATGTAAATGGTATTATGGTAGTCCCTGATATTTCTGATAACTCGTCCCGGAATTGATTTGATGTGTTTCAATAAGGAATGTGAATAATAATTGTATCTTTTTTGCATCGATTCAGTCGACCTCCTCGCACAATTGGATTATTGCGATAAAGTCGACGTCGATACTTTTCCTCATTTTGAATAAATTTCGCCATGTTGAAAAAAATCCATCTCAATTTTTACAAATATACTAAGAATTTCAGGTGATGGTTTATTTGAGCCCCTGGAGTCCTGAATAAAAATCAGGAAATAGGCGGAAACAATAAAACTGTATTGTGATGAATAATACAGTTCCACTAAGTTCCCTGGAGTAACTCATTCCCGTTTTAAACTCCCTAATCCGCTAAATAGATCTTCCTTCGCCTTATTCCCTCACTCGGGATATTGGGGAGTGAGATGCTCGATTATATTTTCAAGGCGCCAAGGTTAACCCCGCGTATTAAACATACGCAGTGTTCGGTAATCTACCAGATTAAAATAATTAACGTTAAACATCCCCTAGTATAAAATTTCTTGCCGTAACTCACGCCTAACTCGATTAAGATGGAGAGTTCGAGAGCTCCGCGAGAACTTTACCTCTTAAACTGTCGTCCGGTTTTTACTATGACAATTTGCAGAAGGGTAGGTGAAGATGAATGTTTTTAATCGCTTATCGATTAGGTAATTTGATCATTAATTTTGAAACAAAGTAGCTCAATGCTGTCTTGGTCTTGTGCTGTTATACCTGGGCCATAAAGATTAAGGATAGTATTACTCTTCCATGCAAGAACCCAAACCACTTCTGTTAACCACTTTTTATGGTCGGCACAAATTTGAGGAAGTCGTTATGGAGGCGACCAATTCCCCTAATTTTCACTAATCAAGGTAATGAAGGTGGTCTATATTCTTAGCCTGCGAATGATGATGATCATATGATAATAGTAATAATCCTATAATCAGTTGAATGTTATCCAACATTTTTCATTATCGTCACCTTTCCTCCCCAATCTGATCATCGTTAATTGACGGCATACCTGGCGAACTGCGACAATAGTAAAACAGTGCCGAACGCAAGTTGATAATCGCTTGCGATACGTTTCAGAACGTGATGGTCGATTATGACGTCGTAACAGGAAATACACACGTCCGCATTTACGCGTTATCAACGTTTCCATATCTGTTTATGTTAGTAGTTATCCCGTATTCCTGCAAGATTAGCATCGGTCTACAGCAATGTCCTTCCTCGTGATATAGCGAAATTGGTGTATTTCCTATTAATTGTGTTAATCATCCACGTTTGATCAATACCTTGGCGCCATATGTCCATATCTGAATCGTATTTACGCGGTGGTTACAGAGGGATAAGAAGACGTAAGTGCATATATGGATTTACATGACCAACGGCTGGGATAAACCGATTGAGGCATCGGCTTCATCGGATTAACAAGGCACCGTAACCATTAGGTTGTTCGAATTATATTCATCCATTATTTCTTGAGATCAATGATAGAATCGTTCAGTCCAAACCGTTAATCAAACTCCGAAGTATGAATCCAAAGAAAATGCATGAAGAATTTTCCATCTTCCTTTCAAGGTGAAAATGAGCAAACAATTAGGTGGCAGCCCCGGCACTGTGCAGAAAGAATGTTCATCCTCTGCTTCCTATTCTTCAACCCTTTTTCAGATCAGCTCGTGATGATTCGCCAAGACTCCGTCATCACCCCTTGTTTTTCACTTTTTTTTTGCTTAAGGTGTTCGATTTTACCGTAAGTTCATCTGAGGGTGGTCGCAAACCATTTGCGACCGTTCACTTATCATGCAGCCTTTCCTCTAAACGCACCTCAACGTTGACGTCAATAGTCAATGGTCTGGTTCTTCTGAAAAGGTCCAACCGGAAGTTTGACCTTTGAATAAAGAACCACAGGCATTAGGCCTGAAAAAGTGGTAACAAACTGGTTGTTGCCACAACAAATTCTTTGATCAATATTTGAAAATAACCAAAATAAATGGAAGTGGAAATACGAGTCGGCCATAACTCGTATTTCCGGATTGCAGTGGCGTAGAGTGAAAACTAGAAAACTTCCATCTATTTTGGTTCTTTAAATATTGATCAAAGAATTTGTTTTTGTGTGATCTCTCTCGCGAATCAACAAAAATTTACGAGAAAGCCAGAGGAATCGAACCATTATTTAATTTGCATTAATTATTTAATTTCCATTTGCAAGGATGTAATGGACCGTTTCAAACATAAAATAAAATGGAAACAAAGGAGGGCGATGAATAAAAGAATAGAAAATATATGAAGATACATTTATTGCCCTTTGAATAAAATTAATAATAATTAATTTTGTATACATATTTCTGATATTTTAACCTCCTATTGCATTCTCACAAAATAAAATATAATTGATTCTCGTTGTGAGGTATGCCATACAGACGAATTCAATCAACAATTACTTCGTATAGCTAGCAGCTCCAACTTTATCAGTTGAGACCATTCTCAGCTCAGAATTTACAAAATACGATTCATCAAAATTATAAGATGAAAACTGAGGAATAACAAAAACCAATCTCAACCTCATCCATGTTACACCCATGTGCGTTTTACGATTTTGATGGAGAAACACCACACTGATGAGTCATAACTGGCCGTTCGATATGGCTGTTTCCGTCTCGCTCTTATACGAAGAAAAGTAGTCGAAAGCTCCTTCCTGTGGTACTTTATTCAAAGAGTTTGACGTTTCAATCGCGTTTTTTACATTTTTTGCGAATTGGAGTCAGACAAGCCAGATCATCACTTATAATATCGTATCGATGTGACCGATACTTGATGAAAATCCATAATTCACTTAGAATTCACTAATCCACTAGACTACGAATCTCACTGATTATAATATCAATTAGTGAAAATCGTAGTCTAATGGATTAGTGAATACTTAGTAAAGCTCATAATATTCATCAATATAAATACGACATTAGGTACGAGAAGAAAAAGGACGAACAACATGGAGTGAAAGAAGTGATTGTCGTTTCGAATTCATTATAAGTTCGAAAACCAAATGGGCGACCTCTCTCTTAGATATCATTTCTCCCATAACAACCATCGGAATTTGAATTTTCGAGAAAACAAACCGACAAGGAAGTCTAAATTACGCCACTAACGAGACAAATTCAGGACATTTTCCACTGTGGCCGTGTGGAACAATCGCGTCTCCCATATAATTTTCTAGAGAACGTCTACGACTTTAGATTGCAGGGCTACCAACCGAGTTGTTTGGTATTATTCCCCAAACTTAACAATTTGGCAAGCTATGCCGACGGAATTATAAAGCAGTTTTCTAGAGGCGTTCACTCCGACTAAGTGAGCTTAAAATGCAATTATAAGTTTTGAGATATCGATTTGACTGCAGTCTAGTTAACGCATATAATGCAGCTTTTCACCGAGGTTAGGAAGTTTGCTGGTATCAGGTGAAGGGTCTTTGGACTCGTGTCAACCGAACTCACTTCGTTCTTCTTCACCCAAGAAAATAAGTGCTACGTGTTACATATAGAGGGTGCTTCGAGATATGTGACCTATAAGGCATTTCCAAATTCCCAATAATATTTTTCCTCTGTACCTATTATTATGATTTAACGAGCGGTAATAATACATAACTCACGCAGATGAAGTTTGCAGCACGAACCAGAGGCGAGTGCTGTAATTCATCAAGTGAGTTATGACAATCACCGCAAGTTGATTACTATACTACATATACGACTATAACAATGAATACTATGATACAAGTACAGATGAAGAACTTTATTTCCAAACTCAATAGTAACCTATAACAATGCATTATATATGTTGATTGTGCTTCTTAGCAAGGAGTAGAAAGTTTATAGGGGCGATGCTTTAGATTTAGTGCTAAGGTAACTAAAATTTGCCAAAAGAACATTCTCTGTAAACGATGACTTAATATTCTTACTGCTACATCAATCTTGAGAATTGTTGTATACACCTTTATATTTATTTGGGATTTTTCGGGCAATAAATACTGTATGGTAGCATTGGCTGATTGTCTTATTTCTGAAGGTGTACATAATAATTCATCTCCACTATTCGAATTCATCTTTTTCAGCGAAACATTCACAATAATAATTAGGTATCAACTCAATTTGAGAAAACGTCAAAATTATTCAAGTGACCTCCCCTCAATATTAATAACGGACTGTTCCCTTTCGGCCAATCGGCTTGTTCAGAAGCACAGAGCAAGGGAGTTATAGTAGTGAGTTATTATAACTCACGTTGTTTGCTTGCAGATACTATTAATTTCTCAAAAGTAGTTCAATAATGAATATATAATTCAATAGGAGTGGATAAGATGGTTTCATATCTAGTGCCTTTCCAAGTGAAGGATGGGCCTTGGATAGAATGATAAGCGATGACTTCCAATTAATGAATTTTACTGTTCCTATTCTCGAATGAATCAATTCGAAATAAATTACTATATCTGTCATCCTTCTCTTCTGCATCGATCCAATGAAAAAATCCCGATGGTACCGAACGCAATCATGCCAAATGGAGTTCTGTTGAATACAATTTCATTAGATCATAAAGCGGCGGTTTAATCCACCATAAATTGCTACATCAGTCGAAACCGCGTCGTATAAGACCGAAGCATCACATAAGCCCGTCGTAAATGTGATTTAGGGACATTTGTTCACTGTATTGTGAACGATTCCATTCAAAACCGGCAAATAGTCGAAACGTAGTAGAGTCAAGAAAACAGTCTTAATCTTTGCTTCCGCAACGTCAACTTTTCCGCAGATGCCTGCCATCCTGATATGTTTTATTGATGTTCACTTCACTCTCGGGCCTTCCTGAGCTGCCGCTTCTTTCTTTCTCCGTTCGCAATCTCGAATCGCACCTTCTGACGATGCTTCCCTCCGAATGTTCGGGAGCATCCTCGAAAAAGAAACATTCTCCCTCAAAAGGCCTCAAATTTTTTTCTTTCTCTAGGAAGTAAGTGGTTAGATAGAATCTGCTTAAAAACCATAAAATCGAACACCATAGCATTTTCTAAGGTGAGTTTTTTCAACAGAAGGTAGACCTTATTGAAACAAATCAAGCCAAAAATCGCCCAAACAAAATTTTTAAAATTCCAAACAAAACCATATGGCTCATTCAGATGAAGCAGTGATCTCTTTCCTTCACAGCGAAATTGGTAGAAATGTGCATCATTTCCGCGGGATCCTCCCGGACCAAGTGAACCTCGTGGCCGGAACAGAACCATTCATTTGGACAAATCGGAAATGCCATGTTTCCTTTCACGGTTCGCAGTACCAGCATTCGATACAAGTTGAGGGCTTAGAAGATATAAACAGGGAGCAGAATACAACGGCTTCGTTAAGTGGTATTTAATGCTGGATCAGGATGGAATTTGGGGGAGGCATTCGACTGACAACTTGTTCGTTCGGAGAAGGGAACACGTGTGAAAGTCTTGAGGAAGGATCCATCCCGCATCGAACATTGCGAATATGACAGCTCTGACGTTCGGGCTGTTCTCTCTGGAGAATTCGACGGAGAAAGCGAGAAGGGGGAAGTGAGTGGTTTTCAGTATTGGGTTTTTTGGAGTACACCCTTGAAATTTTTTTTTATGAAAAATCGAATCGAATATGAAGTGGACAGAAAAAACTGGACCATAGAAGACTGGGTGTAGATTTACTTTTTCTTTACACAAAAAGATTAGAAGCTGCAAGCATGAACATGAAGAATTATGAAAGACGAGAAAACTAGCATTAGAAGTGAAAATAAATCCAGGAAAAATTTTCATGACTGGAATGTCTTTAGTTAGGGTCCAGCATGAACCCCTCAAGGTTTTCTACTCGTAAAATAAAGGCTCCAGAGTGGTCCATTCTAATGTGAATGTAAATATATTCAATATTGCGAAACTCGGTAATGCGGAAATCACCAACATTCACGATGCTTCCCCAATATCAGATATGGCTAATTCGAGTCGGCCCACTTAACGATCGTTGTAGGCACAATTCGACCCTAATCAATATCATCTAATGCCCTGCTGCTGCTCCTAGGACCCCGACTTTTCAGACAATCCATTCTCCATTGAGATCCGTCAGATGTCAGATAGCAGAGAACGAGATTCATAATTTTATTATATTCGAATTAATTTCGAGATGGATTATCTGGCAGAATCAAATTCAATTAAGTGGCCTTCGAGTCTCAAGGGTTAATACGTTGGATTAACTTCTTGATTGATCTGTTTAGTATAGTTACTCCAGTTTGAGTTTTAGAGCTGTCGGGCGGAGGATGTCGACAACAATTTGTTTAATGAAATTATCGTCAAGTAGAATATCCGACACGATCGTGAGTAACGAACGTTTGGATTATTAAATTTCTGGAATTTGGGTGTCGAACTGTTTTTGGCAATTACAAAACGAAAATGTTCCTTCAATTCCCAAAAAGGGCCTCGCGATCGCACAAGAATATCTAAGGGTACCACCGCTGAGTCTGCTCTTAAAATGTATGAGATGTCGATGTCAAGCACAAAAAGTCGAGATAAAAAGAAAAACGCAATAATACTTAGGTAGTAATTAATCGAATTCCCTTTGACAATTAGCACTGATAGCAGTCGTGAGATTGGATTATTCCCAAAGGTGAGGTTTTTTTACAGGTGCTAGAACTCATTAAAATAAATCAAACTTCCAAAAATCCTTCATAAAAAATATTCACCAAAGCCGAGTAATTTGAAATCAAAGTTACTTGTGAATCTGAGAAATTAAGAGCTTGGTTAAGGTACGTATTTAGGTTCAAATGTGTTTTAAATGCGTTCAGTTTACGGGAAATCATCTCACGGAGCGTCTAATTCTTGTGACTTTAGGTGGATAGGGCGTGTTGGGTCGATTTCTTGGCCAGCACGCTCCCCGGATCTCAACCCCTGTGATTTCTTCTCTTGGAGTCATTTGAAAACATGAGTGTACAGTAGCGGTGAGGTGAATAATGTTGAAGAACTGAAACAATGCATTGAAAATGCCTGTGACATTATTCGTGAGCAAACTGATGTGATAGTTGCTGCATGTGATCATTCGTTATTAGGCCGGGAAAGACTTTGTGAACATCAAACGAATGGTGACCATTTCGAAAAATTTCTGCAAACCATTCTAATGAATTTTATCCGTTTGTGAACTTACTAATTTTTCTTCAAAGGACCTTTTCAACCAGTAATGTTTGCTCTCCTTAGTTTGAATTTCAAGAATTATATTGTTCAGGAAACATCTCCTAGTAAGTGTTGAAAGAGAATATTAAATCCAGAACTTTATATACTTGCTGGAATGCATATAGCACCGTGATCATTAGTAGATTTCCTAACAGGATCGTATTAAGATGATGATACCCAAGATTTTCTGCACTTTTTCCAAATTGAATATTTTGATGATCAACTTCCGGCGGAATGATCTCTTTTGATGAGTTCTAGCACCTGTTCAAAAAAAACCTCACCTTGAAAAACACCCTGTATAGGTGGAAAAAAAATCAAATTCTTCAACGAGCGACGTTTCGCAACTTCATTGTTGCTTTTTCAACTCAAGTCAACGATATCCTGTTAGCCTGTTGTTCGGCGCTGCTCCGAGCTTATGGATAGCAACGACCGGGCAGCGACTGCCACGTAAAGTTTCGATTTTTATGATAAAACACAAAACAAAAGACCATTCAATCATAAGCTCATGCAATTTTCTTCGAACCAAAATAACATATTATAATATGATGATATAAATGAAATACAATATAATATAATATAATAATATAAATAAAACACAATATTTTCTAATATAGAATAACAAAATATGCCAGAGAAAGTTCATTCAAAATTGTTCTAATGTTCGAGCAAAATAATTGTATGCCGTCCAAATAATCTCCCTCTTGGATTATACGGACACTATAATGAAATAATTCATTATTTTTATTCGCCAATACAAAAAACCAACACATATTATAATTTTAAGGGCATGCAACACTAAATACACACTGGAGAATTGTAGATAGTGTACAATTCTCCAGAAGCGCGACCATACTGCTTCCGGAGCGCTGTCAAGGTCGCCCGCTTGCAGCGCTGCACAGTCGCGTTGCACTAGTAGCGGTACTCTGCCGAGATCCGAATGCTACCTGAAGGAATAACTCGAAACTTGGTAAAAGCTTGTATATCTGATATATTTTCGTTCTAACCGAATATCTCCGGAAAGGCTATATCAATTCTTATATAATAATTGTCCATAATTGAACGGATGAATAGTTAAATCGCTTGGCAGCTTGCTTTCAAAGCGAACCGAATATCATGAGTGCTCCCTAGAACCGGTCATGTTCTTGTATACACCAGACAGGTGTTTCATTAATAATGAAAAACCCGTATGGCTTCCTTATCGAGAAAAGCCCATCCGTCTCTCTCCCTCCCCATTCATTCCAGGTATTTTAATCGGGAGCGCAATATGATTTGTTTATGAATCCAGGATTTCAATTATACTAAGAGATCCCAACTATATCCTTTCAATATTTGAAATGGCTTCGTGACTGGCTGCTTGAATAATTCAGTTTTGACTCACGCAGATACAGTTATTATATCTGCCTGCGTTCTCCTTGTTTACATAGATGCGGTTACTTAAGGAAATTACTAGGTGACCGAGAGGAATTTGCGATTTACCGCCAAACTGCATGAATTATGCGTTGGGTTTAATTCGAACGAGGTTATAAGGAGATATGGGCGGAGATTATGAGATTAAAATTGGGAATTACGAGGGGAGCAAGATCTGGTGTATGATTGAGAAGCTTATTAATGTGATAATATCCTTTTCAACATTCAATATCTCCTTGAAATACAGAAAGTGATTCGATGATTGGTTGGGTCCTACTCAAATGGCAGGAAATCAATAATCGGAATAGTTGAAGGAAAAACAGTAATTCTCCTACCTCCGGAGAGGGATACAACCCCAAACCTAACAACACCAACAGAGATTGAAGGAATCATCAAGAAATTGTAAAACTCCAGGAAAACACAAAGTAATAGCAGCGATAACCAATATAGCAAACGCAGTGATGAGAAACGAATACTATCCAAAAAGAAGGAAAACAGCAGAAGTAATTGTGTTCAATAAGCCAGGAAAAGATAGGAAATTTCCACAAAACTACAGGCCGATAAGTTTACTGTCAGCACTTGGAAAAATTGTTGAAAGAGTCATTGTTAAAAGACTCAATGAAGAAACAGAAGCGATGAATCTGATACCACCTGAACAATTTGGATTCAGAAGAAATCATTCCACAGAACTTCAACTGTTTAGGATCACTGAATATGTCACTGAAGGATTTCAGAATAAACAAGCCAAAGGATAAGTGCTATTGGATGTTGGGAGAACTTTCGACCGAGTTTGGCACGAAGGACTTGCCTACAAGATGACGATGACATGCTACACTACCAAAACCTGCAAGATGATAAGAAAATACATACCTGAGGAACAGGAATTTTTATGTCGAAATAGACGACACATTATCTTCCATCAGACAAGTAGAAGCAGAAGTGCCCCAATGGTCAGTTCTAGGACCTCTATTTTACAACATATATTTCTACGATATTCCTAAAAACCCAAGAAATCTGCTAGCCCTTTATGCAGACGACACAGCAATAGCCTGCAGACATCGACGACCAAATGTCATACACAGAAGACTGCAAGAAGCACTTGAAGATTCAAAAGAATGGTTCATTAAATGGAAAATTCAAATGAATAGCAAAAAGAGCCAAGCTATTCTACTACATAATTGGAGACTTGCAATTAATTCCGACCGATGGAGAAGAAATAAAATGAGAAAATGAAGTCAAATATCTAGGAGTAAAACTAGATGGCTTACATGGAAAAACCATATTAAATATGCAGTGAATAAAACAAACTCAGCAATGAGTATTCTGTGCCCACTGCTAGGAAGAAGGAGCCAAATGAACCAGAGCACCAAATACGAATGATCAAGTCAATTCCAAGACCCCAACATATGGCTCGGCGGCATGGGGCCAAAAGCCATATAAAGAAGATTCAACCAACCGAAAATGAACGGCTTAGAGCAGCAATGAATATGCCATGATTCGTAAGAAATCAACAAATCTACAGAGGCTTAGAACGAGAAACTATCACAGATTTCCGAAAAAAGAAGGCCGAGTAGATATTTGAAAAAGCAAGACAAAACCCAAATGATGAGCTAAGAAGACTAGTTTACTACAACCTCGCAGAAGATGTGCTTAGCCCCATCAAAAAAGACCCAGACAGTGAACTCAATTTCAAATATCAAGAAAAAGAGACTACTATGAAATTAAAATTCATAGGCAACACGATTATCACACGACAAAGATCGTGAAAGAGGTACAAACAAGAAGAGTCAATACGTTAATATGTAATAAATGCCCGGAATATAAAACAGCTGGTAAGGTTTAGTTAGAGTAGGTCGTGCATCACACGAAGTCTCACACAGTCTTATCTATCGGAGATAGTTCGACCCTGAGGATTCCCCCTACTAAAAAAAAGTAACTCCCCTAAAATCTTCACAGTAATCTTTCAAGGTATCAGATAAGATCAGCGACATTCAACTCTTTCATCATGAATTCAATGTTGGATCGTGAGTTTTGTTTTGCTGCTACGAAAGCTTGAATATCCGTTTGGAATCAATAAGTTTGAGTCCTTCGCCTACTCTGCCTCGTTTTTGATCGACCTACCGTTTATATACAACGAGCAAAAAGAACTCGAGATGAACAAAATTTTAAAATCATTCCTTCGAGATCCCTGTGTAAGATAGCAACCAGATTAGTGAGCCCCCTATTTACGAGTTGCCAAGAAACGCAATTAACCTTTTTTCGATCCACATGTCGGCGAACCTACACGAATCGGGGTCATTTCGCGTGATAGTTCACTATAAACCAAATATAAAGCAGTGATAGGATTCGGAGAAGATCCCGAACTTCGACCTCCGATATCGAACGCGGAGGGGGCGAGAAAAACGAACCCTCCAGTCGTCCCCCTTCTCCGCCCTGTAGTCTCCGGAAGATGCGTGTCCTGGTAACCCTAAATCTTGCGAAATATGCGGTTCATGAGAGAAATGTTTTGAATGGGAGCGTAGCCCGGGAAATGTGTAATTTGGCGGTAATATATTCAAATAACGTCACAAATCTTTGCCGTTCGAATAATTTATGGCGACCGTTAATCATTCTGACGATAAATTCGAATTTGGTCGGTTCGGATCACCCGTATATCTTTCACGAAAAGGTGAAGTCCTACCTTTTTCCGTGTATGTGGATCCGTTGAAAAGCGAAGGATCGATTTCCGCGTCTACCGCATGAAAGCGAGGACTCGTCGGCGTTTTATGTTGGAATGGAAATTGATGAAGACCCTGAGTTCTATTTGGGATCGGAACCACTTACATGTTCTCGTTCATAACTTGAATGTTCAGAAATGTACGAGACATTTCTTCGAATCCTGGAAACTCCTCTTTGATTTTCCTCATACTTTTTTTTCGGTATAATGAAAGGAAGACATATTTTGTGCGACAAATACATGTGTGGTGGCCCTTCACATGTAGTGAACTCCCCACTCCACTAAATGGGGTTTGCCGCCTAATCCTTCATGAAGCACAGACAACTTATGGTAAGTACCACTTGTACACACTTGTTTCCCTTCGCGCCCTATGAAGCAGTCGCCAAAGTGATGACCACTCGATCCGAATCACAGCTCGAATAACTTGGAACCAACTAATGAATTGCTCTGATGGAGTGGACCAAGAAGATATTATATGATCGTGGGGAAATCTACTTTGTAAGCTTGACAATTTCAAAATCAGAGTGATCTGTGGTTCATCTAAGCAAACCACCTTTCTTGTCGTGCTCTCAATAATGAAATGACAATATTTTTTCATTCGTTCCACAACAGTGCAGAAACATTCAATTTCCCCATTGCTGGCGGTGATCTCATCAAGAGAGCCCTGACCTAAGCGCTGCATTTAGAAACGAACCTAATCCATTCGTGACGTCGCCCTATCTGCAAGGAAATGCTCCATTGCGTCCCAGACGATGAAGCACGTCCATGTATGTCCCTCTTTCAATGGGGATGTCGTTATGGCCCCATCGTAACAAGAGTGGCCAGGTCCAATCATCCCTCGCGTACTATCGCAAGGTTCTTTGTACGTCTATCGACCCCATTTCCTTCGTGTTTCACTGAAGACCGTCTACGGGGGATGACTTTGTCCTGCCCATCTAGACGGAACGATGGGAAATTGAAAATTGTTTCGTTTTCTTTCCGATACGGCGCACTTGCATAAAGAGTCTGTCATTGGTAGGCGGAAGGTTCGAAGAGAAAGATGTAGGGTTGATTGTTCTGAATGAAATTCACCAATCGCCAGCATGTTCAGAATTTCAAATATCGGTCGGTTTGGTGAAATAGACAATCTTGAGTCTTCGAGCTACAAGTTTGTGTTAAGGTTATTCCTAACGTAAATTGGTATTTCTATTAACTTATGTTTCTTGCATGAAATAGGTAAACATTTAGTTCATGATCTTATCGCATCACATTATAAACGTTCCGAATTAAATCTCCGAATATCTTGGGCAAGGTCCTTCCTGCTCACACTAAATTTCAGTTGAAACGTTCGTCAAGCTATGATCTGAATAGCGTTATACACTAAGCTGAAGTTTCTGAAGTTCTCAACGCTGATATGTACGTATCCAAACGATAATAAATGCAGTAAGCCCTACATAATTCCAGATTATCCTCATGTAAGCTACTATACATCCTAATACCTACTCCATTAAAGCATAGCATTCTGAAGGCTCTCAACTGGTAAATATTTGCTGGAGCGCTTGAGGAATCTGTTCTTTCGAAGGCGAAGTTGATGGTGCTGGTCTGAATCTTGAGCGATGGGATATGTTAATCTATTTGGTTTTCAAGAAGACATCCTAATGATTACATTTATGTAGAAAAATGATTGGTATCGCTATAGCTCTTTCAACAGTAGAGAGAAAAAAAAATCTCGTTTGTTGGTAGTAACTTAAGAGGTTTTTATTTTATGAATATAGACTATTATGAGTAATGGCCATCCATCTCTTCACTCAAACTCTGAAAGTAGTTAGTTTTTCTGAAAACTGCATTCCTAAGATGGTTTAAGGATGAGATATGTTGAAACGATTAGGAGGCCCTTTGATGATCTACACTGAGAAAAACTATTCCATGGAATTTCCGGTTGAATGAACTCCTGTTGTTTAAATGCAACTATTGTTGTTACGTCGTGAAAACCTGTATAGCGCTCGTGCTCCGAGGTCTTGACATCTGTCTCACCATAAGTCAGAATAGTGATCAATTAAGCACGAGCCGAAAAAGAGAAAATCGCCGTGCGAGAAAACCGAGAATTTTGTTAAATATCGAAGCCATCGAATCTTCTGTGAAATATCGCGGCATATTCGTGCAAACCCGAGTCGTCTGATCGTTTTGTCGCCCCACTGTGTCTTTTGTTAAAGATGACATTGAACAACATTAAGTTGAGTGCTTCTCTTCTGCTTCTCAAAACAACCCCGGAACTGTGCCGAAGGAGGGTTCATCCTCTTCTTCCTTTCCTTTAACCCTATTTCAGCATTAGCCTGTGGTGGTTCGCCGAGACTCCTTCCGCACCCTCTTGGAGTAAGTATTTGCTTTGCTCAAAGTGTTCACAGTCAGTTGATCTAAGGGTGGTCGCAAACCATTTCTGCGACCATTCATGGTGCCGAAACCAGGAAACTTTGAATTCAGTCTGATTTCATCTATTTTTTCATTTGTCCAATTATTCGAAGATCATTCCGCGTTCGGGTTCATTGGAAATTCCATACGACAATTTTTGTCTCCGCGATACGCGTTCATATCAGGTTTTGTTTCGAAATTCATTCGGACTTCGGAAATTTGCCATCTGTTCACTTTCATTTCAATTCGAAATAAATTAATTCGCGAAATCTTCTGATTGTCACGACAAAAAAGACCGTTCTGAGACCAATCTGTCCTTGCAATCTAACATGCCGATTCGAGTTCAAGTGACTTGAGTCCTGTGAACAGGAAAAGCGGTAAGTATAGCAGTAATCAGGCACTTATTTTAAGAGGAATGTGTCCGTTAATGTTACAGGAATATAAGGTAAAATATAATAGATTTGTGAGTATAAACCCAACCATATTTGTACGACTAACAGTATGGACACATTGAATTCAACAGGAATGTTTGGCATTTCTCATTGTAATTCAGATTATTATACTAGAATAAATCTTGTTCATCTAACAGTATTTTGATCTATGTTTTACCATATGGTTGAAGTTGTTTGGAATGAAATATCGGTTTCCGACAAAGGAGCGAACATGATGAAACAGCGATTCGATAATTTTCAGCATTTTTTGGCCGCCTACCCAGAATTGAATATTTTCGATCTACGATTGATAGGAAATACAAAAAAAAAGAGTGTAAGTATAGAATTAGAAAACATAGTGTAGAAAAGAACAGGGAAATAGGGGTTCATCAGGAAAACAGAGGTTAAAGTCATGTTAGATCAGATCAGAGGAAGAAAGAAAGATTAGATCTGTAGCGATCTGCACTGACGGCCCATTATTCATCGTACCGCTCAGCAGAGGGCGCCACCGAATGGACAAAACTCAATAGATACTACTGAAAAGACTGAAAAGCAAAAAAAAATGTGTGAGCACTTGGAGACAATTCTGTTATCAAATTCGCTAATATGAGTACGGAATCCAGGAAAAATTTCATCATATTTATTATGGAGTCTCTAAATACTAGTTTTCAACGAATGTCTCTATAGTGAATATAATTCCTGTTAAATCTTAGATTATAAGCTTCGAATACAACCAACTAATACTGTAATATATGAAAGATAGTTCTTTAATTCAACGAAAAATTCCTGTCAAATCGATCCTACAGTTCCCTTATGAGTCAAGTAATTCCTGTTTTAGTTAAGTGTTTATTACTGGAAAATCTTGTAGAAACTGGAGTTTGAAGCTTGGAATACAACTTTCTAGTTTGTTCATTAAACAGGAAATTCCTGTAAGTAGTCACGCATATTCCGGTTTCCGTCACAGTATTATTCTCCTGTTGAATTGACAAACTGCAGTTTGGTTGCATCAGCTAATGTAAAACTTGTTATTTGTAGAAGAATTGAACGACCAGAATTGTCACGAAAAATCAGACAAAATATTCCTGCTGTCGCTCATATAGGGGGAAATTCCTGTAGAAGTAACCGAATTCCTGTTATATATCCGGAAGAATTTCTTTGAGTGTATTCTTGTCTATACAATATGAAAATAATGAATATAAAAATGTCTCATTCAAATGCATTGATTATAAAGAACTTTTTCAGCGACTGAAGGGTGAAATGATCACAAAAAATCATAACCATGAAAACAAGTGGGCAGAACCAGTTTCCAGATGACAAAAATTAAACTGGAATGAAGCAATGTCTGAACGGATTACAGAACTCGCACCCCCTTCAACGGCAGACAAAGGCCGACGTCCCGCACAGAGTGATATGTGGAAGCTAACTTCATTCATTACCGGGAAACACATGCTGCGGAACAACATTTTTATCATCATTGTTAAATCCGACTGGATAACGGACATTATGAACTTGATGAAATTTCGGCCGCAAGAACGGTAATGAAAAGAACCGCCTCGCAAATGTTAATAGGACCGCCGACGCTCTATTTACGATGACATTTAAATTTGACATTAAGAAACGTAGCAGGCAAATGTAGACCATTGTAACTCAGCGGAACGATGGCGGGGAACGTTCCCATATGAATATTTTCGCTCTGCTTCTGCCGCTACTTGATCGGAGTTAATCCCTCTCGACTGCGACTGGGAGTTATGTATATTATGCAGGAACTGCACAAAAGGGAACCTTCGAATTGAAGTCCATGCACTGGATGTTTACAAACTGAGCTCAGACAAATCTGTCTCATAAGATAGTTTTGAATATGAAATATTTGAAATTAAGAAGGTTGGTTTGTGAATGTCAAGATGGAGTTAAGATCATATTTATAACTAAATGATTTGTGGAAGAAAACTCGTCCTTTCACTTGAGCGCTAGACGGATATATGACAGAAGTGAGTTGGGAGAATTAGGGATATTTTTTAACTCCATTAAATGTTCGTAGAATATAGCTGAACTTCGATAATTATATTATCAAAATGTCTGATATGAGCGATATAGAAAAATTACCATCGACTCCTCCACACATATCGGAAAAGGCAGAAAATGCAGTTCAAAATATTTCACCCTGAAAATCTAAGAAAGTGCACGAAAAACTAGATCAACGGTTAATAGAATGGAGAAATACAGAAATTTTTTCGAAATTCTCCAAAAATGTTTTGATTTTTTATTTTCAAGAATTGATGGAAACTATGAAATCATCTAGTACATCGACAAATTATTGAATAATAAAATCGATGGTAAATATCAACCATAATTCAGACATCTTCTGAATATAAGAAGCTACAAGATTTATTAGAAATAAAGTCTGAAGGATATGTTGGGAAAAATCAAAAATATTTTCACCTGAACAAATAAAAACGTTTACTTAGTCCTACTGAAGAATATAGGGTGTCCCAGAATGAATGGATAATCCTATAACACTGTATAGAAAAGCTATTGGACTCTCTGAAAAAAAATACAAAAAAAATCTATCCCCATTGGAAATTTTTTTTTTTCAAAATAATGATTTCTTGCACATCACGTTGCGTTTCTGTGTAACACGCTCACAAATGAATCAAATCAATCAGTTCCTTCATTGTGAAATAGGTTATGGAGATGTATTTTGAAATTTACATAAAAGGCGCATATTTTTTTTTAGTTGGCCGCACAGGCTTTCTCAAATTTTATTTCCACCATAAACGATTAAACTTTCACATTATGAAATATTCATCACATTTTATGATGAAATTTGAAGTTGGATATTTTTTTCCAAAAAAGTTACAACTCTATACGGTTTTCAGCATATCTATTGGTAATTCAATGAAGAATATTTCACCATGAAGAAACTGATGGATTTGATCCACTTGTGAGCGTGTTACACAGAAACGCAACGTGAAGAGCAAGAAATCATTATTTTGAAAAAAAAAAATTTAGTGGGGATAGATTTTTTTCAGACAGTCCAATAGCTCTTCTATACAGTGTTAAAGGATTATCCGTTCATTCTGGGACACCCTGTATACTTCAAATAAACGTTTTTTTTTGTTCAGGTGAAAATATTTCTGATTTTTTCCCAATATATCCTTCAGGTCACTTGAATAATTTTGACGTTTTCTCGAATTAAGTTGATACCTAATTATTATTGTGAATGTTTTGCTGAAAAGGATGAATTCAGATAGTGAAAATGAATTATTACATACACTTTCAGAAATAACACAATCATCCAATGTTACCATACAGAATTTATTGCCCGAAAAATCCCAAAACAAATATAAAGGTGTATACATACGACAATTTTCAAGATTGGTTCAGCAGTAAGAATAATAAGTCATCGTTTACAAAGGATGTTTTTTTGGCATATTTAAGTGAACTTAGCACATAATAAAAAGCATCGCCCCTATAGACTTTCTACACCATGCTAAGAAGCACAATCAACATAAATAATGCATTGTTATAGGTAACTATCAAGATTTGTGAATAGAGATCTTTCTCTGTTATTGTATCTTAGTATTTATTGTTATAGTCGTTGATGAAGTGTAGTATGCAACTTGCGTTAATGATCATAACTCACTTGATGAATTACAGCATAAACTGAAGGCGAAAACGTCATCTGCGTCAGTTCTTGCCTACATTACCGCCTGTAAATAATATACTATTATCGACGGAGCACCGGATAAAAAGTTTTTATTTATAAAATTCAGCATCTACCTAACATTGCATAACTAAAAATAATGTCATGTTCATGTGTTAACTCGTCGCGAAGCAGGTCAAGGCTCTAGATTTGAACTAGAGTTTTTCTTTTTTTTATTTCTTATTGTTTTAGTTTTCAATTTATTCTCTTTGTTTTAGGCAGCAATGATTTTTTGAATAATGGGAGCATGTCGAAGCCATGAATTTTAATTGTTAATGTGGTAGAAACTAAAATAAGAGTACAACGAAAATTTCCAATTACCGGAAAATACTACGAAATTGGTAGAAAATATATGAATTTACGGCCGAAAATTTGCCTCACCACATCTTTTTTCGTCACTCAATTTGATGGAAAAGGCACAACTCAAAACATTGGTATTGAAAGATTTGGTGATTTAGGGAAGCAAATAGCAACATATATATATCGAAGGAAATCTGCAACCGTGGTGATATTAATGCATTAAAATGTCTTGGTGGCTGGAAATCATACATAGGTTACATTTCTTCATCTTCGATATTATCAGGTTTTGATTACCACGTTTCTATATGACTATACTTATAAATGGGCCAAACTTCAGAGGGAGATCATACATCATACCAAAACATTGGTATTGAAAGATTTGGTGATTTAGGGAAGCAAATAGCAACATATATATATCGAAGGAAATCTGCAACCGTGGTGATATTAATGCATTAAAATGTCTTGGTGGCTGGAAATCCAATTCGGTGCTGAAAGGCTACATTGAAAATTCGGTTCAGAATAAAACCAGCATTTCTGTTACAATATTGAACTCTATTGAGACAATTAATCATGAAATAAATGTAAATATTCCGTCCACTTCCAGATCAGTGGGACCTGGAATAAACTTTTCAAACTGCACAATAAATAATGAGTTTCCAAGAATCAAAGTAATTATAATTATTATGTTCAATATGTAATATTTATACTTCTTCATTATTTATCGGATGAAGAAGAAATAGCATATGCAACTCCCATGTGATGGTTATTAATGCACTCGCATAAACCATGCGAAACTCTCCTTCGGCTCGTTTCGTATTCTGGTTAATGCTAGTGTATTAATAACCTTAATTTCATAATCGTTGCATAATATACTATCATGAAACCTTGCAGTTTGGAACGTACAGTTCACACAGCCTAAACCAAAAGTAGTTTAGTCGCCATTTCCGCCTGAGATGGGCAGTTAGAATGGTTTCCGATCAGAAATACTGCTTAGATCGGATTGTAAAAGATCTCATCAAGCGGGAATAATGGCGTCGGAAGGCATTTCGAGATTAATTGCAGCATCGCAATAGATGCGAACGTAAAGTTTTCACGGTTTCTAGACCTATGACACCTTGACGTCGCCCCATCACAGAGCTCTAACGGAGCCATAGAACAGCGTTTGCGTATCGGGCCTAATGACATTATCGTCAATTCATAGCTCGCTGATGCAATTACGTGACACGGCCGCCTCGAATACGTCAGATTTGGAGCCATCATAAGTCCGTAAGTGCCAATCTCAATAGATGTTCGTTGTCACTCTAATTACGACATTATGAAACGGTTTTACTCCAACTGCCACATTAAATTCAATCATATGTGACGGCATACTGCGTCTGTAACCTGTTCGATGCAGGATACCAGTCATTATCAATTCATCGGATCGGCGGATAGGGGGAACCGGAAGGGGATCGAGGAATCGAAAACTGCGAAAACTGGGAATGGAATATTTCAAGCGACGATTATTTCAATACCTGCTAAACATTTTCATTGTTTCCTCGTTAGCTTGGACCTTCGGTTGCAATTCCGGAAAATCCCCCCTACTTCACGTCAGTGCTCTTCAAGTTTTGTTTGCTATTATTCCAAAAATATCTAGGTAACAGTATATTATTTGACGAGCGGTAATGTAGGTCATAACTCTCGCAGATTTTGAGGCAAAAGATAAATCGGTCTACAAAAAATTTCGAAAAGCACTGCCGTGAAGGCAGGAGCTTTTGAGCGCTCGTACATGCACCTTGTAGGTAGATTCGCATTTTCCAGTTTTAGAAATCAATTGAAGGAATGTTTGACTGCTGTCAAAAAAATCCTGAAACTTAGGCAAAACTCCAGACTTCATGTCGGGCTTCAGCTGATCAATTTTTTTCCAATAATTCGCTAGAATTTTCCACGGTATCTATGGTCTTAGTGATGCGATCTGGACAAAATTTTGCACGTAGTTTGAATACATTATTCCTGAGCTAGGTGCATAATTTACTTCCAATCCGATCAGTAGTTTCGAAACTATCAGGAAAAAAATATCTTGAACGGCCATATTTACGGAACCCCTAGTCTAATTTTGCTCATTGATGAACTAGACCGTGAAATTTGCGATCCAAACCCACCCTGAAAATTTCAAGTTCCTAGGCCTTTCCGTTCAAAAGTTAGAATTTTCTATGGTTTCTATGGTTCTGGTCATGCGATCTGGACAAAATATTGCTTCAATATATCATTCTCGATTAAAATACAAAACTTTATCTCGATCGAATCCGTAGTTTCGAAATTATCGAAAAAACAAAATTTCAAACGACCGTATTTACGGAACCCCTTGTATTATGTTGCTCATAGATGAACGTGATCACGACATTCAAGATCCACACCTATGCTGAAAATTTCAATTCCCTAGGCGTTTCCGTTCAAAAGTTACAATTTTCTATGGTTTCTATGGTTCTGGTCATGCGATCTGGACAAAATTCCACATGTAGCTTGAACACCTCATTTTCCATTCGAGTGCGAAATTTCATCTCGATCAAATCTGTAGTTTTCAATCAATCAGGGAAACAAAACTTTGAACGGCCATATTCACGGAACCCCTAGTGAAATTTGGCCCATTAACGAACTTAACCGAGCCATTCGGAAACTGAACCCACACTGAAAATTTCAAGTCTCTAGGATGTTCCGTTCGAGAGTTATCGTGCTTACGGCCGGCCGGACGGCCGGACGGACAGACTCGAATTTTCCGACGGATTCGTCATCAGTGAGTCGAACATAGTCGATTGAGACCATTTTCGGCTCAAAATTCGAAAAATACAGACATCGTGACGAAATGATATAGCCCTCGTGTAAGTAGTACGAGCGCTCAAGAAATATCTTGAACGGCCATATTTACGGAACCCCTAGTCTAATTTTGCTCATTGATGAACTAGACCGTGAAATTTGCGATCCAAACCCACCCTGAAAATTTCAAGTTCCTAGGCCTTTCCGTTCAAAAGTTAGAATTTTCTATGGTTTCTATGGTTCTGGTCATGCGATCTGGACAAAATATTGCTTCAATATATCATTCTCGATTAAAATACAAAACTTTATCTCGATCGAATCCGTAGTTTCGAAATTATCGAAAAAACAAAATTTCAAACGACCGTATTTACGGAACCCCTTGTATTATGTTGCTCATAGATGAACGTGATCACGACATTCAAGATCCACACCTATGCTGAAAATTTCAAGTCCCTAGGCGTTTCCGTTCAAAAGTTACAATTTTCTATGGTTTCTATGGTTCTGGTCATGCGATCTGGACAAAATTCCACATGTAGCTTGAACACCTCATTTTCCATTCGAGTGCAAAATTTCATCTCAGATCAAATGTGTAGTTTTCAAGTAATCAGGGAAACAAAACTTTGAACGGCCATATTCACGGAACCCCTGGTGGAATTTGGCCCATTAACGAACTTAACCGAGCCATTCGGGAACTGAACCCACACTGAAAATTTCAAGTCTCTAGGTTGTTCCGTTCGAGAGTTATCGTGCTTACGGCCGGACGGCCGGACGGCCGGACGGACAGACTCGAATTTTCCGACGGATTCGTCATCAGTGAGTCGAACATAGTCGATTGAGACCATTTTCGGCTCAAAATTCGAAAAATACAGACATCGTGACGAAATGATATAGTCCTCGTGTAAGTAGTACGAGCGCTCAAAAAGGTATCGAAATGTTAGAGCGACGTTGGACTGATTGTAACACTCTAGAAGAAAACTTCATTGATGAATAAAATGATGAATATTATGATGGATCCGATCAGAATTTAGCAGGACTCCCTGAGGATCTCTAAATGTTCCCCAATCTGCCCCATTCACATTTTCATCCGAGGCGATTCGGAACACGGCACAGCCCACCAAGACACACTCGGCACATACATCATCTTCACCGAATCATATCGGGCGATAACACGTGCGGACAATATAATTAGCTCCGATCGTAGATGGCGTGAGGCATGTATGTCGCGTGCTCGGCACCTTTGTCAACGCCGTTTGGACCCGCGTGTACTACAACGTGTTCGAAAATTAGATATACATGTACGAATACAAACCGGCCTATGTGATTGTCCGAGATACAATCGCATTATCGGCCATGTCATCTGTGTCGTCGACAACGCTTTCGCAGAAAATCGGCCAACACACCAGAAGTGGTGTTAGACCAGATTCTTCAAAAAATGACCATCATGCTATGTTTTTGGAATTTTCAAAAAATATTTCAATAAAATATCTCAAGTCTATTCAGTTTTACAATGACTCTCTTGAATCGAATAATAATGATTAAAACAGTCGTCTCACTGAAATCATAAACCAAAATAATGGAATTGCAAGGGCACTAGAATATTCTGGCACCAGCATTTCAAGTAGATACAGCCAACTGCTTGATTTTGAAAGAATGAAAACAATCTTCGAATGGAAGGAGGCCGCTGTAAGCGATCTCAGGCATCACTGTCACAAACAGAAAGTTACTGAAAGTGTTCGCCTTCTGCAACAGCTGACATAAATACGAATGTCGAGTTCAGTTCAGTGGAGCAAAAATTACTATTTATCTCTGTATTTGACCATTGTGGAAGATTAGAGTGGATGCTGTTTCACTCCTGTGGATTCATCGTCGACAAAATGTTGCTGCGTTTTACCCTAGGACAATGGGTTACATTTCTTCATCTTCGATAGTATCAGGTTTTGATTACCACGTTTCTATATCACTATACTTATAAATGGGCCAAACTTCAGTGGGAGATCATACATGAGATACGCAAAAAAAAATTCGTATAACAGATGTTGATGGTTATTTTTCAATTTAACCTTAGCCTCATCAAAGTCGACCACATATCTGGAAACAGCGTTGAATTTGCTACAAGATGAGAATTTATGTGTGCCAAAAAAATCTCATTGAGGGCGTGGTAGGCAGATGAATATCACGATTCTGAAGTGAACAAAACCAGTCATATTTTTCCGATCGTTTTATCGATGAAAAATCACTAATTATGGATATGTTTTCTTTCCAGCAAAAAATACTCCATTCAGTGTGCTTTCAAATGACATATCATATTTTGTGCTTGCTGCTTGTCTTCTGCCCTAATATCATGGCTAACAAGATAACAACGAAATAGTCGAAATATTCCAAACCTAAATTTGCTCTATTTTAAAGCTCTTCATGATTGAATATTGAAATAACTCTCATGGAAATCATGAATTCATCTGTCGATTCGAAAGAATTTGAAAGAATAAACTAAATTTTAAAAATACAGATTTTATAACAGCATGTAAAGAAGACCGATTACAACGACTTATAACAATTGTTCGAAATGTCCACTGCCTTATTCAGCCTAGTCTGTTTTCATGAAATCTGTATTATTAAAATTGTGTTTATCCCTTCAAGTTACTTTGAATCGACAGATAAATTCATGATTTCCATAAAAATTACTCCAATATTCAATCATGAAGAGCTTCAAAATAGAGCAAATTTAGGTTTGAAATATTTCGACTTTTTCTTGTTAGCCATCATATTAGGGCAGAAGACAAGCAGCAAGCACAAAATTTGTTATGTCATTCGAAGAGGGGTATTTTTTGCTGGAAAGAAAACATGTCCATAATTGAAGATTTTCCATCGATAAAACCATTGGAAAAATATGACACTTCAGAATCGTGATATTCATCTCCTTACCACGCCCGAAGAATAACCGTCAAAATTTCGAACATGTGTTATATGACATTTTTTGTTGCAAATTTCATGTATGATCGTCCACTGAAGTTTGGCCCTTTTAAAAGTAGACACCCTGTATACTAACATTGCTTCGTTTATTTGTAGATGGGCAAGAAAGACTCTGAACCGATTCTGAAAATTATTTCACCTCAAGAAAGCTAACAACTCAAAGTGGATTCAGGTCCATTTCTAGATATTTATGAGACTCTTCAAAACTCATTGGAAAAATAATGCAAAATAATTCAGACTTGGGAAAGATATAATATGAAAAAGCATTCGCGGAACATAATGTATTTAAAGAATACGTTTGTGAATCACTCAACCATTAAAAAATATCACGCATTACACCCGATGGATAATTAAGTATTCAACTAAACCACTCCAGATTTGATTAGCCCCCACTTAAAGCTTTTGCCTTGCGTGCGAGGTACAGAAGGTACAGGAAGGGAAGAAACGAAGGGTGGTCTAGTTGAATACTTAATCCATCACTTAAATCTGTTATATTTTATGTTAGTTAACTAGTGGATCACTGCATCGTTTGAAGGCATTGTAAATTCCATTTTGCCGCTAATGATTTTTCAGGTCAATACAGAAAATGGCGATGAATGCAGAGTCGGTGTGAACGTATTGTATATAATTATTATTATTAGTTCAATTCGAATAATATTGAAACTGTGCTATGCTTTCCGCTGTGGATTTCCATCCTCTGTCAGCACCCTGTACATATCAATAACTTCGAAGGGTCGTTTCTATGGAGGGATAAACAACTCTAACCTAGTGAACCACCTGGGGTGGGAAACACGGACTCGTTAGCGAAAACTCGTTTCCGGAAAAGAAAAGGTCAAAAAAAATAGTTTCATTTTATCGTGATTCATTCCCGATCCGTAATAAACTTTGGAGTTTCCTTTGTTTCTAATCGATGCTCCGGGGCTTGAGTTCAAGTTTCCCTCTGCTTTCCTCTAGTGGCACTTTCTTCCCCTGGCAATTTCCCCACCTTCCGTATATCTGAACCTCTGCGAGATATATTATCTTATATCCTGGTGAAGTTTTTCACATAAATTATAGAAAAACACTAATTCGTATTCGTTGAAAAAACCGGGCCCATCGAGGGGACGTGAAGAATTGGCTGGAGAGTTTCATACCTTAACGACTGAGTAAAAAATGGCTCTGTTTTTAGGTCTCTCAGGTATACTAAAGAAAGGGGGTGTTGTCGTGATCTGCTGGGAGGAATCGAGCTAGAATTCGAATATTTTTCAGTATTTTCCACTTGGAAAATTCATCACCTTCTGAAATATGGATAATGAAGAATTTAATGTTGTGTATTGCATTTCCTTGAGAAAATCTTCAGTTGAGAGCGTACTACTTAACATACTAACTTTACTACCCTGTCAAAGTTCTCCAGAAGTAACAGTGCATGAATCCCAAAAGTATTTTGTTTACAATTTGAAAGGTTTGCAAAATGGCGAATGCGCAGTCAAAATAATCAGGCAATGATTACACGAAGGTACAATGGTGATAATTTTGAACAATTCATGTGAGAATATAAGATATCTTCATTCGGGAAAAAATGCTCGATTTTAACTTGGTTAAACTTGTGGAGAGAATAATTCAGTATTTGAAAGGTTGTAAAATGTCGAATGAGCAGTAAAAATAATCAGGAAATGATTACACGAAGGTACAATGGTGATAATTTCGAACAGTTCATGTGAGAACATAAGATATTTCATTCGGGAAAAAATGCTCAATTATAACTTGGTTGAGGCACTGTGAAGTGAATAATTCAGTATTTGAAGGTTGCAAAACGGCGAATGCGCAGTCAAAATAATCAGGCAATGATTACACGAAGGTACAATGGTGATAATTTTGAACAATTCATGTGAGAGTATAAGATTTCTTCATTCGGGAAAAAATGCTCGATTATAACTTGGTTGAGGCACTGTGAAGAGAATAATTCAGTATTTGAAAGGTTTCAAAATGGCGAATGAGCCGTCAAAATAATCAGGAAATGATTACACGAAGGTACACTGATGATAATTCCGAACAATTCATGTGAGAACATAAGATATTTTCATTCGGGTGAAATGCTCAATTATAACTTGATTCAGGCACTGTGAAGAGAATAATTCAGTATTTGAAAGGTTTCAAAATGGCGAATGAGCCGTCAAAATAATCAGGAAATGATTACACGAAGGTACACTGATGATAATTCCGAACAATTCATTTTAGAACATAAGATATTTTCATTCGCGTAAAAATGCTCAATTAAAACTTGGTTGAGGCACTGTGAAGTGAATAATCCAGTACTTGAACGGTTGCAAAATGGCGAATGCGCGTCAAAATAATCAGGCAATGATCACAGGAAGGTACACTGGTGATAATTTTGAACAGTTCATATGTGAACATAAGATATTTTCATTCGGGTCAAATGCTCAATTATAACTTAATTCAGGCACTGTGAAGAGAATAATTCAGTATTTGAAAGGTTGCAAAATGCCGAATGCGCAGTCAAAATAATCAGGAAATGATTACTCGAAGGTGAAATGGTGATAATTTTGAACAATTGATGTGAGAACATTAGAAAATTTCATTCGGGTAATAATGCTCAATTATAACTTGGTTGAGGCACTGTGAAGTGAATAATTCAGTATTTCAAAGGTTGCAAAATGGCGAATGCGCGTCAAAATAATCAGGCAATGATCACACGAATGTACACTGGTGATAATTTTGAACAGTTCATGTGGGAGCATAAGATATTTTTGTTCGGGTAAAAAGGCTCAATAATAACTGTGAAGTGAATAATTCAGTAATTCAGTGGGTATTTCTGTTATATTTGCTTTCCTCCGAAAAACGAATGGATCGAATCTAATTCTCCATCGTATAATTCCACCGCATGAGAAAGGAATGACAATCTCCCTCTCGAGAACATATTTCATCGGTCCGAATTCTCTTTTTCATCCGCAGCCCCTGCCCACCACTAGATGCGGTCAGTTGGCCTGTCCAGACAGTGGGGATTTGCGTATTCAAATTCCATTATGCGGAATTCGGGGAAATATCTCTCGAGATATGACGTTAATGTTACTTGTGACAGCTTTTAACACAGCCTGCGGTCGGACAGAGTAATAATCCACCACTTATCTATGACTAGTTTCGGACGTTACGATATTCGGGCAGACGACACTGCTAAAAAGTTGGCGACGAGGACGACGACGGTTATCGTTAAAGAACAGCTGCAGTGTTTCAGTGGGGCTGTCACCAATTTGATGAAATTTGTAGTACAGTCATTTCTATTCACTCAAAAATTCCACAATTCTGTATCACGAAATTATTCCCTATATCCTGCAGAAATTTCGTGCCTACACGACTAAACATCAGTAATTCTCTAAATTTTTTTATTGATGGAATGAAATTGAATGCGAAGCTCGAAATCAACAAAATTTCACCGAACCTATAAATTCGTTTGTTACAAGACACCGACGAGCTAAACAGCGTCCTTTGTTCTTGGTACCCACAAACATGTGGTTTGGATGGTGGTATATGCCAGAAATTTCAATCCAATTAGTTCTATTCGTTGCCGATTATGTGGAATAATCGAAATAATGTTAGCTTGCGAGCCTTTCCTGGACCGAGCCTCAACAGAACAAGATCGTTTGTTGATATATCTAAGATTATGATTATCTAAAAAACAGGATAGGGCTTCGAATTATGATCTTATTTTTCATAAGAATAACGATTTTTTTTCAAAGTTATCGATACGTTCGATGAAATAATATCCAATTATTTAATAATATCATTAATGGTAGTTTTATTTCAACGTATAGGAACGTTAGCATAAAATTTCAAAAGCCGAACCATCTATCCTTGAATAATGACTTAAAGGCCTCAGCATTCTTTATGTTTGTGTTATTAGATGTTTCTTACATTCTTTTCTATACCAAATTTCACTTGGTTCTTTCTGGGCCAACAGTGCCTAGAATAGTATCTTTTCACTGAGTTAGATGGGCTAAATGAGTGCTGCTTTATCAATCTTCTCTATTTATTTATTATTTATGACTCCCTACAAAGGGAGTCAGACCCCTATGGTGGCCAATTGAATGGATTTTTGTGTCGCCAGATTTGCGAGTGTTTGGGAACCAGTATCAAAGCTTCAAAATGTGCAAACATTGTATCAATGTTAATTCCTGAATTGAAGTTGAGGACTGGAATTCCGAAACGCATACGCGGGCACTTGAATTATGGTAACACGTCGACTAGAAGTGTTCACCACATAAATACAAAATATTATTCGCCATATCCAACGTTCCCAAGAAAATGAATTAGCGCAGCAATTATTCTTTAATAACTATCATTAAAGACTAATTGAGCCAACCACCGCGACTTCGTACGGCTCACGCGAGTAATTATCGCGGTAACGAGTAGGACTAGTACCTGTGCACGGGGATTTCCTTTCATTTCCCGCTTTTTCACGAACGATTCGAATAACCGACACTCGACGTAACCCCGGATCGAGCGATAATGCATAATTCATTCATTCAATTTATTCACGGCGACCCCGAATGAAAAGTATCTTTTTTCCGATGCGACGCCAACTGGGATTCGGAGAAAGGAATTTCCCGAGTAGAATGTGCGATAATTGGGGCGGTCGGAAGTGTCGCGGGAGAAAAAAAAACAGAGGGAAAAGGCGGCTTCTTGGTGGCACTCGGTGGTCTTGATCGAATTTTCATGGTTTTCTTCTGTGTTTTTCCTCCCGGAATTGGAACTCAGTCGTCGAGATCACTACCGTTTTATTCTCCTTCGAATTTGAATCAATGGAAGGTACAGTGTTGCGTTGTGTGTTGTTATACTGGATGAGTTTAGGATATTTATTTACTCCTATTGAATAATATAGTCATTACTCAACTACTTTTGATCAAGTAATAGTATATGTGAACAAACACCGTGCTCTCTCTTATTACTCCCTATTTCTTTGATTCTGAACAAGCTGATTGGCTGAAAGGGAACAGTCCATTATTGGTATTGAGGAGCGGTCACTTGAATAATTTTGCCGTTTGATCAAATTGAGTTGATATCTAATTATTATTGTGAATATTTCGCTGAAAAAGATGAATTCAGATAGTGAAGATGAATTATTATGTACACCTTCAGAAATAAGACAATCAGCTAATGTTACCATATAGAATTTATTGCCCCAAATATACCAAAACAAATATAAAGGTGTATACAACAATTTTCAAGATTGGTGTAGTTGTGTAGGAGTAAGAATATAAAGTCATTGTTTACGGAGAATGTTCTTTTGGCATATTTTAATGAACTTAGCACTAAATATAAAGCATCGCCCCTATGGACTTTCTACTCCATTCTAAGAAGCACAATCAATATAAATAATGCATGGTTATAGGTAACTATTGAGATTTGTGAATAAAGTTCTTTCTCTGCACTTGTATCTTAGTATTTATTGTTATAATCGTAAATAAAGCATAGTATTCAACTTGTGGTAATGGTCATAACACACTTGATGAATTACAGCACTCGCCTTCGGCTCGTGCTCCAAACTTCATCTGCGTGAGTTATGACCTACATTACAGCTTGTTAAATAATATACTATTATCTACTCCTATTGAATTATATATTCATTATTCAACAACTTTTGAGCAATTAATAGTATCTGTAAACAAACAACGTGAGTTATTATAACTCACTACTATAATTGCCTGGCTCTGTGCTTCTGAACAAGCCGATTGGCCGAAAGGGAACGGTCCATTATTGGTATTGCAATAGATGAATTCAGATAGTGAAGATGAATTATTAGGTACAGCTTCAGAAATAAGACTGCTACGTCGTGAAGTATGTTGGGTTGCTGACGCGAGTTCGTTTTGTGGATGATTTGTCCCATCAACAGGTGACAGGCGACTATTCATGGTTGCCGAAACCTAGGGACCTTTGAATTCAGTCTAATTTTATCTATTTTGTCATTTAGCCAATTATTCGAATTTCATTCCGCATTCTGGTTCATTGGAACAAATTCCATACGACAGTTTTTGTTGCCATCTGTTAACCTCCGCGATACGTGTTCATATCACGTATCGTTTCGAAATTCATTCGGACTTCGGAAATTTGTCATCTGTTTACTTTCATATAAATTAATTCGCAAGTGATTGACAGAACCATCTCGTCGTGAAAAATTCGTAAATTTCTCCTAAATTAACGCCTTATTCGTCTTCTGTTGAATATCATCGCATATTCGGTCAAACTGGATTCGTCTGATCTGTTTCCGCCGTTTCTTAACGCAGCATTTTGTCTTCTGTTAAAAGTGACATTGAACAACATCAAAATAAGTGCTTTTTTTTCTGTTTCTGAAAACAGCCTCAGAACTGTGCCGATTGAGGGTCATCTTCTTCCTCTCCTTTAACCCTATTACAGCATAAGCCTAGGGTGGTTCGCCGAGACTCCGTCCACACCCTCTTGGGGTATTACCATACAGAATTCATTGCCTGATGAATCCCAAAACAAATATGAAGGTGTATACAACAATTTTCAAGATTATTGTAGCAGTAAGAATATTAAGTCATCGTTTACAGAGAATGTTCTTTTGGCACATTTCAATGAACTTACCACTAAATATGAAGCATCGCCCCTATGGACTTTCTACTCCATGCCAAGAAGCACAATCAACATAAATAATGCATTGTTATAGGTAACTATTAAGATCTGTAAATAACGTTCTTGCTGTGTACTTGTATCTCAGTATTTATTGTTATAGTCGTAGATAAAGTATAGTAGTCAACTTGCGGCAATGGTCATAACTCACTTGATGAATTTCAGCACTCGCCTTTGGCTCGCGCTCCAAACTTCATCTGCGCGAGTTATGGCCTGAATGACCACTCGTTAATTAATTTACTACAGTGCAACCTCGATATAACGAAACTGGAGGGAATTGAAAAATATTCGTTATATCAAGTGTTTCGTTGAAATGAGGTTCGTTATATAGAGGTTAGATGGGTCTCAGATTCGTTTTAACGAGGTGAGAACATTTTTTTAATAATCTCAATGGCGAACGATTTCTACTAAAAAATAAAAACACATATTGATTAAAACACTGTATTTACTCGCATGATTTCAATCTTCAAGAACAACTACAATCTTCTGCATTTAATGGTAGCCCACATTCTTCGGAAAATTCACCTTAAAATATCAAAATTATGGCTAATGAACTAGCAGAAATATTGAACTCTAGCGATGTCTCTTTGGTCTTTTTTTGGTTGGGGGGGATTCTCATCCACACATTCAATAATTTTGTGATGGTTGAAAAACACTTTCGTTTTTCAGCCATCGAAATCTCTAAATTGTTTATAGCGACAAACACCAGTGTTTGCATCAAACAGTTTTACGTGTCTCAACCTGCCGAAACATGCATTCTTGTTGTTATTGTCCAATAATTGGGTGATTTTAGTTGGAAGAATTCGTTATGTAGAGGTTATGAGTTGAAGAATTCGTTAAATGGAGGTAAATTATACTTTCTATATAATATTGTGCAATGATTGGAAATTCGTTATAAAGAGGTCGTTAACAGAAAGTATTCGTAATGTAGAGGTATATTTTATATCAACTCTTACGGGCAGTTCTAGGGGATTTCGAAATATTCGTTAAATCGAGGAATTCGTTATATTGAGGTTCGTTATATCAAGGTTACACTGTATTATGAAATCTCATAGCGCTTCTATCGCTTTTTTTATGGAATCTCAATAACCTTTAATTTTATAACGATGTCGGTAATGATTATTCATGGATCTAACACATTGCAGTATTCTCTCCCTTCCATCTCATTTTCCCAAGAATCGATTCAACCTAGCCGAAACTTCCACGCGTATAAAAAACCTAACACCTCCCCGATCCAATCTTATCGACTCATATCTTCCGGCGCCTCGAACTAATTACGAACTCGTTCAACTTACATCGGAGAGCTTTTTCCACCACGCAACTACCAGATTACCCGATGGCCCCTTTCGAGATTGAGTGGGACCAAGTTCCAACCCCGGGGGTGATAAATCGATGGTTCAGGTGATAATCTTCGGCTATCGCCTCATAAACGGGGGCCGGGACACTCCTTCAAGACCATTAGTTCCAGGCCGATCCTCGGCCACATAATTTATCCGTCGGCCGGCCATCAATCAATCAATGCTCGGCACGAGGTGACAGCGCGATTCCGATTGAAGGCGTTTCTTGACCGGAAAATGTACGGCCGGATTCTGTTTTGGGTGTTTATCAATTGTGTCCGGACGAGTTGGAAAGTGGCGGCATGTAAATGGAACCGGATCGATGCGGACTTTTGTGTCGGGAAAGCTTCGCGAATCCGAAACGATGCAGTTTGTGTTATTTCCACTGAAGAGATTACACTGAAAAAAACGAATCCCGGGAATTTCCGGTTGAATGAATTCCTGTTGTTTGAATGCAACTATTGTCATCACAACAACAAAAAACCGTTCTGAGAACAATCTGTACTTGCAATCTAACATGCCGATTCCGGTTTAAGTGACTTGAGTCCTATGAACAGGAAAAACGGTAAGTATAGCAGTGATCTGGTACTTTCATTAGAAAAGGATTATTTCTGTTAATGTTACAGGAATATCTAGTGAATTATAATAATTTTGTGAGTATAATCCAACAATGTTTGTACGACTGACAGTATGGACACTTTTAATTCAACAGGAATATTTGGTATTACTCACAGAAATTCAGATTATTCTACCGGAATGAATCTTGTTCAGTAAAAAGTATTTCAATATATGTTATAGCATATGGTTGAAGTTGTTTGGAATAAAATATCGGTTTCAGACGAAGGAACAAACATGATGAAACAGGGTCAGTATATGATAAAGAAACGTAGTATAGGAAGGAACAGGGAAATAGGGGTTTAACAGGAAAACAGAGGTTAGATCAGAGGAAGGAAGAAAGATCAGATCTGAAACGATCTGCACCGACGATCCAACATGTACCGTACCGCTCAACAGAGGGCGCCACCGAATAGACAAAACTCAAATGATACTACCCAAAGGAGGAGAAAGGTGTGAGCATTCGAAGACAGTCATTCTGTAATCAAATTCGCTTATATGGCATTCCAACAATTACCCACAACTTAGAAAATTTCATGACAGATGGAGAAAAAGCGGAAATCAACAAAATTATTGACAAAAATCAAAATGCGGGATCCACATCAATTAAGATTCAAAGAAAACCACAGTGCATTCCACCAACTATGTAGAATTGAAGTAGACGCGATAAACAGTTTCAATAAAGAACAGAACACGGTAATGCGTACTCTAGACATAGAAAAAGCATTCGACAAAGTCTTGGTGGAAGGATTGATCTACAAAATGATAAAGTTGAGTTTGTCCCCTTTCATTATCAAACTAATCAATTCATATCTGAGAGATAGAACTTTTTCAGTGAAAATCAATAAATCTATATCACAATTTAAAGAAATAAAAGCACCTGCTTTTATTTCTTTACTTTACCACTGGTAGCAATCCTTGGACCTAGACTGTTTAACTTGTACGTACATGATATTCCAGAGTTTCCTAATTCAAACTTGGCCCTTTTCGCGAATGACACCGCAATTTACGCGAAATCTCATTATGCAATTGCTGCAAATCGTTTGCTCCAATACCATATGAATACTTTATCGAAATATTATGAAACCTGGATGATCAGTCTGAACGAAAATCGTGTTCAGCAGAAAAAATGAATCACAAGAAAATTATTCCACACCTGTAGATATAGTCAGATTTCTAGGATTAGAACTCGATTCCAGACCAAAATTCCAAAAACATATTCAGAAATCTCTGGGTCGATCCTATGCATTGAATAGAATGCTTTATACTCTGATGTGCAAAAAAAGAAAATTAGATCAAAAAAACAAGAAACTTATTTATACTTCAATAATCAGATCTGTCATAACATATAGCAAAAATCTTTATTGGTGGAACTACTGCATACAACAGAGAAATTGTTAATAGTTATCGTAAAAATATGTATAAAAAAATATCTAAATAAATTCTTTTTTTTCTCTCTCTCTCGCGCTAAAATGAGTCCGGAATCAGGGAAAAAAATTTCTTCATTTTTATTTTGGAGTCTCTCAATACTAGTTTTCAACGAATGTCCCTATAATTCGTTAGAATAATTTTGAGAGACTCTATAATGGATATAATATAATATGAATTCTTCCCATTCTAGACACCTTTTCGCGAAGTCACTCTTTATCTCTAGATAGAATGCATTACTACAGAAAATTCCTGTTAGATCCCGGGTTATAAGCTTCGAATACGTCTAACAAGTACTGTAATATATGAACGATAGTTCTTTAATTCAAGTGAAAATTTCTGTTGAAGCGATACTACAGTTCCGTTATGAGTGAAGTAATTCCTTCTTTAGCTCAGTGGTCATTACTGGAATTTTTTTTAAAAACTGAAGTTTGAAGCTTGGAACACAACTAGATATCTAGTTAGTTTATTAAACATGAAATTCCTGTAAGTTGTCACGCATATTCCGGTTTTCGTCACAGTATTATTTTTGCAGTTTGGTTGCATCAACTAATGTAAAACTTGTTATTTCTAGAAGAATTAAACGACCGGAATTGTCACGTAAACTCAACAAATATTCCTGCTGCCACTTATAAAGGGGGAATTTCCTGTAGAAGTAACCGAGTTTCTGTTGTATATCCTAGAAAATTTCTTCCACTGTACATTTAACTAACCGTACTTTAATGGAAAGGGATTCCTACATCCAGTATAAATAAACGTTTACCACCGAGTCTGTCAATCACAAGCAATTCCAGGAAATTTGAGTTAAAAGTAATTTCCACTGGTAACAATATCCAAGTGACGGAAAATGACTATTCCGTGAAATATGAATTCATAGAATCATCTCCCTTTCATCCAGTATATAAACTCATTTTCAACTGATATCCTCGAAAACTTGCACATAATACCCCACGGAAAGGAAAATCCAACAATACAATCCGCGTCCACACAAGACGAAAATTTCAATTTACTGATGAAGCCCAAAGAGCCAGGTATATTTCACCAATCCGTTTTCTTCATCCGGAAATTGATTCATTCCGCGTAAAATCAGATGAAATCCCTGCGAAAACCATCCCGCACCGACGGCTGATTGTGCAAGAGGGGCCGGGAGGAAATGGAGAAGAAATTGAAATATGGTTATCTCTGAGTGAAAAATGCGAATTGGATCTGTTGATATTGGATATTCGCGAAATCACGGACGGTTTTATCGAACTCTGGGGTCCTGGAATCGAGACGTTCATGGAAACCATGGGGACATCCTCCAGCTGACATTGTTCGCTAGGAACAGGTTTTCAATTATTCGAGGTTTCCAAAAACTTTCACCTTTCTTCGAAAAACGGTAATAGAAGGGATGAAATTGCTTCACAGAGATTCCAAAAATGAATACATGAAGTCATTACGGTTCTGAAGGACTTCAGTGGTTGCTCTGATATAAAATGCAGGTTACATATTTCGATAAACAGTTGAATGAATATATTACAATATAGGATATTTTTTAAGGTGAGGCTTTTTTTTATACGTGTTAGAACTCATCAAAAGAGATCATTCAATTTGAAACAGGTGCAACTAATCTTGGGCATCAATATCTTGATATGACTCTGCATCGTGTTATCTCACTATGCCATGTGCATTCCCTCATAATGTAAATAAACTGCTCGACTTCTTTCGCGATCTTTTCTAGGAACGACAATTTATCCCAAATTTGTGTATTCTCTTCATACTTTTATTAGGAGATTTTTCCTCAACGGTTTAATTCTTTAAGTTCAAACAAAGGAGACAAAAGGTCCTACAAAAAAAAATAGGAAGTTCACAAACTTATTTACAGAAATTGTTCGAAATGGTAGCTATTGTTCTGATATAAAATGTTACCAATCAAAAACACACAAAAAGATGATAAATGCTTTCTGGTAGGAATACAACCAGCTCACAAAGATAGAGTGTATGACATACATTTCTGGCCAGCAGGGGTTGCATTTTCAAGGTTCAACTTTAGATTGGGACATCATCTGCTGGATAAAAAACCAAATCCTGAACCTAATAACCAATCACCCTAACATATATGTCCAATACAGACCAATCTGCTCAAAATAATGCACTTGAATATACAAGGCATCACAAATAAGGTTGACGCTTTAGAAGATCTAAGTTGTAAACTGAGTATAGGTGTTATATGCATAAGTGAACATTGGCTCAATAAAAATAATGAAAACCTTTACCTCATAAGGAACTATAGTCTAGCTACATGTTATACGAGAACACAGCATCAGCACGGGGGAGTCTGCATCTATGTCAAAAATGACATGAAATTCATACAACTAGATGATATTACCCACATGTCAGTCGAAATGTGTCATGAAGTCAGTGGCATCTACTTACCTGAACAAAATCTTATTGTGATAGTATATTACACACCTAAAATGCCTAAGGAGCCAAACCATTTCTGGTTTGATGTCATTGAATATATATGTACCACATTTGATAATAAGGTAAATATCACAGTACTTGGAGACTTCAATGTTGATTTCAACTCGCAAGATGAACAGGTGTTGGATATCCTTAATATATTTAAAAGCTATGGTTTACACAGAACAATATACCTACGCTTATACTAGAGAGCATTATAATGGGAGGCAAACCTGTGTTGACAACATTTTTACTAATCTCGAAGAACATATTTCAATCACATATAATGCTAACATATCTGATCACTTAGCCCAGATTATACAAATTGATACTGAACCTGTGTACCGAAAACCAAGCAACTTGATCAGAAAATTTTCCAAGAGAAACATCACGTCTCTGAGAGAGAGTCTGGAAAACGTAAACTGGAATATGATATATGAAATTCCTGATATAGATGAAAAATTTGATAAGTTCCTCAATGCATTTTGTCTTCACTATAACAGCTGTATTCCACTTCAACGAAAATCTAATGTCCAATATCAGAAACCTTCTCCTGAGCTAAAGCAAATTAAAGAAACATTAGACCTTATAAGGGAGGTTCACACACAAAACAGAGATAATGAAACTCTTGAATTATATAAGAAATATAAAATATTTTATCTGAGTGCTGCTCAAAACAACAGGAAGATAAATAATCAAATAAAAATTGCAACATCCAAGAACAAACAGAAAACAACTTGGCAGATCATCAAGGAGGAAACAAGAGTAGGAAGTCAAAAAACTATGCTAACATCTCCAACAGCCGACAGTCTCAATGAACACTTCTCCAACATAGGAGCACAAATTTCCCAACAATTCAGCCACAATGATGAGGACGCACATCCATATCTACAGGGCATAAAATGTAAACAATATAATTCATTATCTTTCAAACCAATTTCAGAAGATGACACTCACAGATTCATACAAAGAATGGCAACCAAACCAACAATGGATATTTACGGAATTAGCACACGTCTCATAAAATCAGTAGGTGATAAGATACTGTCTCCACTAACCCATATAATCAATGAAAGTCTGCAGAACGGAATATTCCCTGACAAGATGAAACTAGCCAGAGTTTGTCCTATACTGAAAAAAGGAGATCCTTCACAGGTTACAAACTACCGTCCAATATCTGTCCTACCAATGTTCTCGAAGATTCTGGAAATGGTGATGGCTGAACAACTTATTTCCTTCCTGGACAAACATAAGTATCTCCAGAATGCACAATTCGGATTCAGAAAGAACAGATCCACAATTGATGCTGTGAAGGACCTCTACTCCTTCATTTTGGAGGGCTTTGAAATGCGCCAAGAAACAATTGCTCAATTTTGTGACTTAACGAAGGCTTTTGACTGTATGGATCATGATATATGCTTGGACAAACTGGAACATTATGGTGTCAGAGGAGTGGCCTTATCTTTATTCAAATCTTACCTACTAAACCGTAAGCAGATGACCTCACACAATCATGAAAATAGTCCAATCACTACTATGGCACATGGCATTCCACAAGGATCGATACTGGGACCTTTACTATTCATCATCTATATCAATGACCTTCCTAACAATGTTAACTGTCATACCACATTATATGCAGATGATGCCACTTTGGCATCAAGGGACCAGGATAGGAACATCTTAATACAGAGATCGGAGCAAGTCAACAATGAAGCGCTTGGATGGTTTAGCGCCAACAAGCTATGCCTCAATAAGGGAAAAACAAAAAAGGTCATATTCTCATCTTCAACTGATGTGCGTTCAGATGACACATTATTCTTAGGAGTCCAATTTGACGTACACTTAACATGAAAGGCCCATATAACCCAACTAAAATGCAAACTACAACCAGCAATATATGCCATTAGACGTGTGAGGCAAATTATAAACTATCAAACAGCACTGCAGTCCTATTATGCACTATTTCATTCCAGAATAACCTACGGTCTAGGAATATGGGGATATTCAAATCATTTACAGGAAATCTTAATTACCCAGAAGGAAGCTATCAGAGCTATTGAGGGTGCACATCCCAGAACACATTGTAAGCCAATCTTCACCAAGTACAACATTCTAACCATTACAGCAGAGTTTATTATCAGAATTATCACAGATGTCGCTTCAAATGTGGACCAATATGCGAAAAGATCAGACTGTCACAATTACAATATAAGGTGTAAGAGTGATTTAAATATAACAGGAACCAGGCTGCAAATCACAGAAAGGAAGAATTTAGGCATCAGGTTATATAACAAGCTCCCATTACACTGGAGAAGATTCAATGTAAGGTACTTGAGGGGAAAGCTGAGGCAACACCTGATAGAACATCCACCATACGATATTATGGAGTTTAAAATTTAGATGAATTGTTATGTTTTGACCTTGTTACTATGTAGCATGAATAAAGTTTATTATTATTATTATTATTATTATTATTATGCTCAAAGTCTTGCGCGGCGTAATAACGAATGTTACATGCAGCAACTATCACATCAATTTGCTCGCGGAGTAATGTCACCAGCATTTTCAATGCATAGTTCTTTCGCACTATTCACCTCACCATACTTATAAACTAATGCTTTCAAATGACCCCAAAGAAAGAAATCATAGGGATTACCCGTATACTAACCCCAGACATCTGGTAATATCTACACATTCAGATAACGATACGAACCTAAGTCAGATCCGGGCTGTAAATTTCCCAAATCCGTGGTTGACTTTGATTTCGAAATACTCGGCCCTGGTGAATATTTTATATAAACGATTTTTTGTATAATTCCTCATTTTGATGAATTTTATTGCTGGTTAAAAAAAAAGCCACACCTTTGAAAACACCATGTATATCAAAACGTCATTACTACGTGGCGGAGGAAACGAACAAAAAATATTCATCTTTCAACATAAGAAGCTTCGAAAAATTCTCATATCATTAATTGAGTTTCCTCCGTGGAAAATTAACAGGAGAACCAAATATAAATAGAATTCGATTCCGACGTTTTTTCATTACTCCTTCGCCAGTAGCGTACCTACCGCCCAGATTAATTCCGGATGACTTGATGAGGGGCTCCAGTGCGAACGTGTGATTAAAATATTGCGTGACCGGGATCATTAGTGGAATGTACACAGGTATATGAGGTGCGAAAAAGTTAATGAATTTCGAACGGGTCGAGAACTCGTCGGCTGTTCGGAAAAATCCGCTCGGAATTATGCAGACGCAGTGGGCCGGAACAGGACTCCATTTTCGACGGAAAACGTGCAAGTCGGAATAAATTACCGGAAAAATATATTCCGCAAGACGAAACTTCTGCCAGTCTGATGAAGTATTTACGTGACCGCCAAACAGTGTGCATACTGAGCGACAAAAATATTTAGGTTGAAGTTTTGCATCCTGCAAATTTCTACAACAAAGTAAAGCTTTTTGTGGAGCAAGATCACGATCCACGTACAGTCGAGCCTCGTTGCTCATCATGTGTCGGTATGATGGTGGTTTAATATCTTTTTAATAGCGATGATGTGCATCAAATGGTCATTACTCCCGACGTTCATAACTCATTATAATTATTGTTTAGTCGATTGGAATGTATTTCTTCGTGGTCTTCAGGTTCTGTGTTCGTCTATTCGGGAAATGAATACGAAGGATAGGGTGATGAAAAGTTGAATGGGACAAGAAAATATTCATTGACTTAAAATATTTCATTTTTCACCTGTAAATTTTTTGTTTATTTTACCTTGGATGCGGTTGGTATAAATACACTTATAACGCCCAAGGAATTTTTGAGCAGGCATTATGGCCATGTTAATTGAAACTTGAAATTAATTTCATTCGCGAACACTGTCTCTTCACATATTTCATACCCACAAAGTTTCATAAAAATATCCAGTATACATTAGTTTACAAGTTATTCGCAAAAAAAAATTGTGAGAGCCTGAATATCGAAAATGAAGTGGAAACGGATTTATTTTCGAATGAAATTTTTGACTTGAAATCATGATTGTAATGATGCTTGAATATTGAAATTCAATTGGAATACACCGTTTATGTACAGGGTGTTTCATGTAAGCGAGTCAGTGGATTTTGTGGCTTTTCCTTTTAGCAAAATTGAAAAATGACCCATCAATATGATAGTATTTCTTGGGGGCTATCCGAATGTTTCACAGGAAAAACTATCGAGCCAAGGTATAAAAAATAATTGAGGAAATACCGTTTTTCCAGAAAAATTTTCTTTGCAAATTTGACTGGTTTTCAGAATAAGAAGGTCTAAAGCAAATTTATCACCAATTGTTTCTTCATTTGAACTTCCGGTTTTCTAGAAAACGGAGAATTTTTTTTTTCAAAATATACTTCATAATATTTTCCCATATTTTTTGAATGCTCAATCGATTTTGAATCCGAATAGGTAAATATAATGGTGGTTTTATATTTATTTCAAGCAATTCCATTCAAAATCAACCTGAGGAAATTCACATTCCAAATTCGGAAAATATATCCATGTTGTCTGTGATTCAATCAATATTTGATTGTCAAAATTTTAAGTTTTTATTCTCGATTATGATAGAAGCGGAAAATGAAGCCTGAATTTTCATTCTAAGCTCTCAACATGTTAAGTCTTCGAAGAAAGTTGGGATTGTCTCACAAAGCGAGAATAAAAACTTCAAATTTTGAAAATCAATTGATTGAACCACAGACAACATGCATACATTTTCCGAATATGGAATCTGAATTTCCTCAGGTTGATTTTGAATGAAATTGCTTGAAATAAATATAAAACCACCATTATATTTACCTATTCGGATTCAGAATCTATTGAGCATTCAAAAAATATGGGAAAATATTATGAAGTATATTTTGAAAGAAAAAGTTTTCCGTGTTCTAGAAAACCGGAAGTTCAAATGAAGAAACAATTGGCGAGAAATAGTCTATTGACCACCTTATTTTGAAAAGCAACCAAATTTGCAAATTTTTTTTTTTTTTGGAGAACAGTTTTTTCTCAATAACATTTCATGCTTCATTTCGATAAATTTTCCGTTAACATATTTGAAGAACCCTTAAAAAAAATGTTTTATTGATAGGTCACTATTCAATTTTGCTCGAAGGATAAGTCACGAAATTCAGTGACCCGCTTACGTGACACACCCTGTACTTTTGGTGAGGTAAGGTCAAAGAAAATATGGAAATCATTACATTCACATAATGAAGAATGAATTTTATTGAAGTTCTTCATTGCAAATTTTCAAATCCAAAGTTTTGATTACAACCCATGAGGAGAAAGAAACTCATGGGTGTATTTTTTTTAAACATAATGTAGTAATTATAAGTCTAAATCACAACATTATAATATCAGTAAAAGCTGAAAATTTTTGTTCTGGAAAACGGTCGAGGTCGAGCTAGATGGGAGGCGGATAATTTAAACTTAATTCAACAATTAACTGGCGATACATTCGAAATACGAAGTGAAGTCGTGAGAAATTATTGAAACAATAACCATTGTGAACCATATGGCAAATGAAAGAAGTGTCAAATCGTTACACTTGTTTACTTGTGGTGAGTCTAATATTCCAATAGTTTGATAAGGGGGAGCAGAAGTTTTTTACTGTAGCGTGTTCTCAATTTTTTCAGCTCATCATCATTGTCTTCTTTATTCAGGAATCACAGGCCCAGGTGATACTCTATGTAAAGGTGTTTCCCAAGAGGACGAAGGGAATTCATTTTGATGATTTCAAGAACAATTTCCAAACATGAAATTATCTTGTAGAGGGAAAAAGGTCCTTATTTTCCGTATGCGCAATAGTAGAGAACCAGCTAGAGCCCACAATATATGTAAGTCACGCTCGGCTATAAATGGAATTGCTTCAAAATCTAGTAATCTCCACATAATCCGGCACTGTGTATGCAACGTGAATCAACTGTTTCATCATTACGCTTTCCGGAGATTCATCTTTCTTCTGTTAGTAAATCCGGGCTTTGGATCTCCGGTAATATGTCAAGTTTCGAAATCACTCTGGCGCAGTCTGACGTCCGCCGTCAGATTTTCTACTGGGACAAAATAGATGGCGTTATTCTTCTACACTTCCACGGGGTATTCTTCCATGTATATAATAGTCCACCTCGGGAAATTTTCACTCGTCTACGACAGCCTGGGTCATTGTTTATTTTGAGTGTTTGTTACAGATACAATTTGTTGTTGATGTTAGTGCGTTGGAAGCATGACAACATTATCTCGAATTCATATTAAACATGCTTTCATGAAAATTCACCTTCCATTCCAATTTTTCAACCTGACCTTGCTCGCGAAGAGCGTATCTAATTTTCCATTACCCATATCCCTACCAGAACTCAAGGCAACAAGAACCAATAAGTCTCTGGAATAACAAGAAGAAAAAAAGGACGAGACCAAATTCCATTACTCCAACGAGAAATTCCCTGCTCCGCTCGGAGCATCGAAATATCTCGAGCGCTCTTCAGCCTCTGTGGGCAGGCGTCTCGCAATTGGGCAAACACAGCAGGCGTTGGCGGACAAAGAGGCCGTATTTATGGCCATAGCGGATTTTCTTTTGGATTTCCACAGCAATTCGGTGAATATATAAGGCGCGCCGAATGCTCTGGCACTTATAAAACACTTTCATTAGGTATGCATTTCCCAGAATACCGATATTTTACATTTTTAATAGAAAGCGAAGCTTTTAATCCTTTGTGAGGGGAGTTTTATCTCCTCTTTTCCGTTTGCTGCCTTCGCGTATATATGTAGGAGCACCAAAGTATATCACCACTTCGATTATATGGACTTGCCTACTCCTATGCAGGTAATTGACACGTCTTATATTCTGATACCAGTCGTTTTTTCCGTAAAGAAGCGTTCACACAGAAATAATTCAGAATTGGATAAATCAGGTAGGAGAGATGCTGAGAAAATTTATAAGGCATAACAATCTATCTCGTAATATATGTCCAAATTATTCATGTGAAATTTCGTGACGATCGTATCTTCAGAATAATAAAGCTTTTTTTTTAAACGCAGAAATTATTCGCCATATCCTGCTGAAAAATTGTGTCAACATATGGGACATCGATAAATGATTTTTTCGAAAAGGAAATTGAGTTTACTTGATATGGTGTTGAAAAAATATTTTCCAGTTATTTCCAGGGTCGAGTATTTCGAGGTCATGGTTACCCGCAAGTCTGAGAAATTCCCAACCCGGATTTGACTTAGGTTCGTATTGAGATCTGAATGTGTGTCATGTTTGTTTATAATCGCGGTCTGAAAACATTATTGTATAGTGACAAGGAGGTGAATAGGGCGGAAGAACTAATAAAACGCATTGCTTGTGACATTATTGCAAACTGATGTGATAGTTGCTGCATGTAAGCATTCGTTATTACGCCAGGCAAGACTTTGTGCACATCAAACGAATGGTGGCCATTTCTGTGAACAATTTGGATCAATTTTATCGGTGAGTTTATGAACTTCCGATTTTTTTCTATAGGACCTTTTCGATCAGTAATTTTTCCTCTGCTCAATTTGAACTTTAAGAATTATACCGTTCAGGAAAAATCTCTAATAAAAGTTGAAAGAGAATATACAAATTTGCGATAAATTCTAGTGCCGATAAATGATTGCAAAGGAAATCTTTCATTTACATTATGAGAGAATGTGTTTATGGCAAAGCGATTCATCATCTCCTAACAGAGATATAACAAGATCCAGAGTCGTATCAAGATATTGATGCCCAAGATTTTTTGCACGTTTTCCAAATTGAATATTTCATTTGATCAACTTCCAGCGAAATTATCTCTTTTGATGAGTTCTAGCACATGTCAAAGAAGAAGCCTTGGCTCAAAAACACCCAGTATTATCCCGAAAATTGTGAGGAATCGAAAAATATTTTTTTTGTGCAATATTTGTGTTGTAGTCATTTCATGTTTGGGCATTTTTTTTTCATTTCGGACGTTACTTTTTTCATCTGGCATATTCTCTTCAGAAATATATTTCCTGTGAATAATTTTTGTTCTGTGATATAGTTTATTTTTGTTGGGATTACTTGAATGAGAAAAATATGACTATTATACATTTTCAAGACTGACAAAAAAACATTTTCCAGTAGTGCCTTTTTTTCAATTTGACTATTTTATGTTTTTTTTCTGATGTGATCGTGGTTTGTGTTTTATCTTCAAAAATTTATTTTGTTTTCTTGATAATTTTTTGTTTTATGGTTTTGTTATGTTTTTTATGTGGTCTTATTATTTTTATTTCTGTGGAGGTTGGTCTATTTCTTCAGCTTGAAGTACTCATATGTTTTCTGTGCAATATTTTTGTTGTAGTCATTTTCATGTATGGGCATTTTCTTTTCATTATGGACGTTACTTTTTTCATTCAGCATAGTCTGTTCAGAAAGATATTTTTTCTGAATCATTATTTGTTCTGTGATATAGTTCATTTGTGTTGGGATTATTTCGGTGAATGAATATATTTTCTGAAAACTCGAATGAGAAAAATTATATCTCATTTTTGGGCATGGCAAAAATATTCATAAATAAGACTTTAATCCATTCTCAGGACTGACAATGAAACATTTTCTAGTAGTTTCTTTTTTTCAATTTGACTATCTTATGTTGTTTTCTACTGATATGATCAGCGTTTGTGTTTTACCTTCAGAAATTTATTTTGTTTTCTTTATAATTTTTTGTTTTATGGTTTTTACAATTTTTTTATATGGTTTTATTTTATTTTTTTCTGTAGAGGTTGGTTTATTTTTTGTAGCTTGAAGTACTTATTTATATTTTTTGTGCAATATTTGTGTTGTAGTCACTAACATGTTTGGGCAATTTTTTTTTCCTTGTGGAAATTTCTTTTTTCATCTGGCATATTCTCTTCAGATAGATATTTTTCATGAATCATTCTTTATTCTGTGATCTAGTTCATTTTTGTTGGGATTATTTCGGTGAATAGATATTTTTTCTCTTTACTCGAATGAGAAAAATTATACCTCATTTTTACTTATACTTATATATTTTTCTGTGCAATATTTGTGTTGCAGCCATTTTCATATTATTACGCCGGAAAAGAGTTTATGCACATCAAACGAATGGTGACCATTTCGAACAATTTCTGTCAACAATTTGGATCAATTTTATCGGTGTGTTTGTAAACTTCCTAATTTTTTTATAGGACCTTTTCGATTATCTTTTTTTCCTCTCCTTAGTTTAAACTTTCAATTTATACCGTACAGGAAAAATCTCTAATAAAAGTTGAAAGAGAATATACAAATTTGCGATAAATTCTAGTGCCGAGAAAAGATCGCAAAGAAAGTCGATCACTTTATTCACATTATGAGGGAATGCAGAGTCGTATTAAGATACTGATGCCCAAGGTTTTTTGCACTTTTTTCGAATTGAATATTTTATATGATCAACTTAGGTTTTATTATATAACATTTTCTTTTTCCACATCACTTCATGCTCATTCTTCTTTTTCTCAAAATTTAGTTAATCAGTATTTTTAGATAATTACCTATTTGAAACGTGGAAGAGAATCGTGATCCCAAGGTCAATCACCAACGGCACCTTATTCTGTCAACAACTTGGATTAGCGACATCAAACCTTCGAGATCCCCGGAATATACCAAATATCGTAGTATAATCTCACCCTTATTCTATTTCCACCAAGTTTGCTCTGGAGCATTCGCGGTCAATGCCGGTGAACCCTATGATGTTTACTGAATTCTAATTTCGCATTTACATAATCGAATTAATGTTTGCAGGCGAATTATTATTTTGTTATCTAAGGCCTCATCGAATGACACCTACATTTTAGCGAAATTATGCTGCTTCAATGAACAAAGGGTTTGTGTTGCTTCAGGCTTACAGATTTTGATTACTGATAAAAATAATGATTAGCTATCGTTGAATAATTTCGAATTTTACATGGGATATAACGCGTCCCTTGTTTATACTTAATCGATTATTATTATTCATTTTTGTTGAGGTTCACGAGAATACATTTCGTGTGACATTGTTCAACAATAGGTCTAGTCGAAAAAGCGAAATTCCACGCCTAAGCAATTCCCCCAGCCCAATAAAAGACCTCATCATCGGCAAGATTTGCCAACTAATTGAGACAATGAGCAGGGTCGTTAAACCTCCGACTGACAATACAATCGGGAAATGATCGAAACTCTTACAATGACCATTGCTTCCGGATGCGACGTGGCGTCGGTAGATAATAAGTCTTAATGATTAGAAGACGAGCAGGGACGCTCATCCGCTTATGCTAATGTAGACCTGGGTGGCACAGATAGCGTCGACGACGTCGGCGTCTCTGAAGGAGTACCGAGATGATCCCTGCTCTCCCCGCTATTGTTTACCGGTGGGGCTTTGTTCCGGCCGTGAATATACATGAGTGTTACATATGGAGTAGGGCTGTTATTGCAATCTTGTACAACGTCGTCTTGCTTGTCCCCCCGCAGCAACAGGATCCTCTGAAACTGTCAATACTTTTTCGGAATTGTTAGAGCATTGGGACCAAAATGTTGAAAAATCATGAAACATATCCATGAGCACAAAAAAACATTTTGCAGTAGTATCTTTTTTTCAATTTGACTATTTTATGTTGTGTTTTACTGTGATCGTGATTTGTGTTTCATCTTCAGAAATTCATTTTGTTTTGCTAATAATTTTGTGTATTATGGTTTCGTTAATTTGTTTATGTGGTTTTATAATTTTTTTTTTTTGAGGAGGTTGGTCTATTTCTTGTAGCTTGAAGTACTAATATATTTTTTCTGTGCAAATTTTTGTTGTAGTCTTTTTCATGTTCGGTTTTTTCATTTTGGGCGTTACTTTTTTCATTTAGCATATTCATACATATGACTATTATCTATTTTCAGGACTGACAAAAAAACATTTGCCAGTAGTGCTTTTTTTTTTTATTTGACTATTTTATTTCGAGTTTTGCTGATGTGATCGTGGTTTGTATTTCATCTTTAGAAATTCATTATGTTTCCTCAATAATTTTTTGATATATGGTTTTGTTCATTGTTTTATGTGGTTTTATTATCTTTTTTTCTGTGGAGGTTGGTATATTTTTTGTAGCTTGAAGTACTTATATATTTTTTTTGTGCAATATCTGTGTTGTACCTAGTCATTTTCATTTCATTTTGGACGTTACTTTTTTCATCTGGCATATTCTCTTCAGGAAGATATTTTTCTGTGCAATATTTGTGTTGTAGTCATTTTCCTGTTCGGGCAATTTTTTTGCAATTGTGGAGGTCACTTTTACTTTTTCCACCTCGTATATTCTCTTCAGAAAGATATTTTTTGTGAATCATTCTCTGTTCTGTGATCTAGTTCATTTTTGTTGGGATTTCAGTGAATAAATATATTTTCTCATTACTCGTATGAGAAAAATCATACCTCATTTTTATACATGACAAAAATATTTATGAATATGACCACTATCCATCTTCAGGACTGACAAAAAAACATTTTCCAGTAGTGCCTTCTTTTCAATTTGACTATTTTATGTTGTGTTCTACTGATGTGATCATGGTTCGTGTTTTATCTTCAGAAATTGATTTTATTTTCTTAGTAATTCCTTGTTTTATGGTTTTGTTAGTATTTTTATGCGGTTTCATTATTTTCTTTTCTATGGAGGTTGTTCAATTTTTTGTAGCTTGAAGTACATATATATTTTTTTGATGCAATATCTGTGTTGTACCCAGTCATTTTCATTTCAGTTTGGACGTTACTTTCTTCATTTGACATATTCTCTACAGGAAGATATTTTTCTTTAATCATTCTTTGTTTTGTGATCTAGTGGTTTTTTTTTCAATTTGACTATTTTATGTTGTGTTCTCTCTTCAAACATGGCAAAAATATTCATGAATATGACCACTATTCATCTTCAGGACTGACAAAAAAACATTTTCCAGTAGTGCCTTTTTTTCAATTTGACTATTTTATGTTGTATTCTACTGATTTGATCATGGTTTGTGTTTTATCTTCAGAAATCGATTTTATTTTCTTAGTAATTTCTTGTTTTATGGTTTTGTTACTTTTGTTAGTATTTTTATGCGGTTTCATTATATTCTTTTCTATGGAGGTTGTTCAATTTTTTGTAGCTCGAAGTACTTATATATTTTTTTTAATGCAATATCTGTATTGTACCTTGTCATTTTCATTTAATTTTGGACTTTACTTTCTTCATCTGACATATTCTCTTCAGGAAGATATTTTTCTTGAATCATGCTTTGTTTTGTGATCTAGTGGTTTTTTTTCTATTTGACTATTTTATGTTGTGTTTTACTTATGTGATCGTGGTTCGTGTTTTATCTTCAGCAACTCATTTTGTTTTTTCAATAATTTTTTATTTTTTGTTTTTGTTAATTATTTTTTTTTTGTTATTTAATTTTCTCATTACTCGAATTAGAAAAATTATAGGAACCTCATTTTTGGACATGATAAAAATATTCATATATATGACTATTATATAGGTATAGGTACCTTCAAAAAGTTGGGTCGGTACACTTTCCTCGCGATCAATTCCACGGGGCCGGGAAAGCGAGCGTCCGTTTACACAAAATATTTAAATCACAACTGTGATCTCCCTGCTCATTGAAGTTTCAGAATCCCTGGAGTGGGTCCCGAAGGCCGACCCCTCAAACTTTAATATTGTTGCCCCGACTTATACGGCATCAAAGTATTTGCCTAAATTTTTATTCCTACCAGCATCGGGTTCATAAATTTCGGAGACAAATGGGGATGATGGATATGTATTTATTCAAGTTTTCTAATATTGGCAGAAATTGAGGCCGGTCTGAATCGTCGATGAGAAATATCCGTCAGGAGTTGAGGGGAGTGGAGTTTTACGAGAATATGGTTTTATGTGAATACATATATGTATTAGTTATACATGAATATTCATTGTGGATATATTCGGATATCATCCGCGTGTTACTTGTGTTTCATATTTTTCACTTATCCTCGCAAATACTCAGTAAACAAGGTGTTTTTTCGAAGTGAGGTTTTTTTTTGACTGTGCTAGAATTCATCAATAGAGATCATTTCGCCGCGAGTTGATCATATAAAGTATTCAATTTGAAAAAGTTCAAACAATCTTGGGCATCAATATCTTGAAACCACTCTGGATCGTGCTCTCTCTCTGTTAGGAGATCAGCCATGAATCACGGTGCCATATGCATTCCTGCAAGTTAATAAAGTGCTGGATTTTATCGCAAATTTGTATAATTCTCTTTCAACTTTTATAAGGAGATTTTTCCTGTACGGTATAATTCTTAAAGTTCAAACTAAAAAGAGGAAGAATTAATGATTGAAAAGGTCCTCTAAAAAAATCAGAAAGTTCCCAAACTCACCGATAAAATTGATCCAATTTTTTTACAGAAATTGTTCGGAAAGGCCACCATTCGTTTGATGTCTTGCCCAGAGTAATAACGAATTATTACATGCAGCAACTATCACATCAGTTTGCTCACGAATGATGTCACAAACATTTTCAATGCGTTGTTTTAGTTCTCCAACACTATTCACCTCACCGTTACTTTACACCAATGTTTTCGAATGACCCAAAAAAAAAATCACAGGAGTTGAGATCCGGAGACCGCGCAGGCCAAAAAACCTCATCCTATCCACCTGAATTCACAAAAATCATACGCTTTGTCAGATGATTTCCCGTAAACTGAACGCAATTAATAAACAATTTGAACCTCAATACAAACCTCAATCAGATCCGGACTGGGAATTTCTCAGATTGGCGGGTAACTTCGAAATACTCGACCCTGGTGATAATTTTAAAGAATGTTTTTTTGAAATTTTGATGAGTTCCAGCCCGTTAAGAAAAACCTCACCTTTGAAAACACCCTGTTTATTGCTTACTTCACATAAGGACCTTCAGATTGTTTTGAAGCTATACACATTCAACATTCAATACAATTCAAGGGGCTTTCTCCTCTAACAGAGCTTTTCTTTTTCAATTACTCTATTCGATTACTTGACCAATCGCGTACAAAAAAATGAATTCGGGGAATCAGACAGCGCTATCTCTAGTGCTTATATTGGAATGCCACAAGGAACAGTCTTAGGACCATTGCTATTTCTTATTCATAATGAATAGTATATTCGATGTGAATTCTTTGAGTTTCGAAAGGATAAACATTTAATTCAATAAATCAAGCCCGAAAATGGAGAAACGATCAGAGCTGCAGAAAAGGAATCAACGGTCAATGGAGAGATTCTGAATCGTAACAAATCAGTTCTGGAATTTTTATTGTCCATAGACACTTACACAGAATGTAGTTTATAAAGCATAGATCCGGAGTTACCCATCAAACAATAACCATCGTCTATCTTGTCCCGAGTGGGAGAATCGGAAATAGATCTATTGGTCATCCTGGACAACAATAGCGGACGGATACAACATCGGAACAGCATCGACTTCGATATCACGTTTTGGACAACAGCACCAAATCGCGGTTTTCGAACATGCAAAATGCATTCACAGACAATCGCCGGTTAATTATTACCTGCGGAACATAGAGCCGCGTTCCTATTATGTCAACTATGGCCGAAACAGTTAGCAGAAGCGATTGGTATTGTTTTCAATCGACTAGGCCGAAATGAAGGACCGTATCTGCTGATATCACAGTCCAATAACCGAGTGTGCATCTTCAATACATGGTAGCGGAGAGGCTTTATTCGGGCACGTTCTGCGGTTAGTAAGCTGTCATAATGGGATGGTAAAATTTCGTTCCAGCGAAAACGCTATATCCTGTGTTATTATGAGTTTAATGTCCGCCCTGTCATTTCGCTGTCATTCGTGCGGTATGCCTCAGATTAGATTCGATATTCGATTAACTCCTTCGTTGGGATATTTCCATTGAGAGGCGTTGACAATGGGTGCGAGGATGTGAAACGCGTTTTGACATTGATGGTCATAGAACATCATGATTCACGACCGTGGTGAGAAACGTGCTAATGAAGTGCGCGACTTTTCGCGCTTGTTTCTATGAACAATAGCGGAATTTGTTGGTTACAAAGAAAGGCATATGTGGCATATGGGATTTTCTCGATAAATTCAAAAATATCATAAAACTGAACCAAAATTCGAGGAGATGGTGAGTAGTTCATATTAATAATTGAAACGTCTACCATCTATATCCCTATCTGAAATATCCCCTCATCTCTGTTTATATCGACCTAATGGTAGGATCATTTCTGTAACTTTCTTGGATAACCCCGGTGAAATTCTCATAAACGCGGATTTGGGGTTTTCACCCAACGAAATATTTCAAAATATCTTCTACGTGGTAGCGCTGTCGCGCATCGAGATATATTTTGTTTGAATTTAGGCTTTGCGCTGCCTTAGCGGTGGATTTGGGGGGCGGACATAGTACGAACGGGCTCATATTCGCTTTTGAGAGGGTTTTCCAGGAGCTTAGCGCTCAAAGGTAGTGGAGAAGTGGAAAGTATCCTTTATGGATTGGAACGGCTGCAAGAAGCAAGCGTAAACCTTAACTCTCCAATGAATATGATGCGCGTTCCGTTTGCGACAAAAGATTCATGATTTTCCAATAGTTCGCCTCCGGCTTATTGATATGCACTTGTGTATCTCACAGCTATTATTCATCATTGTATAGTCCATTCAAGAATTATTGACATCGAAGCAGGCCATGAACGTCCAATCGAGGCTTTATTTCTAGTTACAAAAAGTTACTGTTTTAATCATAGAAATAAATAAAACATAAATATAACCTAGAAAAGTGTTCAGTAATCAGTATACGAATTATCGAATAATTATTAATTAAGCCGGAATATTTCGACTACAGTTTAAAAATGGGAATTCAGGTTCAACGTTATATTTATTAAGAAATGGAACCCCCAAATAGAAAACTTGAACAGGAAACTCACCACCATAATCTACACCCTCAATAGTATGAAATACCATATCCAACAAGATACATTGAAGCTCCTATACACAGCCAATTTTCAGTCAACCCTTTCATATGGCATTGTTTACTGGGGAAACAGTACATCGGAAAAAAATATTTAAAACACAAAAGCAAGCAATCCGAGCTATGTATAGAATGAAATATAGAGAGACTTGTAGAAGTGTTTTCAAAAGGAATAAAATCCTGACGTTAACAGCAATATATGTGCTGAAGTATGTTATCTTCCTACAAAGCCACAGTGAACTATTTGAACCGTTTCTGAACAACAACCCAACTTGGAAAATTGATCCTTATATATAACCGAGGCAACAATTGACATTAGCACAGAATAATGTGAAATACATGTGCATGAAGATCTACGATGCGTTACCTAAACAGTTTCATTCGACATAATATCGCACCCGTCGTAGAATAAGGAGACAACTCAAAAATTGATTTTGTTGGAAAATCGTATTTGAAGTTTTGGTTTACCGAAGTTTTCGTTCTATACTTTTGTGTACTTACTCAATTTAACACGCTGAACATTCGTAATAACTGCAGCAATCCATTTGAACATTATAACTCTAGCACCCAATATTCAATTAATACAATTTTTCCCATCGTGGTGGAATATTCCACTGTTTTTCCAAAAAATTTGAAATGTTACCTTTTTTCACGAACAGTCTCTTATGTGGCGGAGAGGCCAACTAGAGTTATTCTGATATTGCACGTAAGAAAAGGAATACTTCCTGAGTTCAATACTGTAACTAACACACAATGGACCTTTTTTGAGTTGTCTCCTTAGTCTACGACATATATTATTATTAAAATAAGAGAGAAACAAAAATTAAGAATCTATGTAGTACATGAAGAATTTTGACATGAAATTTTACAATTATTCAGTATACTTTTGAATTGGGAACAATATAGTATGTGTATTAGCAGAGGGAATGTTAACAGGGTACTATACAGTATAAGTATAATAAATAAACTTAAAATATCTATGAATGATACAAGAGCAAAGATTAAAATATTGAAAACTTTGTTTCCACGTAGTGTAGTGATTTGGATGTGTTTATTGAATAAGCTGACATAATCCTATTGATGGGCATCCTTTTGCAGGGAAGGTTTCAATATTTCAATAACCCATTTATGAAATAATTCAGCATTCCTTATCATTAATACTACTGTCAAGAATCGGATCACATCCAGGTAAAAATCCATCAATTGTTCCAGCATTCAAAATAGTGCACCTTCTTCCTTTACCCTTGAATATACTCGGCATACCTTTTGGATTATTTTCTAGTGTCCACTGACAAATTTGAATACCGTTTTGGAATATCCAAATTTCATCTAGATAAATGAATTTTACGTTTTGTTCCATGCATTCTCGGTATTTATCACAATATTGTTCTATTTTTATTATATTTTTCTGTTTATCAGTAAGAATTTTCTTTTTTGTATTTGTATCCAATTTTTTTTATGATATACATAAAATAATGTTGACTTCGATCAATTGAAATCTAGGTGCTCTTTGGCCAGTTCGAGAAGGATATCTAAACTGATATATTCAATGTTTTTAATTCTAGCAAAAACAAAGTCATTCAATGTCTCTTTGAAGGAATAATCATATCGCACAGGTTTTCTTCCACTGCTTATTCCAGGCTATAATAACATGCTAATATTCTACGGACAGGGCTTGGTGAAATCTGAAAATTTAAGAGACATTGATCAATCAGAATACACTTTGAGTCGGTGAATAACAGTTTACCTGAAACACTAGCGGAAATATATGCCAAATCTTTGAAAAACTCGAAGTAACACCGACAAACTGCCTGGCGTTCTCTTGTTAGGCGCGATGTATCCTGGTGAATTCCAGCCATTTTAATAGCATAAGACAAAAAATACTCAAATTCAGAGCAAATTTTTATAATTACATATTCACCAATATCTTCGATAAAATCATCAAAGCAAGATTTCTATGGGTAATGTTAGTGTTATTCCTATACCAACCTGAATTCAGCCACCCAAAATATTACTGAATAGTCTATTACCAACTTAAATTCGATTTTTCACAGCCAACCGAGATGTCAATAATTCTCAAACGGAGTATAATAACCTAAAAATAAAATCATCCATATGAACATAATGCGAATCGATGAGGAATTCTGAAGTTTCTTGGAGATAAGTAAATTGAAAGGTTTCATAAATTGTTCATATAACCGAAATTATGTATTTGAATTCGTGAATGTTAGGTTACCTGACTCGGGTTCGTTGAGGCGTTTTTTGTCCTAATCGCTGGCGGCGCCCGGCGGCGTAAAAGACAGTCGACAGTCAGTCGCCATCCTTCAATGATAAATCATCGTCGCAGTTTTTGTCGAAGGAACGATTCGAATCTTCTCATTTTTTCCTCTATATTGTCGACAGTAAACGAGAGTGATATTGAGCAACTTTGAGTGAAGTGCCTTGTGTAATTTTTCGTCAACCAGGTGATAGCCAGTACAGAAGTGTACAGAAGGAAGGTTAATCCACTATTTCTCACCTTTTAATTCAAAATTTCGAATAGTTAGAATCGACCAATTTTAGGTTTTATACACTCACGTGCAAAATAAAACGCAACAAGTTAATATTTGGTGAAAACTAGGGTCTTATAGTTTCTCCGATTTCAGTACCTTAAATTTTCAATTTTTTTTTAAATTGAACCAAAAGTAAAGATACTACGAGACCTCAGATTTCACCAAAGGCTTATTGCCTTTATTTTGCATATGAGTGTGGATTGTTCTTAAAACAAAAATTATGTATTTGGATAACCAATTAGATTTAGCCTTTAGCCATGATTTTGAAAGTAGTCATGGTCTATAAGATTAAAGTAATTATTCTTAAAAATTAATAAGATATGTTGAATAATCAGAATGTGAGCAAATTCTTCATATAGAATTCGGAAAGATTAACATTCAATTCGAAATTTCGAATAGTGAGAAGTGACAAATTTGGATGAAATACATATAATAATATTGGTAAAAAAAACGAATTTGCTAGAATATTCATTATACATAATCATATCAAGAATTCGATTATTATTAATTATTGTGAATTTTCATGGAGATTTGACATTTCAATCTCTGTTTTGGAGAAAAACTGAATGAACTGAAGGAAAATCAAAGAGAGGAATGCATTTTCAACCTGGGTAAATTTCACGTCCGTCTTGCATGAAAATTAACCCATTTAAGTGATGTGTTGAAAGTAATTGCCTGAATCAATAGTGAATTGCAGGAAGTCTTATTTTATTAAGAAATTAGAATGATTAGATAGAGTTTGAGAGGTTAGGTTGGAACATTGTTCCAACCATTACCGCAAGTTGATTACTATACTACATATACGCCTATAACAATAAATACTATGATACAAGTACAGAAGAAGAACTTTATTTACAAGTCTTAATAGTTACCAATAACAATGCATTATTTATGTTGATTGTGCTTCTTAGCATGGAGTAGAAAGTCTGCTTTATATTAAGTGCTATTTTCACTGAAATATGCCAAAAGAACATTCTCTGTAAACGATGACTTAATATTCCTACTGCTACATCAATCTTGAAAATTGTTGTATACACCTTCATATTTGATTTGGGATTTTTCGGCCAATAAATTCTGTATGGTAACATTGGCTGATAATTCATCTTCACTATCTGAATTCATCGTTTTCAGCCTACCCTCTATACCAATAATGGGATGTTTCCTTTCGGCTAATCAGCTTGTTCAGAAGCACAAAGCCAGGGAGTTATAGTAGTGAGTTATTATAACTATCGATTGCTCAAAAGTAGTTGAATAATGAATGCATAATTCAATAGGAGTAGATAATAGTATATTATTTAACGAGCGGTAATGTAGGTCATAACTCACGCAGATGAAGTTTGCAGCACGAGCCGGAGGCGAGTGCTGTAATTCATCAAGTGAGTTATGACTATTACCGCAAGTTGAATACTATACTTTATCTACGATTGTAACAATAAATACTAAGATACTAGTACAGAGAAAGGACTTTATTTAAAAATCTTAATAGTTACATATAACCATGCATTATTTATGTTGATTGTGCTTCTTAGCATGGAGTAGAAAGTCTATAGGGGCGATGCTTTATATTAAGTGCTAAGTTCACTAAAATATGCCAAAAGAACATTTTCTGTAAACAATGACTTGATATTCTTACTGCTACGCCAATCTTGAAAATTGTTGTATACACCTTTATATTTGTTTTGGTATTTTTCGGGCAATAAATTCTGTATGGTAACATCAGCTGATTGTCTTATTTCTGAAGATGTGCATAATAATTCATCTTCACTATCTGAATTAATCTTTTTCAGCGAAATATCCACAATATTAATTAGGTATTATTTGATTAAACGTCAAAATTATTCAAGTGACCTCCCCTCAATACCAATAATGGACTGTTTCCTTTCAGCCAATCGGCTTGTTCAGAATCACAGACACAGTGGAGTTACAGGAGTAAGTGAGTGGGAGAACAGTCACGGTGTTTGTTTACATATACCATTACTTGCTCAAAAGTAGTTGAGTAATGACTGTATTATTCAATCGGAGTAGATAAAATTGTTTATTTTTGTTGTAGATATAATTTCGATTTCCAAAAGGAATTATAGATTCACAGCCAGAATCCCCTTGAATATTGTCTCAAATTTATAATATGTGGGTTAATAAAAATAAAATAATTTTGCTATTTGATAATTGGTAAAATTGAATATTGGCGCCCATATTTCAAAATTTCAGTAAATTGAAAATAAATCGGCAGTTTTGGTTATCATAACAATATAATAATAATAACGTATAAAAGTGGAGAAATGAGATGATGGGCTCAAAGAAATTCAGTTCCTCACACAAATAACAATATAACAGAGGATTTTTCTTCAATGATTCAGAGATTTACTACCAAAAGCAGCACCCAACTTTTGGTTCCAAATTGGAACTCGGGTTGCCGAATGCAATTTTAGGAAGGCGAATAATCAAAATGTCAGGTGATTCTTCAGACGGCCGAACCATAACTCACCCACGTCCATTCCCGTCGTCAGCTCCAATCTCCGACGGTCCGAGATAAGTATCCCAATTAATAACAATATATTGCGATTCAGGAAACCATTAGATACATCCGAAGAATGCTGATTCCGGGATAGTCCGGATAACAAAGCATTCCGCCACCACGCGCTGTTGTGAAACACTACACCGGAATACTATAACCATTGTTGCTCCGGGGGAAGCTCCTCCGTATATATTTGCAGTTTCGTGCCTATGCCCCCGTAATTATGTTACTGTGGCAGCCGTTCATGTGAGGTCGACATTTACATATCTGATAACATGGATGAATAATGAGTGGGTGTATGCATTTCGGTAGTGAAAGCCGACGGCGGGGTCCGCATCTTTGATCTTTCTCGCTCTGGTCGCCTGCATTTCGCGTTATTCATGAGTTGCGAATCCTTATGATTATAAGGGGAAATAACCGCACTCAAAAAATAATTCAAGAATGATGCGGAATTTATACAAAGAAACAATAGAATTTGAGATTCACTTGTGGAGATCTCTTGAGAGTTAGAATTCGTTAGGACAGTCACATAACTGTAAGCCCACTGCTTCTCTCACAGGACTACTATTGTGGTCTCCTCCAACTTGAATTTAATTTGACCACGAATTCCTAATCTGTGAATCTAACCCAATTATTATCAACTCAAAATTCTAAAATTACAGACATTCGGGCAAAAGATAACGTTCTTGTTCATAAGAGCCCACTGAAAGAAACGAATCCTGGGGTTGAATGAATTCCTGTTGTTTGAACGCAACTATTGTTATCACAACAAAAAAGACCTTTCGGAGAACAATTTGAACTTGCAATCTAACATGCCGATTCCGGTTTAAGCGACTCGAGTCCTATGAACAGAAAACACGGTAAGTATAGCAGTGATCAGGTACTTTTATTTTGAGAGGAATATTTCCGTAAATGTTACAGGAATTTCTAATTGAATATAATAATTTTGTAAGTATAACCCAACAACCCATAGTATAATTTTGCTCGCAGATGAACGTGATCACGACATTCGGAATCCACACCTATCCTGAAAATTTCAAGTCCCTAGGCGTTTCCGTTCAAAAGTTACAATTTTCTATGGTTTCTATGGTTCTGGTCAGGCGATCTAGACAAAATTTCACATCTAGCTTGAACACCTCATTCTCCATTTGAGTGCAAAATTACATCTCGATAAAATCTGTAGTTTCCGAGTAATCAGGGGAACAAAACTTTGAACGGCCATATTTACGGAACCCCTAGTGGAATTTGGCCCATTAACGAACTCAAGCGTGGCATTCAGGAACTGAACTCACACTAAAAATTTCAAGTCTCTAGGTTGTTCCGTTCGAGAGTTATCGTGCTTACGGCCGGACGGCCGGACGGACAGACTCGAATTTTCAGACGGATTTGTCATCAGTCAGTCGAACATAGTCGTTTGAGACCATTTTCGGCTCAAAATTCGAAAAATACAGACATCGTGACGAAATGATATAGCCCTCGTGTAAGTAGTACGAGCGCTCAAAAAAAAAAGTTACCTTCAAACTTTTCTATAGGCTTTTGATCCGCGGCGTCTCGGGGATCGAAAGCGGTCGAATTTTCAGCCCAAAGGACGCGAGGTCTCCCAAACAGAAGATCCAGCTCGAACCCTCCGCCGGTTTACGCAAGAAATAGATTTGAAAATGTCCGATTTTTGACACCTCGAGAAAGCCCGAAATAGATAGAATGCATTACTACAGAAAATTCCTGTAAAATCTCAGGTTATAATCTTCGAATACAACTAACTATTACTGTAATATTTGAACGATAGTTCTTTAATTCAACGGAAAATTTCTGTTAAATCGATACAACCGTTCCGTTATAAGTGAAGAAATACCTGTTTTAGCTTAGTGGTCATTACTACAAATTCTTGTAGAAACTGAAGTTTGAAGCTTGGCACAACTATATAGTTTGTTTATTAAACAGGAAATTCCTGTAAGTAGTCACGCATATTCCGGTTTTCGTCATATTTTCCTGTTGAAATGACAAACTGCAGTGTGGTTGCATCAACTAATGTGAAACTTGTTATTTCTAGGGTAATGAAACGACCGGAATTGACACGTAAAATCAACAAATATTCCTGCTGTCGCTCATATAGGGGTAATTTTCCTGTAGAAGTAACCGATTTCCTGTTGTAAACCCTCGAAAATTTCTTTGAGGGCGCGCAAAAAGAAACATTTCCGTTTTTGGAATACATAACGTTGTCATATACAGATCTTATCGTTTCCAGGTGGATAAAAGACACTCCTCTGAGGCCCGAAGGAAAACGTGAAGATAAACGCAGGGGAAAACCGTCGCACGAAGGCAGATCCCATGTTCAAAAGAAGGACATCACTCTCGTGACCGAACACTCAATTTATCACCCATTCTAGCACCATTTCCTGGAAAGGGAGGAAAGTATGACCCGTTCCGACGACAAATCCACGTCGCACACCAGCCAAACATTTATATGTGCTCAAAACGTGCCGTTATATTCTTCAATATGTGTGTGCCTGCTACACTAAGACGACGCCGAGTAAATAGCGGGATCGTGCTTGTGTACTCCTGGAGTTTAATATAGAGAGCTCCGCGTCCCCGGAATCTCACCGAACTGATCCAGCAGATGTCGACAACAAATAAGAGCAGCATTGTTGATGTTCAACTAGATATTCCGGCATTATAGAAATAATATCGGTTGGTATAACGGTATTCATTTCGTTTTCAAAGCGCTCTTCGTACAAACTCCCTTTTATGCGGGTGTTCGTAAAAGGATTTCTGTGTTACGCTTCAACGGTGATCAGGGAATATTGTCCGAAGTTTTGTTATATTGAAACTGTAATCTCGGGGCCATTTCATCGAAAATTGCGGATGTGGGATCCCGAGAAAGCTGGACCAACATGGTCAACATCGCCATTGCTCAGTAGCAAACACCTCACTAGGAGGAGTCGATTTTTTTTACCCGTAGTTCGTACTCCTGACAGCACTGGACGTCAGGAAAATACGTTGAATCAATTTATTTATTTATTTATTTTTTATATTTAGAGGATATTTTTGATAATCAAGTGTTGAGATTTTTTTTCGAATACCTAAAATGGTTCCCCTTCTAAATCGAATTGATATACAGGGTGATTCCAAACTCGACATGAACCTTTAAGGACATGTTATTATGACTCATTTGCTGTCATTCAAGTCATATTTATTGATATCCAAAAATCAACAGTTTAGTAGTTATTTGAATTTTTGTGTTCTTTAAAAATTATTCACCTTACTTTTTCATCAATTTTTCTACGCTGAGCAAGTTTGATTATAACTTTGGATTATTTTCATGAAAGAATAAAAAAGCGAAAATATACTGTAATAGATGTTGAAAAAGAATTCGTATGATTTGAAAGTTGGTATAAAAAAAAAATATTATTATTATTATTATTATATGAAGAAAAGAATAGTTAATTTCTAATATCAATTCGCCTGCAACTTTCGAACTCCACAACGAATGCATAAATTGTGGAGTTCGAAAGTTGCAGGCGAATTGATATAAGAAATTGACTATTCTTTTCTTCATATACCCACTTTAAAATCATACGAATTCTTTTTCAACATTTATTACAGCATATTTTCGCTTTTTTCATACATATCATACCTTTTTCTGATAAAAATAATCCGAAATTATAATCAAACTTGCTCAACGTGGAAAAAATTGACGAAAAAAGGAGTAAGGTGAGTAGTTTTTCAAAAAAACACAAAAACTCAAATAACTCATAAACTGTTGATTTTTGGATATCAATAAATATGGCTCAAATTACAGCAAATGAGTCATACTAACACGTCCTTCGAGGTTCACGTCGAATTTGGAATCACCCTGTACAATGAAAAATATGGTAAATTTATTGAAATACTACTAGATAAAGTGTTTGAACCCATAATGGTCGAAATTACTCTATTGATTTATCAAACCGAGCGTGAAATCACTGCGCTTGCTCCACACAAGGGCTGAAACAGTCCGAGAACAGATTAACGGGAGAAAAGAAAAAGATTCAACTAAAACCGTCTGTGCCCTAATAACGAAATTAATTGGAATCGGTTAAATCGAAAAAACTCACTTCGAGTCGGCGAAGTTTTTCGGTTTCGGATTCAGCCCTTATATGGACGAGAATCTATTTAGGGGTTCATACGTCAAAAGGAAAGATAAAGTTCCTGGAAAGTAGGGATGGGGTATGAGGGCTTCGAGCTAACTCAACTGAACGACCAACTTCGAAGCTTTTGCCGGCACCGTATCAGAATTAATTCATCTCCTTCAGTCTAGGATGTGACGGAACACACTACGCACTGTTACTAGCGCCGAAGTTCTTGTGATAAATGTGGCCGAGAAAAATATGAGATGTAATCCAACTTTCGGCGTTCGATCTAGCAGAGAAGACATCAGGAAAGTTGATGTTTTCAACAACATTATTTTTCTGCTGGCAGTTTTCACATTTCCTACAATTTATTTTCAGAGCGAATTCAGAGAGAATGAAATATCATTTCACTACCAGGTTCAAGAACAACTATGAATGAACACAACACGAGTAAGAATGGTATTCAATATCAATAGCACTATTCGAATCAAAAACATTTGTTTTCTTTCAATTTTTCGTTGAATAAAATTCAGATCTGATTTTTTGCGCATGATCCTGTGTTCTTTACGTTCAATATTATTTTAGTCCCAGGGAATTTCTTAAACTTCATTGCTCATCCCGATTCAATTCAATTGTGTAACTGGAGAATGAATTATAAATCAGAACAGAATGCCAGGGAAGCTTCCCTTCGAGGATGAGTTCAGTTGAGTTAACCCCTTCAATAGGATTGCGATTTCCAAAGAAAACTTACCTCGACCTTCTTGTAGCTGGATCTTTCATTACCATTACTTCTGTGATGTCGCCATATTTGCTGAAGTACTCCCTCAAGCTTTCTGTAAAAGAGGAAGAACGTTAATGAAATTCTGCAGCAATCCAATAATCATTTTTTGCATGAATATACATATATCTATATTAATAAAAGAGGATCTATGGTTTACCTATGTGCGGGCATCAGGTTCAAACGACTGCACCGAATTCGAAAATTCTTATTCAGTTGTGTTCATTATTATCAGGACAAGGTTTATACAACAAAATATTCCCGAAAAAATCGTACAGAAGAGAAGAAAAGGCTTTCCTTTTTCCTCCGACAGAGCGAACAATCATAGATTACTTATATTTCATGGGGATTTTGACACTTGTGTGAGTGAAATTTATCGTGTTTCTTGAAATTGCTTAGAAGTTTATCACTGTGTTTGATATATATTGTTGTGTTGTGGGAGAGTTATTGTGATTGATAAAATGGCCATCAGTGAGGGGCGTCCAAATATTAGTCGGCGGACGCGTGAATCAAGGCGAGTTCGTAATAATCGAGACAATGAGCAAACAGAATGAGAGGTTCTCAATCAAGATCTGCCCCAGCTCCGGAAGAATCGAATTTATCGATCTCAGTCGAGATCGATTATATCAACAAAATATAGAATCCAATGAAATGATCAACTTTGAGCGTTTGGCATTTAGATATCATCCCACAGTCGATTATGCTAGCAATATATTGGTGTCTTTTTGAAATATGAGCACTATTTGTCAATACTGCAATGCTCTGAGATATCGAAACGAACCCCCAGGATTATGTTGTTTGAATGGAAAAATCAAATTGCCACAACTGACAACGCCAACCGAACCATTGAATTCGTTACTTTCAGGACAAGAACCTCTATCTAAACATTTTTGAGGTATTTTCTTTCTATATCGAACATCTCACACATTGATTATAACAAACTCCTACGAATATGAAAATTCTTTCAAGGCTCATTAACAAGGGTAAGGATAAGGGTAAGGGTTAGGTTAAGGTTAGGTTAGGGTTAATAATAATAATAATCCAACGTATACCTTAGCAACAGCAACGCCGGGTCTGCTATTTATAGAATAGTTTGTATGATTTTGAGGTCACAGACAACATAAGAAGACTCGTTCCCAGGACGTTTATGGATTCAGACCTTCTTCAGACCACCTCGACCAAAACTGTGCAAAAAATATCGAAGGGCTTCCTTATTTCCGAAATGAAACTTAACTAGGTAATCGAAAATATTCGAATGATTGAAAGGAAGTGTTGTTATATTGAAGAGTTTTGCTGAGAGGAATTTTTATTGAGGACACGACACTTTCGTGTTAGAGTTAGTGGAATCCTCCTCAAAAGTGGTCGAGAATGTAGATTAACGACTCGAAGGCTTCGACGAACGGTTTGTATCTAAACCAAAATATCCGAAACGTTAAAAAGCCGCTGTTGCATGATTCGAAAAGTACTTAAAGGCTCTCTACGGGTAGACACAGTCAGAAACTGATCTTGTGCAGGAGTGGTAGGTCTTGGACGTCCACTTCTCGGTCTTTCTGTCACGTTTCCAGTTTTCCGGTACCGATGGATGAGCTGGGATACTACGCTTTCACTAATCTGAAAGAAATTCGCAACATTCCTCTGATTACGTCCCGCCTCGATCATACCAATAGCCCTATTGGCTTCATTCGCACTAAGTTTACGTTTAGGCATTATTGCGAACCAAATGTTCAGATTTTGAACCAAAGTTGATTGTTAGGACGTAAAACAATAGCTTTGAAACGCAAACGTCAAGAACTTGCCTGAGACTGAAAAAGTTATCAAACGAGTAGCAAGAAAACGATTCAGATATAAGAGAGTTAAGATTTGATTTCTCATAAATGAACATTTGGTGGACAACTGAATCGGCAACTTTTGAAACGGTCGCAAAATTTCTGAACTTCCTCAACTTTTGTGGAGCAGTTTATAGTGATATACTTATGACGAAATCTCAGCTGAGTTTGTGATATCGACAAATCGGGTAACGACACAATTCTTAAGATTAAAAGCGACCCATCAAGCGGACACTCCTTTCTGTAGTAAGATGATACGCGAAATATGTTCGATAAATCTCAACATAATTTCCTTCAACCTGTTCGGAAAACAAAAATAAATAACTTATGAGGACATTCCTACTTGTCCCTGCCAACTCCAAAGTTAGAACATTCACTTCGTGTCATTAGCCGTGAAACTACAAATGAACTCTTTTTCGTCACGGGTGAGTGACTCGAGGCCTGTTAAGCACGGTACACCAGATATTATAACATGTTTTATGAGTATCGGTGTAGTGTTCCAGAAGTGTCAAAATAACGTATCAATTATTCACTTAATATTAATTCGAAACGGCGAATATTATGATGTAAACATGGCCTGAAAACGTAAATGATGGCCTGCTGCCAGAACGTGACAATGCGGATAGACAAAAGGGTGAGAACTGATGATAATACACAGCACGGGCTTTGGTCATAAAATTATTATTATTATGGGGTGGAGATTATATGTAGCTTCAATTCATTGACGTGAAATGATGTGTTGTTCTGTTCTCTTCAACCATATTCGAAATTGGGATTATCGGGAAATGTGGCTGAAATGAGGATGTTCGGATTTTTTTTCTTGGGAATCAATTTCAACAGCCTGAAAGAAGAATCTTCGACGCACCACAACAATTTTTAAATTTGTCCCCTTCCCCCAAGCCCCTATTGTACTCCTCCGCAATAAGAAAATATTTCACCATTTTATGTTCTCCATAAATTGTTTCCGTTGCTGGGTCTCATAACTAAGTTTTGATAAAACGTTCACGGTGCTTGGATTTAAAACACTTTAGAGAATAGTATGGGATGGCAAGCGGACGTAATAAAAGAAAATTATTGAAATTGTTATTTCAGTAGTTATTTGATCGTGGAACACTGTTAGAGAGTTTCGGCCTGGTAAAAAGGGTTCGGAGTTTTTTATGACCGCTCGTTTTTGCGACTTTTCTTCATTCTTGCTTTCGTCGGGACTATTAACAATGACGAATGTGGATATGAATGAGACAACTCGATGAAAGATAAAATAAAATAATAAAAGAGTAAAATGTGGATTCCTTTCGGAGTTTTCTTTCAGAGGTTCACTACTTTGAGTTGGCAACACTGCTTTATTCGACAACCCATTAAAGTAAAATCAGAACTGCAATGGCGAATCATCGCAATAACACTTTATCCGCTGTTTCATTCAAGAATTTCGAAATCTTCCACACCTTTCAAGAAGAAAAAGATGGAGCAAGAACGCCCCTGCAGCTCTTAATCAATTAGCGCCTAGCAGCGAGAAGAGGTAATAACGCCGATATCCTCTGGGATAAGGACAAGAAACCAAGTGTAAGAGGAAGATAAATGGTATGTATTTCAATTAGAATGGTCGAAATGGTATAGAATAGCGCGGAAGGTACATTAGCCAAATTACCTTGAATCCCGGGAAATAAGAAACAGGTGCATGTCTACGGTTCATCACCGTAAAGCCGTAGCAAAAGAAGAAGGATTTTGTGTAGCGTGGCAGTGAAAGCAGGTATAGACAATGGATCCTTGCGTTAATTTGAATGGCTCGGAAAACGGCAGATATCTTCACGTTTTCAAGTACTCGCCGGTAGCTATCCGAATGTGAAGGGTCAGAGCTTGAATATAACATAAAGGTTTGTGAGTCATCCAGTTCATTCCTTTACGTTTACACCGATCGACTAGAAAGGAGAAAATTGCGAATGTATGAGGGGGAACTATAAGAAATTATGTCTAATGCAGTCTTGATTGTGTCCACCGTATTTGTTTCTGTGGCGCCTCTTCGCACGTCCGGAAGATGGCGTTGATGGCTGCGCCACAACACGTTGTCTCCCGCGTGAAGCGCACTCGATGTGCGGTAAGTACCACTTTCCCTGAGAAGGGCAATAGTTGGTGGATCAGCTGCTGAATAAAGTACCACAACTTGTAGTTGATCAAAGGCCGCATTTATCGAATGCCTCATCAACCTTTGGATACGAAAAGATTTGGCTACCGCCAACAAAAATATGCCCTCATTGCCATTAAGGAATCCCATTGAGTGAGCGCGCAACATAATTAGAATATTATATACTTAGACGAAGTCGGGAGAAAACTAACTAGATGAAACGTAACTGACTCGGACAGTTGCTAACGTCATTAACAACCGAGACAAAGTAGATTCGTTCATTAAGAATACGGAGACTTCGAGTTTAATAGCTTGCGAAATCAAGATGGGGACTTACTCGTAGATTCTGTTCCATATGACCGACTTCGGGTCACTTCTTCCTCCTGCGTTCTAATGGAGATTGAACAAGATCGAGCTAAGAGGGGGTTCACTCCGTTTCTAATACTCTCTCGATAAAATCCAGGAGAACCCTTTTCCTCTTGAGTAACACAGTTGTAGTGTTTGGACTCTTAGCGAGAAGAGAGGGAGTTCCCAGTCTTACCATTAATTGTTGGGTAAGCAGTGTTCAGGTGCTAAACTACATAGGAACAAAGACTATGTTCAATGTTTATATCCAGACTATCCTTGATCGCTGTGAGAATCCTCATGAGCTCAGAGCTTGTGCGAGTTAGGAGATCCGGTTGTGTCTTGGGCATCAATATCTCAATACGACTCTGCATTGTGTTATCTCTCTGTTAGGAGATCTGCCACGAATCATGGTGCCATATGCATTCTAGCAAGTGAATAAAGTGTTGAATGTTATCGCAAATTTGTATATCCCCTTTCAACTTTTATTAATAGATTTTTACAGAACGGTATAATTCTTAGTGTTCAAACTAAGGAGGGGAATAATAGCTGATTGGAAAGGTCCTGTAGAAAAATTTGGAAGTTCACAAACTCACCGAAAAAATTGATCCAAATTGTTTACTGAAATCGTTTGAAATGTTCACCATTCGTTTGATGTGCACAAGTATTGCCCGCCGTAATAACAAATTATTACATGCAGCAACTATCACATCAGTTGGCTCACGAATAATGTCACAAGCATTTTCAATGCGTTGTCTGAGTTCTTCAACACTTTTCACCTCACCGCCAGTATGAAGAAATGACCCCAAAATAAGAAATCACAGGGGTTGAGATCCACTCCTCTCCACCTGAAGTCACAAAAATCATGTCTCTGTCAGATGATTTCCCGTGAACTGAACATATTTAATAAACACATTCAAACCTCAATACGTAGGTACATAAATCAGATCCAGGCTGGAATTCGCGGATAACTGATTTCAAAATACTGGGCCCCAGTGAATATTTTATATGAAGGATTTTTGGAATTTTGGCTTATTTTTAGAGTATTAGGAGTTTTAGCACCTGTCAAAAAAAGGAGCCTCTCCTTTGAAAACACTTTTCATTTTCATTTCATTTTCTTCGAATGAGGTCCTCTCTGTTGATCTATGAAGTCCTTGATTTTGAAAAAATACAGAAAACACCACGGTATACAGCAGAAAAATTAATAAAAATCATTATGTGAACAGATTTCAACTTCTTCTCATAGCATCAAATATAGAGGGTGTTCCTAAATTGGTGGTACAAACGAAAAGGGGAGATTCCCTAAGTAATTTTAAGAAAAATTACGAAAAGCACTGCCGTGAAGTCAGGAGCTTTTGAGCGCTCGTACATCCACCTTTTAGGTGGATTTGCATTCTCCAGTTTTAGAAAACAATTGGAAAGATTTTGACAGCTGTCATAGAAAATTTCAAACAAAGGCGAAAATCAAGACTTCACGTCAGTGCTTTAGGTGACCAGTTTTTTTTCGATAATTCGCTAGAATTTTTTACGATATCTATGGTCTCGGTAATGCGATCTGGACAAAATTTCCCACGTAGGTTGAATACATTATTCTTCATTTATGTGCGAAATTTCATTGCAATCCAATAAATTGTTTCGAAATTATCAGGAAAAAAATTGTTTGAAAGGCTGTATTTACGGAACCCCTTGTCTAATTTTGCTCATTGATGAACGTGATCCCGAAATTCGCGATCCCAACCTATCCTGAAAATTTCAAGTCCCTAGGCCTTTCCATTACAAATTTTCTATGGTTTCTATGGTTCTGGTCATGCGAGCTGTACCAATTTCTGCATTCAAAGCAATCAGGAAAACAACATTTCGAGCGGCCATATTTACGGAACCCCTCGGCGAATTTTGCCCAATAACGAACTTAACCGCGGCATTCGAGATTCGAACCTACCCTGGAAATTTCGTGAACATTCCGTTCGAGAGTTATCGTGTATCGAATTTTTCGACGGATTTGTCATCAGTGAGTCGAACATAGTCGATTGAGACCATTTTCGGCTCAAAATTCGAAAAATACAGACATCGTGACGAAATGATATAGCCCTCGTGTAAGTAGTACGAGCGCTCAAAAAAGACTCATAAACATGGGATCGCAAACGATTCGTTTTCGAGATACAGGGTGTTAAGGTTTGAATTTTGTTCAAATTTTTTTGTCATAGTATCTACACTTCACAAGATATTCAACTCAAATTTGGCAAAGATATTAATTACAATTGAGAGTTCACACTATGTGACATGCCAATTTCGATAGCAAATCTACAAGGCGATATTTTCTCTGGAGCACTGTCCCCCTTTTTTCGGTGAGCTTCTGTTAATTCGAAAAAAATGTGAAAAACTGCTTTTTTGTTATACTAAACTTTACAGTCCCTTGTAGTTTTGTCGTATCTGCTACCGATTTCGAGAAAAAAATTCTGAACGATTCTCTCGAAATCCTCAGAAAAATCCAAATTGTAACAAAAATTCAGTTAGAAAGCTGTGGTTGATTCATTCATTGTTAGTTTTGACACATCAAATTGAACTGTTTGGGTTGAATATCTTGTGAAATGTAGAATCTATGAGAATGGAAAAAATTCAAACTTTAACACCTTGTATCTCGAAAACAAATCGTTTGCGATCCCATGTTTATGGGTCTTTTTTTCTCCAGAAATTACTTGAGGAATCTTGCCTCTTCGTTTGTACCCCTAATTCAGGAACACCCTGTATAAGCAGAATCTGAAAAATGGCGTTTTCCAAAACATACTGGATATATCGAGAACGCATGGCATTATTTTTTAATTTTTGTGTGATGAAAAAAAAATGGGGGCCACGACTTTTCTCCATTAACCACCCTTCAGATTCTAGAGTTCATTAATCCAAAATGGGTCACCTTGCCCTCAATTTCATATATGGGAAATATCAAATCCCGCGAATAGAAGAAGGAATTTCACATCGTGATTCAGCACTCCATATTTTGTATAACTCGTGATATCTCTACAAATTTCTGAACTCTCGCGTTGTTCGAAGAATAATGCGCGTCGAAAAATACATTCAACATTCCGATTTTGTGGCTTTAGCTCCACGGTTCGCGAGGAAAAACGATGTCCGACAAAAAAAAAGACAAAACGCCATTCTGAAATATTAGCCCGCGAAATGAAATGTTTTCCCGATATACGTCCATGCATCGCCGTATCCCCGTTACCTTTAAAATATCCCGGCTTTCTGCATGAAGCGTTTTTCCATTTGAAGATTAAATTCATTTTTCTGTGCACCATTCCCGGCGCTGTCTTTCATTCGTGGCATTTTAATGGACGCCATGCCGTCTTTCCTTGTTTATGCAGGCAGAGCGAAAATATTTCAATCCTTTCAAAAAGGGGATGGTTGCATCTTCCCCTCCATGCTTTATGCTTTTCACTTTCATGGTGGTATCATTTCATAACGAACTCTTCGTTTGTCTGGATCATTCAAATGTTCATCAATCGAAAAATAATTTCTTCAATAAGACTTCGAGCCAAGTTATTTTCCAGTGTGTATTGATTTATGATCGGCAGCAGTTCCGATGAGAAATCCTGTGTTTTTCGTCGGTATAACTGATGGAAGTTTCGTTTTCTGGAGGAGTCATTGTTGATGTAACCCCATTAGCCGATTCAATTTAGGTGAAGTGGGGATCAGAAACTAACTGCTGTGACAGACAAGATTTCGTCTAGAAGGAGGGGCGTTTATAAACTTTCCGGACTCCTAAAACTTTGCTCGGTTAAATTCTACTTTAAGAGGCAATCGCCCTGCCACGAATCGCACTCGGCTTGAACTTTGTGCCTGTGTGTGCCTTTTTCTCGAAAGGTTATTTACTCCCTGTTCCACTCGGGAAGTTTTTACCCCGTCGAACAACCTATCAAATTTGTACGACCATTCTCATTTCATTACATTAACCGAGATGACGTTTTCGTTCCATTCTCCCGGGAAGTCGCAATGAAAACAGGATGTCTCTTCTGTATTTACAAAGCGTGAGGGTACACGAGGAGAAGCGATTCCCGATGTAATCGATGAAAATACTTCGGAATCCTCCAATTCTGATTCTGTGAAAACTGCCTCGAAAGAAATTAAGCTGCACACCGGAAACTCCCATCAACTTTCCCCATCGACTTCGTAAAAAGAGCTATTCGGCATGCCAGGAATCTGAAATATGTGTTCCCTCAAGGAGAGAGGCGAAAGTTTATACAGAATGAAATTTCTTTCGCGAAGTCCGTGGAAGGGTTTGATTAGATTTGCCCTCATTGGTTGTCGAAATGATCAACAGTTTGGTGTTGCCGAAAACTTGTTCAGATTGGAATTTCCAGAATGATGTCTTCAGCACATCGTTGAGGAGCCCTTCGGCTCCGCGGTCATCCGATCTTTTTTTCATAACCATTCCACTATTGATTCACTCCTTTAGCTAAGTCGATGATTTCTCTAGAACATCCTCGCCTACCACCAGCTCATGTCTCTTTTTTTGCCAATGTTTGTCATGAGTATGTGTTCGGTGGCTCCGTCAGCAGATTTGCATAACCTACTAAGAATTGAGCTTTCTGCGCCCACTCAGATACCAGGTAGGATGGATTGTCAAAACATCGAATTCAATTCAGGCGGTTAAAATCTTCAAGTTAATTCCGCAGAACTTCATGAACCCGGTGATGCAGCCCATACACTGATTGGACTATTGAACCGATACAACTTTCTGTGTGGTGAAGAGGAGGATCGATGCGGTATAGTTACTGAATTTTCGGTGAATCTCATGCAATTTGCACGACAGCGTCGAAAAGCGCGAAAGAGATTACACGAATGCCCGCGAGGATGGGGGCTTTTTCAATTCCCGCTCTCATTGACGGTGACAAGGCGTGCTTTCGCATACAACCCGTCATAGTCGATATGGAGATGATGATGATGGATTGCCTAAGACAGGCAAATCTCGATTTTTCCGCCGACAAAAGGACGCGTGTATTGTATACCATATTTCAACAGCGTTTGTTCGGACGACAAGAGCTGGCTGCTATGTAAACATGTTTCGAAACCGGGTTTCGTAGTTTTCTGCGGCGAAAAAACGATGTTTGTATTCAGGAGAGAACACGGAGTTGTGATTTGTGATTCTTCACTATATGTTTGATGATAGCGGGGAGAGGGGGATAAACAATTGCGGATCATACTTAGATTAAACAACGAGTTCGAATTGACATAACACTAGCTATTCTGATGCTAGGATGGCACTGAGAGATGTAGAAAATATTTTTGAGCACATTAAATGAGGACATTCATTGGTATTGTGAACATTTGGTGGTTGATTTCACAGAACGTTACCGATAGAAGAGAATTGTGTGAGAAAAAATATTGACTCGAAATTATGACAATTTATTCGAAACTCATGAATTATCTATCCGTTAACAGGAGGAGTTGATTTCCATTCAAGGTTAGCGGAAATGGGTTGTACAAAAACTGACGCATTATTTCGCCATAGGCTGTAAAAATGGCTTATAACATAACACGTCTTGATTCATTGGGCAAGCTGCCTTCCATGATTTCAGTGAGTCATCAGGAACCGTCTCGATAGGTTACCTTCCTCGCATATTAATTTACCGCATCTCGTGTTTGTCGCTGTGATTACATAAGAAAATAAAACCTTATACATCGGTACGGCTTGTAATAAATCTCAATAAGTATCTGCCTGACAATTAATCCACCTTCCCTATGATACCATTACAAAGATTGTATCTCCAATGGGAAAATTATATACTGAACCTAATAAAAGAACTGATATTCTCGAAGGATTCTATCTTATCGCTTTAATAGTGTGCTTTTCATTTATCTTGTGAAGTCTATATTCGATTAATCTCATCGAGAAATCTCGAAAAAGTACATTGTTCACTAGTTCTTTCTTAATCTACTTGGATTAATTCAGCAATCATTAGTTTCAGATAAATCTGAGAACGGCAGATTCTACGCAATCTTTACGTTTCCAATATTGATTTGCTCGACCTTCAATTTGAAGGACCGTGGGAATTCGTGAATGTCCGCTTAGTTGCATTATGTTTCTTCACCTTAAAGAGAAGGAGGATGAAGAAGCTTTCGAACATTTCGATGAATTATTGTTATTTCAATGTTCAATACATCAATAATATTGTTTATTGATAATCTCCACTTGAACCTGATCCGAAATGGAAAGAATCACAATATCCTTTTTCGAAAAAAAACCCATATGTTATAAAAAAACGAATCCTTATTTATATGTTTCTCCAACACCCACATACATTCCCAGGATTGTTTTTCAACCAAATTAATTTTTCAATAGTTACCTAATGCATGAAATCGGTCGTTTCACGAGAAAGGGAGTAACTTTTTTTTCAACTTCCAATATCTCCAATTTGCCTGATTCGATCGATTTAAGTGTAGTGAAAAAGTTGATACATCTCAACTAAATGAAATGTTCAATATTTACCTAATGCATGAAATCGGCCGTTTAACGAGATGTGGAGTAACTTTTTTTCCAACTTCCAATATCTTCGATTTGCCTGTTGTGAAATGTAGTGTAGTGAAAAAGTCGCTACTGTTATGGAAATTGAAACATTTCTTAACGTTTTAAGAATTTGAATAAAAATAAATTCAAAATATATCATCAAAATTCAAGAACCTTAGAACACCTCATAAATATCCTGGCAATTTTACAATAAAATCAATAAGCTCCAATAACGAACCAAACAATTTTATTGCATTATTATATTTTTAAAGGGGGTTGCCAGGTTGAAATAATATCAAAGCAGCGTGCCAGTTCTATGAAGGAAAATTGAAGAAAACACATTTGGACATAGTTTTTTCTGTGAGTGCACTCACCAATTGATCATTAGTTGAGATATTTATTAATTTTAGTATCATCTGATAGTTGGAGTTGATTTTCATAGAATTTAATTGAGGATAATATAATTTTGTAAACATTCCTTTTCGATTGTTCATCTTAGAACCCTTCTTAGGTATAATTTTCGGGAGAATTAATTAGAATCTTAAACAAAATTATTGAAGTTTGTTATCGGTTTTTAATTTCAAAATTAAAATGAATTTTTCATCAAAGAACCATAACATAACATCTCAACCTTCAACTGATGAATGACATCGGCAATTTGACGAGAAATGGAGTAACGTTTTCTTCAACTTCCAATATCTCCGATTTGCCTGATTCGATCGATTCAAGTGTTGAAAAAAAGTTGATACATCCCAACCAAATGAATTTTTCAATATTAACCTGATGCATGAAATCGCCCGTATCACGAGAAATGGAGTAACTTTTTTTCAACTTCCAATATCGCCGATCTACCTAATTCGATCGATTCAAGAGTAGTGAGAAAGTTGATACATCTCAACTTATTGAATTTTTCAATATTCACCTGATGCATGAAATCGTCCGTTTCACGAGAAATGGAGTAACTTTTTTTTCAACTTGCAAATATCCCCGATTATCCTGATTCGATCTGTTCAAGTGTAGTAAAAAGTTGATTCATCTACTAAATGAATTTTTCAACATTCACTTAATGCATGAAACAGGCAGTTACACAAGAAATGGAGCAACTTTTCTTCAACTTCCAATATCTTCAATTTTCCTGAATCGATCGATCCAAATGTGATGAAAAAGTTGCAACAACTGAAGGAATTTTTTGATATTCAGGTAATACATGAAATCGTCCGTTTCAGTCGTAAAAAGTGATGATTTATGAGAATTTTCTAGCCTCATAATATTTTTTGTTCAAATTCAGGTATTCACAACCAAAATATCTACCCCGTTCGTTCTGGCCAGTAAAACGGATTTGCAGGAAAAATGAGAATATTCACACTTGAAAATGGGAGTGAGTGATGATCATCCTGTCTCCACATTGATAAATTCCTCAACTGCATTGTGAGGCGTACATCTCATAAGTAGACATTAGTTTTCTGAGGAAAAAATAACCTCTAAGGATGTCTCAATATACATTTCCTGATTTTCATCCCCAAAAGTGTCAAGTTGAACACGAGCAGAACATCATAACATGTTTTTACTGTGAAACAACTTGTGCCAGCAATATCCTGGACACGTATTATATTTGTTAGGGTATTTGACGAATGAAATCGGGAAGTAAAAAGTTCGCGACAAAATAAAATCGTGTATGAGCATTGATTGGATGCTTCTTCAACAATCTACTTTCAAACAACATAGTAAAGGTTTTAAGTTAGCAAATTCTTCACCAAGTGTAATTCATTGAAGAACGGAAGTATTAGGTATCGAACTGTTCTCAGGTATTAATATTGAGTTGGTCCAATCCACTTTCTATCACATACAACTGAGTTGAATTTCCTTCTTCGGCCCCATGAAGACAGAACGATACCGATTTCCCAATTAGTTGTAAGTGTTTCGTGATGTTTGTTATCCGAAACTCTCCTTCTATAAAGTGGGTTTATGGATTGAAGGCTCTCGCTAATATACATCCAGAGCTTATTAATTATTGCAAGCATCGACCTCTTTATTAAATTAAAGAAGATACGCCAGTGCCACCCAACTTCCCTACGAACTTTATATAAGGAATGGTCACGTGAGTCACGCTATATTCATCCTAGACACACACAAGTATCGTCCATTCAATTGGGGTTTCGATTCGATCCAATGGCGTCACTCCGTATACAGTAATTATGTGGGAGGAATATTAATTTTTCAAGGCGGTTGTATGGTTTGGAAAATATACCTTTCGGATTTTCTCCTTGTTATTGTGAATTATTGATTCGCTATTGGAACTCCCCAAGGTTTCGATTCTATTTGATCAAAATCGTCCTCCTTTTTGGAGAACGGAAAGAGGCACGAAGGTCAACCGCATCGTTGAGTTATTGTATGATATTGATTTATCAATTTCGTCTGATGGTATGGAGATAAGTCAATGGCGGAGAAAATACACCATGAACAATGGGACTCAAAAATTGTAACATCTCACTGGAGCTAAACCCACACAGTGCGCAGTGGAATAACATAACATTGATAATAATTAAACTCAAGAATATCAGGACATAACATAGATATTTATGGATTATGAATAATATTTTGCTGTTCATCTAATTCGAACGAAAAAATTATGAAGAGCACTGCCGTGAAGTCAAAAGCTTTTGAGCGCTCGTTCATTTTTGAGCGCTCGTACTACATACACGAGGGCTATATCATTTCGTCACGATGTCTGTATTTATCGAATTTTGAGCTGAAAATGTGCCGTAAGCACGATAACTCTCGAACGGACCAACCTAGAGACGTGAAATTTTCAGTGTGGGTTCAGTTCCCGAATGCCTCGGTTAAGTTCGTTAATGGGCCAAATTCGGCCAGGGGTTCCGTAAATATGGCCATTCAAAGTTTTTTTCTCCCGATTACTTGAAAACTACAGATTTGATCGAGATGAAATTTTGCACTGAAATGGAGAATGAGGTGTTCAAGCTACATATAAAATTTGGTCCAGATCACATGACCAGAACCATAGAAATCATAGAAAATTGTAACTTTTGAACGGAAACGCCTAGGGACTTGAAATTTTCAGGATAGGTGTGAATCTCGAATGTCGTGATCACGTTCATCTATCAGAAAAATTATTCTAGGGGTTCCGTAAATATAGTCGTTTGAAATTTAGTTTTCTTGGTAATTTCAAAACTACAGATTCGATCGTGACGAAATTTTGTATATTAATGGAAAATGATATTTTCGAGCTACATTTCTCCAGATCGCATGACCAGAACCATAGAAACGATAGAAATAACTTTCGAACGGAAATGTCTAGGGACTTGATATTTTCAGGATAGGTGTGGATTTGAAATGCCACGTTCATCAATGAGCAGAATTATACTAGGGGTTCCGTAAATACGGTCGTTCGAAATATTGTTTTCTCGATAATTTCGAAACTACGGCTTCGATCGAGATAAAATTCTGTATTTAAATCGAGAAAGATATATTGAAGCAACATTTTGTCCAGATCGCATGACCAGAACCATAGAAACCATAGAAAATTATAACTTCCGAAGGGAACGGCCTAGGAACTTGAAATTTTCAGGGTAGATTTGGATCACGAATGTCGCGGTCACGTTCATCAATGAGCAGAATTAGACCAGGGGTTCCGTAAATATGGCGGTTCAAAATATTTTTTTTCTGATAACTTCGAAACCACTGATTGGATTGGAATGAAATTTTACACCTAGCGGAAGAATAATGTATTCAAACTACGTGCGAAATTTTGTTCAGATCGCATTACCAAGTCCATAGATACCGTAGAAAATTCTAGCGAATTATCGAAAAAAAATTGATCAGCTGAAGCACTGACATGAAGTCTGGAATTTCGCCTAAGTTTGAGAATTTTTTTGACAGCTGTCGAAAATTCCTTCAATTGATTCCTAAAACTGGAGATTGCGAATCTACCTACAAGGTGAATGTACGAGCGCTTAAAAGCTCCTGACTTCACGACAGTGCTTTTATAATTTTTTATTTTCCAGTTTTAGAAGAAAATTGAAAGGAAATTTGACAGCTGTCAAAAAATTGAGCTGAAACTCCAGACTTCACGTCAGTGCTAATACAAAAAAAAATGTTTCCGGAAAAAAATTGTAACTAGATAATCTTGGAGGCAGGACAATAAATCAATCCATGTAAACCCTAGAGGAAATCAAATTCATCATTCGCAACTATCCGGTTTCAGCTCATCAAGCCTCATCAGTACAGTTGAAGTTGATTTTCGTGAGGGACGGAATGCTTAAAAAAGCAAACCACTCGCCAATCAAAAAAGAATTATCCACTAACGCCACCTGTCCGCTCCAAAAGCAACCGTTCCCACTTCTCTGGAGGTTCATGTAAAGATTCCTTTTGGACCGGGCAGGTGGCGTTAGTCGACACATTTTCTCCAATCGGCGCTGCAGTTCGTTTTGAAGCATTCTGTCCCTCACGTCGACAATAAACTTTTCAAAAGAGGAAATTCAGAATTATATAATAAATTGGTTTATTTCTCGAAAAATAAAATATGATATATCAAATGTCGCAATAATTCGAAAAATACACAAAAGTGAGTTTTCAAAAATTCATTCGAATAAGATTTTTCCCCTCATACTTTTGGATGAATATTCCTCATTGACCACTTTATATCACAGAACATAAACAGAACGACAAAAGAAGAAGGCTAGCTTAAAAGTCCAATTGTGGGAATATTTACACATCATGAAATTCTTCAGAAAGGAGAGCAACTATGAACGAAAAGGAATCGGCGGCAACCAATTTATAGTGTACCCTTACAACAATATTGCTACAGAAAAGCTTGTTTTCCAATCTGAACGATTGAATATTATGGTGATCATAAATAAAACATCAACCGAACAATCGACCTCAGAAAAGATATAAATTCTGAAAGGTTTGCAATTTCCATATATTAAGGAATATTTTACGGAATAGTGGAGTTTTATTATATTTTCCCCCTGGATTTACCAATTCGCCAAAATACTTTTTCTTCGATGAGTTTCTTTATCTGCTCTGATTTCTCTTTTGTATCAATTGCATATAAATTAGAATCTGTAGTCGGGTGACATAAACATAAGATAGTAAATAAATAAACGAATCTATCCATGTTACCCTAAAGAACATCAAATGTATCATTCGCAACTGTAGACCGGTTTCGACCCATTCAGCCTGATGAGTAAAGTTATAGCGATGATCAAATGTCAGGGGCTCAATGCTTCAAAACGAACCGGAGCTTGGATCAGAGAAAATTTCTCCAACAACGCCACCTGTCCGCTCCAAGAGCAACAGTCCCTACCTCTCTGCAGGTTCATGAAAAGATCCCCAAATTTTTTGTTATATTATGAGATTTCAAATAATAAACTTGTCTGATTCCTCACAACCTTTTTAGGGTGCGTGAAGAGAATACATTACATGTGATGGACAAATATTTTTCCTTGAGTATGGATTTTTATTTCGCTAATCTATTTTCACCGAGTAGCAAGACCAATAGTTCGATCCTCGTTCATTCGTCCTAAACTTCATCTCTACCCCGTCTCCACTTCTCGCGAAAACGACGAAGTCGTTCCTCGCTCAGAGCGGTTTCCACCGAATGGCCGGAACTGCCTGGAGCAGGATTCATCGCTCGGAGCGGTGCGGAGCAGTTCCGTTCGCTTTGGCGGCATAATCTGATCACATATCGGACTTGGAGTGGCATCCACATCGAGTGCAAGAATACAAAGATTTCAATTTGGGCCCGAAATTGCCTTTCAATAAAAAAAGGGGATGAGTGCATGAACACTGAACCAGATTGGCGGCGAGGCCGGGTAGAATGCTGACGTCGACGTCGTTCGATGCCATTGTGTCTGACAAGGTTTGGAGGTTAACGGTTCAATTGTTAATTCCTGGCTGGAGGAGAAGTGAATAAACGAATAAGATCATTTAATTCAAACCAAACATCTTGATTGGGAGGAATCTCTAATGTACGAAGAAATACCAGATTGAGCATTAGAATAGATCCCGAATTAACCGTTGCCAATTATTATCAGCTTCCATCATGGATGAAGCAACCCAATAAAAGGCCTTATGTTGATCCTTTATTTTTATCGTAAGCCATTTTCCCTGCCCTTTTCTTATAATTTAGTTTGTGGGGCATTCAATCCTGACGCAAATCACCTCATAGTTGAAGGGGACCACAAAGTAAGGGACTCTGTGAACTCTAGGCTATTAGGCTGACAATAACGACATTTAATGATTGCACCATACATGAGCTTAGTTTATCCATTTCATTCAACAGTGACAAGTTGACAATTTGAGTATCAATCACGATCATTTATTTCATGTTAAACATGGAAGTTGTGTGATATAATTCCCAAGACGAGTCGATGGACAAAAACTGCTTCAGCTGGGCCGCAACCATTCGACTGTTAACAAGATGACCTGAATTTTATGGAGGTATTCCAGCGTTTATTTCTCCAATAGCATTAGCATTTATACCCCGCGATGAGATTTCGTATAATTGAAAGAGAGGGGACAAACAATAAACCCTAATTCAAAAATTCAATCTCGCGTTACAGCAGTTTGAAATATAATGATATGAAATGAATTTTTACGAGGAGAGAAAGAAAAATCAGGGTCTTTTACTGCCCCATAAACCGGCGCTGCCAAACCCTTCCTCTGGTTTTTTACTGCTGGAGGAACACCTTTTCCATGGCGTTTTACATTCACTTTTTATATGGGAAATATCGCCTTTTTTTACAGCGGCATTTGAGAATCGTGACATTCTTGAAAAGATCTAAAGTGGGATGATAAATCTGCCGCAAGACATTTCGCGAGGAACGTAGGTCTTATATGAATTATAGGAGGCCCTGTCTTTGGATGAAAGTGAAGCTTATATCATATTTCCTTCATTTCCCATTTTTTTATGAGTCGGGATACACTTTTCGCATCGAAAAACCGTGAATTTTCATGCCTATACTGGAGCAAATAAAATAAATTGTCATTCTTCTTCGAATTCTCTTCCGGCGATTCTGGGCGAAGGATATTTTTATTTTTTCGAAGAGAATAAGATGCTACAACTATATAGCGATGATTAAACGAAGCCAAAATACCAGGACGAACCACATTTTCCCCTTATTTATATGTTGGCTCGTAGCTCTTGGTACCTCTATATTCATGTGATTAAATTTATGAAGCAGATGGCACCTTATATTCTATAGTTGAAAGTGATTCGTACTTTAATATGATTATCAATAACATAATCCTAACTCCATTATCCTCAGATGAACAATGTATCTCATATTCGTTTAGAACGTATACATGGTGTTTCATGAGTGGTTGGCCATCTGCAGGTCATCTAGACCTCTCAGAAAAATTGCTTGTTTTGTATCCTAAGGCTATTAGGAGATACAGGGTATGAATTTCGTCCTGAGTTTACGATAGCCATAACTTTGGAATCTGAGGACCGATTTTGATCAAATTTCATAGGTTTGTTCACTTCAGAGAGTCCTTCCGAATGGCTTACGAAATATCAATATTTTCAGGGCAGTACTCAGAATATCGTGGTTTATCTTTCAAGCCTCAAAACCCATATTTTATACATCACTTAGAGAAATGTCGTTATTGCCATGAAAAAATACATTATTGAATCTAAAAAATTCAATTTCCACTTTAGATGGCACACTTTTTATAAGCGGGTAGCGTTCGAACGAATTAATATTTTATGTAATTTTTTTTTAAATCCGGTTCTGATTTCATTCTTCTCTCGATAATATTTCTCACGAAACTCAAAATGTCTCTTTTAGTTATAGTGACCAAACTAGAACTGAACAAACGTCGAAGGGTCTAGGCTGAATTTGTGAGCGTTCCATATTTTGTCGTTACGCCACTGATACCAAGTTTCGAAGTTCCAAAACAAAGAGAAGGTTTTCCCACATGGGAAGGAAGTGCTTAATATCACAATTCCTACGTTCTGGTTGATAATCCTGTTAATACTATCTCCTCAGAGAGATATTCCGAAAATCCGCTCATTGAACCCCTTGGCAATAATCATTCGAAGAACGGACTAATCATTCGAAGTTATTCAGTTCTAAAACTTTAGAGATTCCCGGGTAAGTGCAGGTGTTTTTCTCGGCCTACGATCTTTACTTCTCGGGGATTTTAATACATAAAAGGCCATTTAAAAGTTTTAATTGCGTGCCGAGTCCATATAAGATATTAATCTCTCGGAGAAGAGAGTAGCATTGTGCTATTGAGAAAGTTTTTTCAGCATTAAAAACTCATTACTCCTGTTTTCCGAATGCCGGTTCTAACCCTTGAAATCTTCAATGCTTCAGCTTTTAATTCGCCCCATCTTTCAGTGGAGTGAAAATGTTTGGAAAACTCCCGAAGGGGCAGTATCAAATTCTACTACGATTTTTCGATGTTCGTGGGAAAATTGGGGCACTTAATTCTTGACCCTCGAAAAACTCAATGCAAGGGTATTTGATTTTCACTCTCTTTCAGTCATGATCTAAACACTGATTTTCATGATGGTAGTGTGCAGGGACATCAACACGTTCTTGGATCTATCCATAACTTAAGTGGTTGAAGTCACATCACAAAAATAAATTGACGGTCAAGCTTCTTACGGAGTTGGCATCTGCCCAAGTCATTCTGACCTCCTTAAGTTCCTCTCTATCGATTGATTCTTCATTTTTACTCACCCACACCAATTTTTGTCATCAGAAAAAATGTACGAACCTGGAACAGAAAACAAAGTTACCCATTTGCTCTAAATAGGAATTGAAATTTCAACGGGAAAAGGATAATTGATCTATCATCTTTCGGATTTAATGTGTTCAAATTGCTTCACCAAAAAATTATTTGGACCTAGTAAATTTAACAAACACCTATTCTACTATTATATATTTGTGCGAATTTACCCGGAAGCTATAAATGCTGTATCTATATATAACATTACTCATCTGAAGCAGAAATTTTTTTTGGAAACCTCGAGACGATGAACTAAATACATAAAACATAATTCATCCTCTGGATCCCCCACAACGTTCGGGACTACAAGAAAAAACAGTAATCTTTATTTTCGCCACAATCAAAAACGGAAATAATAATTCTTAAGTGTTCTTCTTTTCCGTTACTGCGAACGTTCTCTATATAAAAAAAATAAAAAAGCTCCTCAACGTCGTATATGAATTGGCTCGAATGAACTGCTCCGGAAAAGGATCAGTCCATAACCTCATAAAAAACGAATCATTTTGTCGCTTTTCCACCTACCGAACAGAAGACATCCTGAGGTCATGCCTCTCCTTGTTTTTTTCTTTTTTTCGTTGCGAACACAATTGAACCAATTCCGTCGGCTTACACTGGTAAAATCGACCTGTGAAGAAAATACATTATTCGACGAAGAATAATAACGTCAGCGGGCTCAGAGTTTCCACGGGCCGTTCAGACTGTACAACTCCGGAATATGCAATGAGCGTCCTTTGTGTAATCGGCTTATAAAATAAAAGAAACACCGAAGCGATTTCTGCGATCACGGGGATTCAAGGTTCCGAAGATTGGAGTTATTTCGATTCGTATGAATCGTATGGACGACATCTCATTGCGGTTTACATTTTCAATATTGACTTTGAAAAGGATTCTGTACCTTTTATCTATATCTACTCAAGAGTAGGAAAAGTCGACAGAACGGGTTTACTATCGAATATCATTCAAGAGAGAACTATTCATCGGAACAAAAATTTTTACCAGGCATCTGATAAGCAGGCCAACAAATCGATCCATTTAACCCCAGAGAACATCGACTTTATCATTCGCAACTGTAGACTCGTTTCGACTCATTAAGTCTCATCAGTACAGTTATAGCGATGATTAAATTCGATGTCAGGGGCGGAATGTTTTGAAACGAAACGGAGCGTGGATCTGAGAAAATTTCTCCACCAACGCCACCTGTCCGTTCCAACAGCAATCGTCTCCACTTCTCTGCAGGTTCATGAAAAGATTCCTTGTGTGTGACCCGCCGTAAAACGGGTCACACATGTGTCGTCGTCTAGCGGAGTTGGGAAAGCGATTCATGACCAGCAGATATTTGAGACGGTTGCTTTTGGAACGGACAGGTGGCGTGATTGGAGAAATGTTCTCCGATCACCGTTGCGTTATGTTTCAATGGTTTTCTGTTTCTCACATCGAATCTGTAATTTTTTTAACTTTACTGATGAGATTTGATATGAATGGAAACCGGTCTACAGGTGTAAATGATAAATTTGGTGGTATCTGGGGTAAAATGAATTGTTCTGTTGGCTTGCTATTAGTTTATCTAGTATATTTTTCCTAATTTCATTAATGAACTTTATGATTTCAGATAAACAGCCATTATATTATATGTAAATATAATAAGCGAAAATGATATTTTTTATCCTTCTATACTTGTTAACGGTATATCAATTGATGAATCGAAACATTTCGAAAACCTCCAACAAATGCGAATGCGTATGTAACAAGAAAAAGTACAAATGCGAGAACATATTGAAAAGTTATGGAAAGATTACCATAATGATCCAACGATTGAAGAACCATCGTTCCAAAATCCAGCAAAATTAACTGAAATGCGATAACACGAATAAAGGTATACAGGGTGTTTTTGAAGGTGAGGCTTTTTTTGACAGGTGCTAGAACTCATCAAAAGAGATCATTTGGCCGGAAGTTGATCACATAAAATATTCAATTTGAAAAAAGTGCAAAAAATATGCGATCTTTTCTCGGCCCTAGAATTTATCGCAAATTTTTATATTCTCTTTCAACTTTCATTAGGAGATTTTCCTGAACGGTATCATTCCCAAAGTTCAACTAATGGGGAGAAAAATTCCTGATTGAAAAGGTCCTAAATGAAATCGGGAAGTTCGCCAACTCACCGATAAAATTGATCAGATATGTCTACAGAAATTGTTCGAAATGGTCACCATTCGTTTGATATGCACAAAGATTTGCCCAGCGTAATAACGAGTGGTTACATACAGCAACTATCACATCAGTTTGCTCACGAATAATGTCACAAGCATTTTCAAAACGTTGTTTTAGTTCTTCAACACTATTGAGCTCACCGTTGCTGAACACTAATGTTTTCAAATGACCCCAAAAGAAGAAATCACAGGGGTTGAGATCCGGGGAGCGTGCAGGCCAAAAAATCGACCCACCACATCCTATTCACCTATTTGGAAACACTCGTACGAAATTTGGAGAAGTCACAAAAATCATACGCTCTGTCATGTGATTACCCGTGAACTGAACGCATTTATAAACACATTCGAATCTCGATACGTACCGTCAGAGCCGGACTGGAAATGTCTTGGATTCGCGGGTAACTTTGATTTCGAAATACTCGGCCCTGGTGAATATTTTATATAAAGGATTTTTGGAATTTTGACTTATTTTGATGAGTTCATTTATTTATTGATTCATTCATTTATTTATCAGAAATACATCCAATTACAGGTGTCTAAATGATAAAAATGGAAAATAATACATCGACGATGGGAAGAACGGACAAAAACAAAAAATTAGGGAAATACAACTATAAAATACAGAGATAGCACCTGTCAAAAAGAAAAGCCTCACCTCTGAAAACACCCTGTAGATATTAATTCTCATCATCGAAGACCTCAGTTAGTGCGAGTAAAGTAAAAATGATTGAAAATGTCATTCGCCATTTTGCAACTCTGCATCCCCTTCCACTTATTCCATATCTCACATAGTTTCACAAGTACATGAGATTTTCTTCTCGGAATTTTCAAATCGAATTCTAGATATTATACTCTATCAATTTGCAATTTCGAATCGATCATCTGAAGATTTCATCCGACGTTCCTGACGCACGTCAATGCCACGGCGCACCAACGAGGCGAAACTTCTAAACGACATCAACTCGCCGAAGAGATCCGGGCTCATCTCCGCGAATCAGTTCGCTCGTTACCATAATAACTTCGCAATACGAATGACAAAGGAGAAATACATTACTGCATTCCCGCTGATAACTCTCCGGCGACAGTAACCGAGGAAAATAATAACGCCTTATGGATCCTGAAAAAATTCGAATCTCGAGTGAAATCTCGACTTTATCTCGGCAGACAATATAAATACCTTCATTGAATTTATACCAGCGAATAAATTACGCAACCCGTAAAATGAGAGCTGGTAAACAAACAGTCGAATAAATATCGTTTCCTCGCAGCAGAGAAGCCCACAAAGAAACGTAATTTAGCGGTATAACGGATATATTTTGCAATGGAAATTCCGTTCCTAGGGCCGACCTTGCCTCCACACAACATTAGGTACCTGTTTTGTTTTCAGAAAACGCTGCCAATTAGGGCAGGGTAATCTTATGCAACGACCATCCGATCTTGAAATTCAAACAACGTTATTTCCTGGGTGCGGTTTAATTTGAAATTCTTCTCAAGGGTTCTCAAGCGAACACCGAGTTGTCCTTTATCGTTGGTTCTGTCGGTGTTGCAGTGAAATCTACTTCGACTCTTCAACTAACATAATTGTCCCACATGAATCATCATGGAGACTTCTTAAGGAATTGCAGAGAGGTGGGAAAGGTTCCTGTTGGAGCTTTCACATGTGGCGTTAATGGGAAATTCTTCTGTGATCTACAAAACTGGGTTTTTACAACCAGCCTGCTTTCGCATCGTAAACAATTTGAATCAATTTTCTCGGTGAGTTTGTGAACTTCCTAATTTTTTTATAGGACCTCTTTCCTATCCCTAATTTGAACTTCAAGAATTATACCGTTCAGGAAAAATCTCCTAATAAAAGTAGAAAAAGAATACACGAATTTGGGATAAATTGTAGAGAGATCGCGTGGGAAGTCGAGCACATTATTTACATTATGAGGGAATGCACCTAGTGAGATACCACGATCCAGAGTCGTTTTAAGATGATGGTGGCCAAGATTTGACGCACTTTTTTCGAATTGAATATTTCATATGATCAACTTCTGGCGAAATGATCTCTTTTGATGAGTTTTAGCACCTGTCAAAAAAACTCAACTTAAAAAACATCTTGTATATTTATCTAGAACAATTTTCATCAGAATATAGATTGGATGTCTATCCACAGTTCTCAATTACAATAATAAAACAAAAAACAGTTCTAGATTTCTCCGATCACCGTTGCGTTCCGTTGTTTGGGTAGCCTGTTTATCACATCGAATTTATCCTGCTCCAGCTATTCTGACGAGACATGTATGTCGAAACCGATCTTCAGACGCAAAGGATGGGTTTGGTGTTCTATGGGGTTAAGTATATTGATTTGTTGGCTTGCTTTATCAGTCTATCTAGAACAATTTTTCTGTATTATTACTGTAATTGACAATATTTATTGTTTCATTTATGTAATTGTGAACTAATTCTTGTATTCGACCTCATAAATGAAGATCTAATGGCGTAAGATGCGGTGATGTACTGGCACCCCATACAATTACAACCAAAAAAAAAGTTTTTTAGTATTTTTCTTCATTGTCCATCTATAAAGAGAAAGGCCTCGCGAATGTTCTAAAAATGCCAATTCCTTCAGTTGAATAGTCCCTATCAAAGAACAGCAACGTTGACAAGTCTAGGAGAAGAGGAAAATTCATGCCTCACAGTGCAATTCTGAGTTGACCACACAATTAGAAAAAGCCTTCATCATATCGAAATAGAAACAGGATTAATTTGAAAGAAGACACACTTGATGTAGATAAACGGATTTCTTTTAATATAGAATATACAGGGTTTTCCTTTTAACTTGGCCTATTAGAAGTATTTAGAGAACAATTTATATATTTCGTTTTGAAATTTTAGGTGGAGCCTTGGAGATGAGGGAACTCTTCGCCTAAAATATTTTCAAGTCAACAGTGTTGCCAAATCTATCTTAAAAGCATATCTACTTTCTTATTTCAAATGGAACTACCTATATGTTTATTAAGGTATCGATACAATACCAAATTCCAAGTACAACCTACTAAAAAAAATTTCTCTGCCATGCACTGTTGCCAAGTTATGCACTAATTTTTGAAATTCTTGACATCTGCATTGCCAGTTTGGAAATGCAATATCTCGATTATTTCGAATGCGAACAAAACCAAACTCAGCAATCTTATAGTAGATAATCCCAGCATTCATGTGGTACATTAGGTATTTTGATGAATCGAAAGGTTTTTCGAAGATTTTGCTCCGAAAATGTGGAACTTAAAATGGAAATATTTCGAGATTTTCAGATGGCAACCCCATATTTGTTTTACACCGATTCGAAATAAAAAATGATTGGTAGTCTTCTTTTAAACCAATCAATTATTTTGGATAGGTTTCGAATGAGATGAAAAATACTGAATTATTTCAGTATTTATAGTCACGATCTATGGTCCTGTTTACGATTAAATGTATCTGTGATTATGAGGTAGATAATTGAAATAGATTCTATGGTTGAGATCATAAAAAGGGTTCGATGATTATGGATAACATAGAAAAAAATGTTAATTGGTAATCATACCTCGATTCAGGTGGTTTAGTTTTTAGCATTTTTTGATTCATCGGTTGCAAGATCTTGAAGTGATGTCTTATACTTATGAAAAAATTTTGGACCTTTTCACCATTTACGGAGAATGCCAAAAAATTATCGAAAGGACCTGTAGGGTCAGGATCACCGGAAGCCAAAAAATTTCTCCGCAGTTTTCCGAATTTATTTCAAGTCATTCTTGCTGTGGGTAACGATCGTTGAAGGTCCTAAAGGTCCTTTCGATAATTTTTTGGCATTCTCCGTAAATGGTGAAAAGGTCCAAAATTTGTTCATTAGTATAAGACATCACTTCAAAATCTTGCAACCAATGAATCAAAAAATGCAACAATCTAAACCACCTGAATCGAGGTTTGATTAACAATTAACTGTTTTTTCTATGGCATCCATAATCATCGAACACTTTATATGATCTCAACCAAAGAATCTTTTTCAATTATTTACCTCATAATCACAGATCTATTTAATCGTAAACAGGACCATAGATCATGACTATAAATACTGAAATAAATCAGTATTTTTCATCTCATTCAAAACCTATCCAAAATAATTGATTAGTTTAAGAGAAGACTACCAATCCTTTTTCTATTTTGAATCGAATGGTGTAAAACAAATATGGGGTTGCCATTTGAAAATCTCGAAATATTTCCATTTTGAGTTCCACATTTTCGGAGCAAAATCTTCGAAAAACCTTTCGATTCATCAAAATACCGAATGTACCACTTGAATTCTGGGATTATCTACTATAAGATTGCTGAGTTCGGTTTTGTTTGCATTCGAAATAATCGAGATATTGCATTTCCAAACTGGCAATGCAGATGTCAAGAATTTCAAAAATTAGTGCATAACTTGGCAATAGTGCATGGCAGAGAAATTTTTTTTAGTAGGTTGTACTTGGAATTTGTTATTGTATCCATACCTTCATAAAAACATAGGTAGTTCCATTTGAAATAAGAAAGTAGATATGCGTTTAAGATAGATGTGGCAACACTGTCGACTTGAAAATATTTTAGGCGAAGAGTTCCCTCATCCTCAAGGCTCCACCTAAAATTTCAAAACGAAATATTCACTTGTTCTCTAAATACTTCTAATAGGCCAACTTGAAAGGAAAACCCTGTATATTGGTTGTCTATCTAAAGTTTTCAATTACAGTCATGAAACAAGAGAAAATTGTAGTTTTTATCAGAGCAGACAAGAAATCTTCACACGGACCTTCATAGATTGTAATTAGTTGCTTTTGCGGCGGACAGGTGGCGTGAGTAGAGAAATTTCCTCTGATCGCCATTGCGTTCTGTTTTATGGGTAGCCTGTTTGCCTCATCGAGTTTATCCTGCGCCAGCTGTACTGATGAGACATGTATGTCGAAACCAAAGAATGAATTTGATGTTGTATGGGTTACGTGTATTGATTTGTTGGCTTGCTTTATTAGTCTATTCAGAACAATTTTTTCTTGTTTCATGACTGTTTTTTCAATGTGTCTATGAATGCAACATCGTTCTACCATCTCGAAGGTCGCCAAGCTCATAAATTCCGTAATGTTGAGCACTGAAGTTCCTAAAACATCAGAGTCGCAGAAGTTGACTTCGGAATTTATGTTATGTGACATACGAATTATTGCACTTTTATTTCGCATATCGGCGAAGACACGAAGCGGTCGCGTGCTATGCGAAGATATACGTACACAAGCTTGCCGTCCTGTTCCCATAGTTTTAAAATGCCTCCATATCCCGGCCCTCATGTTCGGCTGCATTTTTACCCGTCTAACATGCGATAACATGAGTCTGTTCGTGAAAATAAAATTTTATGGTGGTCGGCGATATGTACGAGTTATTCGGGAAAGTTTCATTCGTGTATAATGAAAATATCAGTTGCAATCGCTATATGCCATCTGGATTAATTCACTAGGATTTTTCCACTCCCTGAATGACATCGTTGTCACATCATAGTTCGATTTGTATGTAAAAACTGAATTGGAAAAGTTTTGTTTGATTACGGGTCTATTGCGGAGAATGGATCGATTCTGAAAGTTTTCGAATGAGGTATTATCCGAAGAATCAACACCTGTGTTGTCACTTTCAAAATTGTAATTCTCATATTAATTTGAATTTTCATGAAAACGTTTACCTTCCGAAACTAAACATAAAATTCAGGGTCATGAGAATAAAGTGACATTCGAATAAATACCGAAAATTGTTGCCTAGAAAAGAAGAATTAAGTTCTTCAAAATCAATTTTTTATTGAACTCTCGATACTAACCAAAGACCCTGTATATTTTCATATGTTAACAGAAAATATCATAACCGTTTTTTCCTGTAGGATGCATGCAATGCATTATTGAAGACGTGTTATGTGCCCATTTTCAATGGTGCATCCACAGCCCGTCGGGTCGGCTGAGGAAGGAAGTGTTGGCCTCAAAATTCCCAGACTGCTGAAAATTACGATGTAAATGAAATACGAGCCCAATTACACCCGTGAATATGTGGTAGTTTTGTCGGTTATAAATAATTCAGTTACTTGAGTGGTAAATTCGCCGGCAAAGTAATCCTGGCATTAAACGAAGTGGTGGTTAAGGACAGGATGGGGCCATGAGACATATGGATGTACTCCATACTTGTTCCGTCGTTGTTGATATCCTCAGATTACTCGAATAGCCCAATTTGTAGAAAAAGACCATGATTACTTTTATCGACTGAAATTTTTGGAGATTGTGAAGAATTTAAAATTGAATAAAAAACAAATCTATGAACTAAGAAAATTATTGAAATAATTGTTCTTCTTTCTCTGATAGCGCTCATCTGCACAGCTGGGGTCTAAGTAAGTAATGTTATTGCGATCAATGTTCAGATAATATTGAATTCTAAAAAATAATTCCTGATTCCATTCCGCTTCTCCATTGGCTCAGACCTCTCTGCACCCCTTTCCGAGCTGTCCGCCTAATCAGAAACCATCGCCCTACGGAAATTGTCACAACTTGAATCAATGAAATTTCGAACACCCGCGAGCTTCGAATAACCATCAATCTCGCCTCTTCTTTTCCGTGTTTCTATTCTCCGACTTTTCTCGAGTAATACAGATAATTATCGGTCTCCGCACCTCTAATCTGGAATCCTGAATCGAATTGATTCTAATTAGGTCGATTCGAATTCAGAAACCGTCGAAATCTTCTCGGCACTGGAAGACTCGAACGGCCAATCCTTTCATTAGCCACGCCATTGATAGGAGAAATTGTAATTAAGTCGAATGGGGATCTGCCATCCTGGTTGTGGAACATTCCGTTGATTGAAGTTTGGTTATTGTATCTGGAAGGTTAGTCTAGGATTTCGTTTCCGATTTCCGTGAGGTCTACAAATTGACCTCATTGCGGGTCTACACGTGATTCAGGGAAGAAAGCGCTGACAATTTCACCACCTACAAATTGGATAGAAGAAGCTAAGAATCCATCAAATTGATATAACAATTTTATGTTTCCAGAGGACTTATTTTTAGTTTCGTCTCAATGGCTTCATATTACCAGGACATTCGCTAAAGAGAGTGATAGAGTTTCAGCTTCTTGCTTTATTATTACCAATAATTCATCTTCAGAATCTTCGAGATAGTTATTAAGGTATCGAGGGCGTTATGAGACAATAACTCTCAAGTCGACAGTCTACACTCGAGGGCCTTTGGTCGGAGTGTTGTCCGTCAGCCGTGGGCATTGTGGTCATAACGCCCGTGGTGCCTCCAACCTTTTAGGTCATCCTCGCAAAGAAAAGAAACGGAAATATTAGGTTCCCCTTCTATTGTAAATATGTTAAGGCGGCTGGAGTTATATCCATGGTGATGCAGTTTGCTCAAGTCGAATATTTATCAGAAACCATATTTTGGTTTCTGATGAAGTTCGGAAAGCTATTGGTGGAATAAGTAGTTCCTGCAAAACTTCAAAACTCTTCGCGAGACATTCTTAAAGATTGATAATATTGAACTTATTTCAAGACCTGTCAGAATTATTTGGGACAAAATATCGCTGCGTCAACGAATTCATGAAGTTCTGCGACATTCATTCGACAATTTCAATAGGCGGAATTGAATTCGATGTGGTAAAGTGGGGTGTTCGGAATCGCAGATGGAGTTGAGAATACATTTTGTCTTTTTTTTTCTGCTGCGATAGTGGTCACTATAGTGTTCGATACTGTCGTGTATAGATTGCGGACTTCGGCGCTCTTTCCCAAAACCAAAACCACGAAGATAATGTTATCTTACTCTAGATCTCGTCCAAATTATTATATATCATGATGATTTTCTATCTTTTGATTTTCACGAATATATATTACGATGTTCTCTTCTTAAATCTCGAAATAGAAGATTGCTGGCTTGTGGATTTACAATAATACTAGAAGACTAGGCCACGCCTTGCTGTGGCTAAGGTTTGCGTCTAATTATATAGTAGTAAACTATCAAAATCAGTGTAGTTATTATTATTAATAACCCAACCATAAACTTGATTTTTCAGAAGTTATAACCCAGTTCCAAATTTCTTCAGTTTTAGGAAAGACCCAGAAACTTGGCATCACTCCTCGCACTTTATCGCTCTTGTCGAGTGATCGGATGTAGTAGGGACGCGATATGCTGCCGTCGATTTGAGAACCACGTTGCCTCGTAGATAATTATCACGCTTTGTCATATATAATAAACAAATAATTTGCAATAAAAAAATATTGCAACTTTAAATTGAGATATAAACTATCCTATCTTTTAATTTGGATCAAACTGCACACACTGTGCAAAATTTGATTGAAATCGGTTCAGTATTTTAGGAGTTCATCCCGGTCAAACAACATGACACGTAATTTTTATATATGAAGATAATTGAAGGAACGTTGATATTTATATGTTTTCACTTTTTGATTTTGATTTCCATTATTTCAGGTTTCATGAATTCTATTTGACGAGGTTTTATAAAATATATCGATGTTCTTTTGTTTTCGAATATGAATTGAAAAAACCCCTCTGAAGCATCAATTTAGACTGACTACTTTTTTTCTTGATCACCTCTATTTATACTTTTCGAAAATTTTTCCAAAATCATATTTGCCTTGCATGTCAAAATTCTTACTCAATATAATATAATTCGACCACATTTTTATCTTCAATTTTTTAGCGCTCGATCTACTCACACAAGGTCTATATCATTTCGTCACGATATCTGTTTTTTTCGAATTTTGAGCCGAAAGACCATTTTCGGCTCCACAAGATTCGACTCACTGATGACGAATCCGTCGGAAAATTTGAAGCTGTCCGTTCGTCCGTATACACGATAATTCTCGAACAGAAGGGCCTAGAATTCTTTTATAATTTTTTTTCATATGCATTTTCTTTCTTAAACTACATGAATTTCACAAGTTTCGATTAAAAATTAACAAATATATACAAATACATCAAATAAGACTTCTTCCTTATTGATACATGCATTTGAATCTATTTCATATAATTTTAGGAAATCATTAAACGATATCAGAAACTCAATTTAAATTAACATTTTGTTCGAAATTATGTATATCTACATCCTCACCTTTTAATAGTTATTTGTATTGTATTTCATTGCTCGTGATATATTTTCATGAAAGATTCATCAGAATTATTATCTTTTATGAATTTCATAACTATGTGTAATTATTAATAATTTAACAATTCATATTTCTTTTATTTTCAGATTATGTGAAGGATGAAATTTCCTGAATCGACTAATAATTTAGAATAAATTCGTGTTATCTACTCCTATTGAATTATATATTCATCATTCAACTACTTTTGAGCAATTAATAGTATCTGTAAACAAACAACGTTATAATAAGTTATAATAATCCACTAATATAACTCCCTGTCTCTGTGCTTCTGAACAAGCTGATTGGCCGAAAGGGAACAGTCCATTATTGGTATTGAGGGGAGGTCACTTGAATAGTTTTGACGTTTTCTCGAATTAAGTGGATACCTTATTATTATTGTGAATGTTTTGCTGAAAAAGATGAATTCAGATAGTGAAGATGAATTCGTATGTACACCTTCAGAAATGAGACAATCAACCAATGTCACAAAACAGAATTTATCGCCTGAAAATCCAGAAAAAAATATGAAGGTGTATACAATAATTTTGAAGATTGGTGTAGCAATAAGAATATTAAGTCATCGTTTACAGAAAACGTGTCTTTGGCATATTTCAGTGAACTCAACACTCAATATAAAGCTTCGCCCCTTTGGACTTTCTACTCTATGCTAAGAAGCACAATCAACATGAATAATGCATTGTAACTATTGAGATTTGTCAATAAAGTTCTTTTCCTGTACTTGTATTAATTACTATACTTGTAGATTAATTGTAGATGAAGTATAGTATTCAACTTGCGGCAATGGTCATAACTCACTTGATGAACTACCGCACTCGCCTTCGGCTCGTGCTGCAAACTTCATCTGCGTGAGTTATGACCTACTTTACCGCTCGTTGAATAATATACCATTATTTGTGACTGGATCTTATAAAGAATTTAATTTTATATTGGAATCGCCTAGATATTTATGAGATATTCCAAATTTCTTGTATTTTGGTGAAGTCTTTAAGTTTAATATTATCAATAACTATGTTTCGATTTCCATAACAATATATACTATTGGCCAGAGCAGAAAACTCAAACGAAAATAAAAATTCTTTGTAATATTTTGAATTGTTTCAAAATTGACCACGCATTCCAAAAATGAATCAGAAATAGAACACAAACTTTAAAACACCTATTTCGCGAAGATTTTCCTGTGTTGCCGAATAGGCGACTTGAAGGAGAATCACCTCCACACCATTCTGGTTTGCTTATTTTGAAACATAATCGCTTTTGTCCTTCGAAATTTTTAATACAAAACTTTTTCCTCTTCACCCTCCACCATCTAAGACCAATACAGGACCTTAATGAAATGCAATTAACTCACATAAATCAATCAGAAAGCTTCTCAAATGAATTCGAGAAAATTATCGTGGCTGATACTTGAATTGTCAACTTGACGCCATAATAAGGAAGGCATGAATTGTATTTCTATCCTCCTCTGGAATTCTCAGAGTTAAGGTATTGAAAAATGTATAACTTCTTTGATCGCCCCTACCTGGAGTAGAATGATTCCAATCACCAAAAGGAGCAATTGCCTTTTTGGGTAGGCCAATCTCGAAACACTGCAAATGCGAGTAGTCTTAATTCTTCAGCAACGCCATCGAGATAATCCAACGATCCATCCAATCCATCTCGTAGCTTCTTGCACTTCCGGAGAGATACTGCGTCTTTCCTATTTCCCCAACTATTTCAGCGATGTCTGAACGGTCTTGCAATCAAGTTGGCCAAGTCTTGCGGTCGGTAATGTCTTACAATTACCGCTATGTTCTCTACGTTCGCTGTGCTAAATTCACACCTACGTAAGGTTCGTATACACGCAAGATTGATAATTACGAGGCGATGAATTGTAAACTAGTTGGTAACTATGTTAAATTGATGGTGTTTGTGGGATATGAATACAGGCAGCGATCCTGAGTTAGTGAACTGTGATTTTCTCTAGCGTGCCATAAGACCCCACATTTCAGGGTTAATACCTCTATTATCCCTCTGATGTTTGAAAAATACATCAAGTGTGCTCGCTATAAGCTATTTGTTTTAATCAGTGGCACCACGTACATTAAACAACATGCGAAGGTTGTCACACAACGTCTCAAACCTCGGATTATTCTGCTGATGACACTGTTTGAATGTCAACTTTGTGAGAAGTAGTTATGTGAGTCATTTGAAAGTTTCCTTGGGGTTGACTCCCGTTATTGACAGGCCAGATTTATCGTAACTTAGGCGTTATCGTTCATGACGAGGGTGGAAAGGTCTATCTGATACATGTTAGAAAAATAATATCTTAACCAGGATTTTTAATCGACACCACAGGGTGTGGATACTCGAACTATATAGTTTGAAAAAAATCTTGAGAATTTCCAGTTAAATGAACTATTGTCACGTCGTGAAGCATGTTGGGTAGCTGACGCGAGTTCGTTTGGCGGTGGTTTTTTCCGTCCACTGGTGACACCCGGCGAGAAGAACAGTGACTTCACTGTCAAAAATTCATTATTTATTCGTGAGTGATTGACAGAACCATCTCGTCGTGAAAAATTCATGAAATTCTTCTAAATTGACTCCTTATTCATCTTTTGTGAAATATCTTCGCATTTTCGGTCAAAACCGAGTCGTCTGATCCTTTTACCGCCGCGTTTATTGCAGCATTGTGTCTTCTGATAGCACCAATTGAGCAACTTTGTGTTGAGTGCCTTTCAGCTTCATCAAAACTGAGTGATAACTCCAGAACTGTGCCGAAAGAGGGTTTGTCCCCTGCTTCCCATCCTTTGGGGTACGTACTCTGCTTTCTTAAAGTGCTCAATTTCACCGTGAGTTCACTCGAGGGTGTTCCCAAACCATTTTTGTGATCGTTCAATTATTTTTATTACAACAAGAAAAGACCGTTCTGAAAACAATCTATACTTGCAATAATCTTACATGCCGATTCCGTTTTTTTTTTGAAAAAATTTTTTTTCGGTAAACTTCTAGAAATGTTTCTTCTGAGTTAATTAGACCATGCTGATCCCGAATATGCAGTCCGTTTTTCCATAAACCTCATAATTTCGTGGTGGCATTCGTTGAAAGTTTTGAAAAATTAGTTTCTCATCGAAAAAATCATAAATATTGTAGAAACTTTCTAGGAACGCTAAAATAATTTCTTGCGATAGCCAAAGGATGCAGCTGACTAGAAAAAAATCAACAATCGCCAGGGTTCATCTGTGTTCATTTGGAATAACCTCAAATTTGGACATCTAAAATTGGGGATCACTGAAAGTTTCAACTTCAAAGTGCAATAGCGGCCAGGAGTAGCAAGTAAATATTCGGAATCAACAGCCTCGAATTATATGAAAAACATAAACTTTTCTCCTACATTAATGAATTATTTTCTTGTCAACTTTTTCTTGTATAGGTATGGCATATGGTCAGGAAAATTTTTTTTTTCGGTCAACTCCTAGAAATTTTTCGTCAAAGCTAATTCGATCATGCTGATTCCGAATATGCAGTACGTTTTCCCATTAACCTCATCGTTTCTTCGCAGCATTCGTTGAAAGTTTTGAAATATCATAAAATATTGTATACACTTTCTAAGAACGCTAAAATAATTCCTTTCGAAAGGATGCAGCTGAATGAATTTCTTGTAAAATTCTTCCCCTGAAAAATTTTTAGTTGGAAACATTTTTTTCATGTAAGCTTCTGGAAGTTTCAAGTTCAAGCTAATTCGACCATGCTGATTTCGAATATATTGTCGTTTTCGTCGCAGAATTCGTTGAAAGTATCCAGAAATCAGTTTTTTATGGAAAAATTGTGATGACGACTTAATATTGCAATCAATGGAGTGAAAAAACTAAAATAAAAAAATGCATTACAAAATAGCACTTGAATACCGACAGGAAGTATTCTAAATTACAACAATGCTCTACGATAGAACTTACCGGAAACTTCCAGTAAAATTGTAAGGGAAAAAATGTCGGCTACACATAGATATTACTCCCAAAACCACGTGGTTAATTTAATAGGAAATGCGAGAAATTTCAGTTAAATACAAGGTAACTACAGAAAATTCCTGTAAAAGCTTCGAATACAACTAACTAGTACTGTAATATATGAACGATAGTTCTGTAAAATCAATACTAGAGTGCCGTCATAAGTTCCTGTTTTAGTTTAGTGTTCATTACTGGAAATTATTGTAGAAACTGAAGTTTGAAGCTTTGAATACAACTATCTAGTTAGTTTATTGAACACGAAATTCCTGTAAATAATCACGCATATTACGGTTTTCGTCACAGTATTTTTCTCCTGTTGAAATGACGAACTACAGTTTGGTTGCATCAACTTATGTTGAACTTGTCATTTCTAGAGGAATCAAACGACCGGAATTGTCATTTAAAATCAACAAATATTCCTGCTGTCGCTTATATAGGGGGAATTTCCTGTAGAAACCACCGGATTCCTGTTGTATATCCTGGAAAATTTCTTTAAGTGCACCCTGTGGAGTCGATGAACAACGGTTCAAGTGTCTCTAAGATATTGAGCATCGGACAATTCCGAAATCGGTAAGAAAGGCCTTCGGAAATCAATTCCGATACGAGCACCCATTCCATAAATTCCTTCGAATCCATATATGGGATATCGAAAAGGGTCTGCGATATAGACTCGGAAGTCAAATATTGTAACTGGCAAGACATCCGGCCAACGAGTTCAGTTCTGGATATTGCAATAGGTCGGGTCCATATAATTTCCAGAGATATTGCATTATACCCGTTCAGACCGGGATGTCGCGCACATTGACAGTGACAGTAAAACAATATAACCGGTCACTTTGACCCACCCTCCTGCCCCCGACAACCCCCCCGGGTCCGGAACTTTCCAACTCGCTGTCTTAGGTGAAGTGGGAGATTTATCGATCCGACGTGGATTGAGAATGACATGAATATTGGATATTGGACGGACCTTTTGTTTTTCTTAGGGCGAAGCGGCTGGATTTGATTTCAGTTACTGGACTTGATGAACCGTGAAGACGAACGTGCATGCGCTCAATGAATATTCGAAAGGATGTGTGAGTATTTCTGGAACCCTGGATTGAAGGAGAATTTCGTAGAAAAATACTCTGTAGTATTAATTATTATCGAAAGAACTCTGAGAAAGACATATACATACAAAAGACATATACAAATAAAAATAAAAAAAATAAAACGGAAAGAAACGAATAAAAGTGATGTATTCAAACTATCGGCCGAAAGCCGAATTTGTAACAAGATATCTGCAACAAAGACCTTATATTGCTATTGTGGAGACCAATTCATTCTGGATGTAGATGCATAATATCTCAATAAAAATTTCCCTTATGTTCTTTTTTTTTGAGCGCTCGTTCTACTCACACGAGAGCTATATTATTTCGTCACCATGTCTGTATTTTTCAGATTTTTAGCCGAAATTGTTCTCAATCGACAAGGTTCGACTCACTGATGACGAATTCGCCGAAAAATTCGAGTCTGTCTGTCCGGCCGTATACACGATAACTTTCGAATGGAACTACCTAGATACTTGAAATTTTCAGGGTAGGTTCGAATCTTGAATGTCGGGTTAGGTTTGTTATTGGGAAAAATTCTAGCAGGGGTTCCGTTAAGATAGTCGTTCGAAATTTAGTTCTCTTGATAATTTCAAAGCTACGGATTTGATCGTGACGAAATTTTTTATTTTAATGGAGAATTATATATTCAAGCTGAATTTCTTCCAGAAAGCATAACCAGAACTATTTTAAATTCCAACGAATTATTGAATAAAAAATCCTTATATTTCTGTAGAAACTGATTCGGCCTGATTGACAAAGGGCTGCCATCATTTTTTTGACAGCTGTCAAAAATTTCTTCAATTGGTTTCTAAAACTGGAAAATGCGAATCTACCTACAAGGTGGATGAACTAGCGCTCAAAAGCTCCTGTCTTCCGTGCTTTTTTATAATTTTTCAATCTTGAATTGACTATCGGATTTTATACCATTCTCCTTATATTTCCAACCTGTCTGATGTCGCCATCAAAAAGGCGATCATCTTTAATCATGACGTATGTTATTCACGCAACTTGTATCCATCAGTCGACGCCAATGTAAGTCGCCATTTATTCTATAAGTTAATTAAAACCATAAATTAACGAAGGCCGGAATGGCGCATCATTAACTATAATTGCGATATAGGTGAAAATTGATTTATGCGCCATCTGGTGCGACTAGAGGGCGTTACAGATTATAAATGCCAACTAATGAGAGGAGTAGTTCGAGGAATGGGCATATACCATACAACGATGTCGAAGCTATTATAGTAGAATGTAATCAAAAGTTCTCAAGACAAAATCAAAATGGATCGGAGTGCTTGAAACGGAAATAGCAGTTATTTCGATTATTTTCGAAAACTGTTGAAAATAACTTCGAGCGACAAGATCATAGACATTAGATATTTAGTCGTGAATTTTGGGTTGCCGGAGTCAAGGTCGTTTGGCGGTTTTCTGTCCTGACAAGTGGCGCCCTCCGAGCAGAACACGCAATTCTTGAGTCATTAGAGAGTTACGTTGCATTGAGCATCGTTGCATTGAGCAACTTTAAGTTAAGTGCCCTTAGCTTCTCCATCAACCAGGTGAAAGCTCCGGAACTGTGCAGAAAGAAGGTTCATCCTCTGCTTCCAATCCTTTAACCCTATTTCAGTTTCAATTTCACATTGAGTTTATCTGAGGGTGGTCGCAAACCATTTGCGACCGTTCATTGGACAATAAAAAGAACTAACACAGTTAAGTGCGCTTGCAACATTCGTGTTTTGTATGATTTGTATTTCTGTTCATCCTTGTTGATGTTCGACGTGTGTTCATATTTGTATTTTTCATTTATATACAAAGTTATATTTTTTTATGTATGCATGTAACGATTCAATGACTGGATGTTTCATACATGGGTATTTGCTATATGAAATAATAGTATATTATTTAACGAGCGGTAATGTAGGTCATAACTCACGCCAATGAAGTTTGCAGCACGAGCCAAAGACGAGTGAGATTCATCAAGTGAGTTATGACCATTACCGCAAGTTGAATACTATACTTTATGTACAACTATACCAATAAATACTAAGAAACAAGTACAAGGAAAGAACTTTATTTACAAATCTTAGTAGTTATCTATACAGGGTCTTTCACGAGGAACCTCACCCATATTTATACGGGAAACTACTGAACGTATTTTCATGAAATTCAGCACTTATAAGTATTTCACGATGCTGATGAAATCTAAAATATTTTCAAGGCATGAGCACCTCCGGTTTTTCCGGAAATGACGTCAACTTCCGTTTTTCAAATTAGAACACCATTTTTTTATTGCAGAAATAGATTCCTTAGAAAATTTCAAGTTATTTTGATGTAACATTTTTCAGTTTTGGTTGGAAAATTCTCTCTGAGCGGGAAAATTAGAAAAAAAAATCTAAAATAGAGCTCCGCTGAAACAAGAATAACTTCGAGGTTTTTGGATAGAAAATTTTCATTTTTGGGATTTTTCAAGATGTAAGATTGATGTATCCACTTTAAAAATCGAAATCGCGATTCATGATACAGGGGGTGAAAAAATCGCTTTCAAAGTTAGGGATGACAAAATCGTGAAAAATCAATTTTTTCAAATTAGAACCCCATTTTTTTATGGCAGATATTGAATCTACGTTAAAAAATAATGTGAGTGTATGCATCACACCCTTGCCCTAAAATGGATATTTTCTGAGTTATTCACAAAAAACTGTTTTTCGTCTTGAATTTTCAGCTATTTCTTTTCCCTTCACGCCAAGAAGATGAAATTTTCAGGAACTGTTATTTGAACCATGCTGTAGATTTTTCACCCCTTCTTGAAACCGACTTCAAGTTACTATTAGGAGAACCATGGCAAACTCTCGCAGTTATAACTAGAGAAGATGCTCAAAGTTTTGACCGTTAATTTCTAGACATTTATTTATACGTCTCAGGAATGCTTCGTGCGTTGCTCTTCTTATTTCATCGGGAGGAAGAGATCTGCAAAAGTGTTTAAAAACCAAATTGAGTTTCAAAACTATGAATCTAAAAATCTAAACAAACCTGAACGCATTTCTGACTCGTTCTATGCAGTCCTCTTTATCAGTCAGGGGAGTTGAGTAGACAATATTTTTTATCCTACCCCAAACATAATAGTCTAAAGGAGTTAAATCGGGAGAACGTGGTGGCCAAAGATGTGGACCATTGTTCGCCAACCATCGATCTTCAAATAGCCTTCCGATACAAATTCGAATCCAAATTCGCCATCTATTTAGGAACAACCTGTAACTTTTTTCTCTCGCATATTAGGGTAGTAAAATCTAAAACATGGTTTAAGTAACAGTTCCTGAAAATTTCATCTTTTTGGCGTGAAGGGAAAAGAAATAGCTGAAAATTCGAGACGAAAAACAGTTTTTTGTGAATAACTCAGAAAATATCCATTTTAGGGCAAGGGTGTGATGCATACACTCACATTATTTTTTAACGTAGATTCAATATCTGCCATAAAAAAATGGGGTTCTAATTTGAAAAAATCGATTTTTCACGATTTTGTCATCCCTAACTTTGAAAGCGATTTTTTCACCCCCTGTATCATGAATCGCGATTTCGATTTTTAAAGTGGATACATCAATTTTACATCTTGAAAAATCCCAAAAATGAAAATTTTCCATCCAAAAACCTCGAAGTTATTCTTGTTTCAGCGGTGCTCTATTTTCGATTTTTTTTTCGAATTTTCCCGCTCAGGGAGAATTTTCTGACCAAAACTGAAAAATGTTACATCAAAATAACTTGAAATTTTCTAAGGAATCTATTTCTGCAATAAAAAAATGGTGTTCTGATTTGAAAAACGGAAGTTGACGTCATTTCCGGAAAAACCGGAGGTGCTCATGCCTTGAAAATATTTTAGATTTCATCAGCATCGTGAAATACTTATAAGTGCTGAATTTCATGAAAATACGTTCAGTAGTTTCCCGTATAAATATGGGTGAGGTTCCTCGTGAAAGACCCTGTATAAGTGCATCATTTATGTTGATTGTGCTTCTTAGCATGGAGTAGAAAGTCCAAATGGGCGATGCGATTAGTTTCAAGTTCTCTGAAATATGCCAGAAGAACATTCTCTGTACACGATGACTCAATATTCTTACTGCTACACCAATCTTGAAAATTGTTGTATACACCTTTATATTTGTTTTGGGATTTTTCGGGCAATACATTATGTATGGTAACATTGTCTGCTTGTCTCATTTCTGAAGGTGTACATTATAATTCATCTCCACTATCTGAATTCATCTTTTTCAGCAAAACATACACAATAATAATTAGGTATCAACTTGATTTGAGAAACATCAAAATTCTTCAAGTGACCTCCCCTCAATACCTATAATGAACTGTTTCCTTTCGGCCAATCGGCTTTTTCAGAAGCACAGAGACAAGGAGTTATTGTGGTGAGCACGGTGTTTGTTCACAGATACTATTAATTGTTCGAAAGTAGTTGAATATTGGATATATTATTCAATAGGAGTAGATAAATATTATTATTATCCTCAAACCTGTACACAGACATAAAAACATAAAGAGTTCTCTCACTTCATGAAGATATCAGAAGATTATAATGAAAAACTGGGAACCACACATCGACGATTCATTCCGCTTCTCTAACTTCCTAACTTCGTAATATACACTCCATCTCGAGGATTTCTCTTTATTCGAAAACTTTCAACCATAAAGGAGATAAAACGTCAGGATTCAATAATTGGAATAAGAGACGCCAGTAAAAATCCTCCCCAGACGCATACGTTATAACATCGTCCCTCTATAATAACGTCGAACGGAAAGCGTCAGCTGCTACCTTCTGGAAGGTAAGAACCAATCATAAAGTTCTTATGGGGCGCGGAGTGAATCAGGAAAACGGAATATTAAAACGCAGATCCAGAGGAGCCAGAGGAACTAATCTCCGTACGATAGGTTACCCGAATCGGCTTAACACTTTCCCAGTTTTTCCAGTGTACTCGGATCAGAACGCGGCGGTTTTCAATTCGAAATTAAAGCGCGAGCTTTGAAACTTCGAGACGAAAGTGTGGTGGCTTATTGGAGAGTATCGGTTAGACGGGGATTACGCGGCTAGGATGACATCCACCAGCGCCATAGGGTCGACATGCAAATAGAAGAGCGTTGTTGATTCGAATCAGATCTTCATTCTCAAGAGGTTTCAAACACTGCGTTGGTTATGCCATTTGATCATGGAGAGATACACGCTTCAACAACATTTAGAAATGTCTGAATCATTTCATCAAAATCTGCGCATTTGTGAATACTGAGAGAAATTTATTCAGAATTCATTCTTATCGAAAAATTTTATTCAGAGATGAATCTCATTTTAGGTTAAATGGTTGTGTGAACAAACTGAATTGCAGAACTCCGAAGTTCATTGCGAATGGTAAATTCCGTGCCAACTTTCGTTCCGAATTGCCGCTCGGCCAGCGAATTGATAACGAGTGCAGCTTCAGCTCGTCCGATCTGTACCCAGCATCCGGCGAAGGTTCATTTGGAAATTCGCGATCTCAACAAGATACTCATCGTTATTTCGTTAAGACGTGGCAGCGCTCGAAAAAATCTCTCGAGTATACTGAGATATGGAGGACGCATTAAGACTGATGCTGGATATGACAGCTCATGAAGAAGCAAGGCTCCGCTATCTCCCATCTTTAAGGATAGGAATCAATCATCCAAATGCTTGTGGGAACGAGAAGAACTATTTATCGAATCTGAAAGCGATTGTGGGCACAGTCGACGCCATATATAATATAGAAACTCCCGTTACCAAATCGCGCGAATATTCCATACAGAAATTTCATCCGAAAAGCTGATATAAACACAATTCAAGCCCCGACGAGTATGAGAACAGGGATCAAAGCGAAAATGAAAAAGAGTTCGTTCGGATATATCTTGGATTCTGTCGCATCCCTTTCCTTCCTCTACGAAACCCGCACACGAATGGATCTAAATTTTTATTTATTCCAAATTTATTCCCCTCTCCGACCCGTTTTATTTCAATTTAATGCCATCTCCTGCCGGAATTTATTCAAATCCATAGTCGAGTAGTTCCATGTTTCGCGAAAATTGGCGTATCAAGATATACGGGCGATGGAAAAAAGGTCCGACGGTATTTATCGGCACCTGCAAAGTCGTTCAACGATAGGGGTGAAGCTCATGAGGAAAATTCCATCCCGATCCGTTCTTCGGGGTGGAGCTAAGGAAAATGTTCAGTCGTGTTCGACGTTTGTTGATTTTACGCCAGGCCTCAATCTGACTACTCCCCAGGTTTCATCAACGTGAGTATTATCGGAGGTGTGCATGTCCTCACTCAAAAAAAAAGTAAAACGAATAAGATAAAACTTCAACTTTATGAGGATCGACTCTTTCAATTAGGTTGTGAAAAACAACTTCATTTGTGATAGTTCTTTCGAGCGTGAATCAAAACAGATTACGTTGTTGAAAACACAAAAGGGCAAGCCCCATTCAATCTGCTCCAGCACCGACTTCCCTCGAAACAAACCGAAGTTTTCGTGCATCTCCCAAAGAACTACATCCCCATCAGAAGCACCAACTCGGCACTTTTGAGACGCTGCGGATCTCCGAACAAAAAATAAGTTTAAATTGTATAAATTTCATCCCGGAATCCGTTCTACCGAAAATTAGCCAGGTAATATTTGCGAACTCGAAACTAGTTTACATAAATCGCGAGGCGGAAGAGCTTCGAAAACCGAGCTGAAAACCGACGATTCCTAAGCGAAAAACTTTGCAAATAGTGAACGTACTGCGCCCCCCCGTCCATGAAACTATTTCCGAAGTGTAACAACGTCGACATTAACGAAACTCAACTTTTTCTCTATTCCATTCGAGTAAAAGGTACGGACGGAGTTTCTACCCCTTTAATCTTGTTATAACCGCTTTTGATTTTTCGAATGTACGAACGATGCGAAAGGGTGAATTGAGGGTTAGGAAATATTCCGTCATTTAATGACACTAATGAAAGATGAGTTTCCCCTTAGATTTCCATAACGCTGCTGTTATAAGTGATCCAAGTATGGTTAGAATATTCAAGAGGTAATCACCTGTTATTAAAATTTTTTCCCCAGAAGTATATGTGCCTGTTCGGAAAAATTCCTGTCAAAGGTGAGGCTTTTATTTGACAGGTGCTAGAACTCAAAATTCCAAAAATCCTGTAATGAAGTTCGATTTCTCCTCAAATTTCACATTCCGCCTCCGAACCTCGGAATCAACCCGTCCACATATAGTGTATTTTCTGGCCATACGTTATTGTATATATTTTTATAATTTTCCTGGCATTCCCGACTGTATATAATCCCCATAATTAGTGTGAATATTTAGTATAAGTTATAGAAACCGATTTCCTTTTATTCGAATCGATATATTTTCAGTTAATTTTCTAGGTTCAATTTTCTTTCTGTTAAATGTATGTCCTCCTGTGTGTGATGACCTTAAGTGATTCATAAAATCAATTCATTAGTGAAACTCGAATTCGAAATATTCCTTATTATCGCTACCACCTCAGATGAACCGAACTCTGTCTCCGACTTTGCAGCTGCCATGGTTGTTTTGCTACATTTTTCCATTTTTAAAAAGATAGCTGGCGCCCGAGAGAATGAAGGTGAATTTTTTCAATTCTTTCCAAATTTGCATAGTCGTGCCAACATGGCGGAGAAACCCCCGTTAAAATCCTTCACCAGGGCCGAGTATTTCGGAATCAAAGTTACCCGCGAATCTGACGAATTCCCACCACGGATCTGATAGGTACGTATTGGGGTTTAAATGTGTTCATTGAATGCGTTCAGTTTACGGGAAATCATTTGACAGAGCGTATGATTTTTGTGACTTTGGGTGGATAGGACGTGGTGGGTCGATTTCTTGGCCTGCACCCTTCCTGGATCTTACCCCTGTGATTTCTTCTTTTGGGGTCATTTGAAATCATAAGTGTACTCCAACGGTGAGGTGAATAGTGTTGAAGAACTGAAACAACGCATTGAGAATGCTTGTGACATTATTCGTGAGCAAACTGATGTAATAATTCGTTATTACGCCGGCCAAGACTTTGTGCACATCAAACAAATAGTGACCATTTCGAACAATTTTTGTAAACAATTTGGATCAATTTATGGGTCAAATTGGGAACTTCCAAATTTTTTTATAGGACCCTTTCAATCAGTAATTCTTCTTCTCCTTAGTTTGAACTTCAAAAATTATACCGTTCAGGAAAAATCTCCTGATGAAAGTTGAAAGAGAATGTACAAATTTGCGATAAAATCCAGTACTTCATTTACTTGCTGGAATGCATATGGCACCGTGATTCATGGTAGATCTCCTAAAAGAGAGATAACACGATCCAGAGTGGTATTAAGATATTGAGGCCCAAAATTTTTTGCACATTTTCCAAATTGAATATTTTTCAGTAGTTCCAGCACCTGTCAAAAAAACAATCTCACCTCTCAAAAACCCGGTTTTAAAGCATTGTCTCGTGGCGGTTTCTCGAAATAAAAAAAATTTTCCTGTGCTACTTATCGAACTTTTCTATTCGACCACGTACAAAAACTAAACAACTTCGTCAACGAATTTCTCGAGCACCCCCTATATCTGAGATTAGATTCTTGATAGGGGTGCCCGACAGTATCCATCGAAAAATTGTGCCGGTTTGTTTTTAGCTCAAGCTCTTTCATTAGTTCGACCGGTTTAACGTCTCGCCGAAACTTTTTCAATTCGCTCCAGTATTAGGAGTAGATAAAGATTGATGAAGGGGTATGTTCACTACGAAATATAGTCGTTCTTATCGAAAACGAGTATGCCAGGCGTCGGCGGATCGATAGTTTGGAAAGAACAACTGCGTTTCGGACAATTCAAAACCATCGGTACTTCTGATTTCCACGAAAAAAATTGGGGCTGTGTAGATGAAGGTTATCTCAACTTATGGACAAATCATGAAAAGTCTACAATTTGTTCTAATCTTCAAACCATGAACTTTAATGACGTACATTTTTCACTCGACTCGAAATGAGTGGGCTCCAATAAATTTCAAATATATCCATCAGTTTAAAGAAAAAATTCCTCCAATCTTTTCCTTTCGGAATTATACGTATGCGTCTAATCTCAACTTTTAATTTCTAATAGCAAACATTACACTTCTGTTCGCGCAAACAAGAAACCCTCTAGGATGAAATAACACCGCTTTATTTACACAGTTCAGTTGCTGGGAGCCAGACCACATTTCGAATAATCCTTGCTCTACTTTAACGAGCCCCCTTTGACTTTAACTCTTTCCCAACTAAAAAGTTCCTGGCACGAAGTATTTAGGTTTTGATTGTGGCACCAGTGCTCTTTGAGAGTCGGAACCGCATGATTTAGAATATTTTGCTTAGTGAATTTCTACAAAAACCACTGAACAAAACTTGAACCAACGATCAGAGGAAAAGTAGCGAGGAGATTCGTTAAATAAATTGTTTTCAACAACTTTCTATTCATCCGTTATTTCGGACAAAGCGAAGCTTCTGCTCTATACCCAAAAGCGGTCACATAATGAAACAAATATTTTTTATTATAATTATTCAAAAACAAATTTTACACAAAGTTCACTTATTTTCACATCAACTGGAACTTACTGGCTACTATTACTATTACTTTTGTATTAATCAACGATCGTTGAGAGTTCAAATTTTACCGGGTGCCTTTGAGAATTTGAGAATCTCGCTGTGATGAGAAAGTTCATGGGAACTGACCTCAGACTATAGGAAAGCCTTGTATTGACGAACGTAAGGGTTTGGACAGGTCAGTTCGGAGTTTCTTAGAAAAATCATGGAAAAATTCGACTACGAGGATGTTTTTAAGCCGTTGAAGGAAGAGGCATTAAAAAGTGTCATCTCAGGGAAAAATTTTGGAAGGGAGAAGACTCCACGATTGATGAGATCAGAAAAAGTCAAGGCAGTTGCTGGCTAGATCCCGGGGATAGCAGTTCGTGGTTTTGTTTTGGGGTGTGAAAAAGGGAACGGAACTTTAGGTTCGTTTTGAGAGTTAGGGACAAGTGGACATAGCTCGTGGTAGGAAAGTGCTATTAGTAATTTTTGTTTGAGTACAGTTCAGAATTGCACGGAAACTAAGCGCGAATTCGAGGCAGGAGTGCGGAGATTAAGTTCACTTTCGGAGTGAGTGAATTTTATTTCAAGTACACAAAGGAATTAGGATATTTTCAATAGGTATCCTGGAGGTTACCGCCTTCGAAAAGGTTTCGATCACATTGTTAACCCCTATACATGTAAATGGTATTATGGTGGTCTCTGGTATTGCTGATAACTCGACCTGGAATTGATTTGAATTCAAGGAGTGTGAATAATAATTGTATCTATTTTGCATCGATTCAGTTGACCTCCTCGCACAATTGAATTCGGTTTATCAGCGCCAATTCAGTCTCACCACGTCAAAATACAACGCAACTGTCATAAATAAACAAATAAAGTAAAAATTGAAGAAAACGCCCCGAAAATGCATTCGCTCGTTGAATATGCCTGTCAGAATAAATAAACCCATTTCTGGATTCTTTCACACTTCCTTAATGGCCCGAAGTATTGGTTGCTATGGGCACAAATTCTCAGGACGTGTTTGAGGAATTTTTTTATTCAGGATCGATTTCAAACCGCAGCTCCGAGAATAAAATCATACAAATCCACGTCCGCTGAAAATAACTTAAAAGGTTTCGGAACTCGCACAAACTGAGAATAATTTCAAAGGGAGGTTTCCAAAGGGAACCTCACCGAACCAAACTTGTCTGTTCCCTTCTCTCGTTCGTAATTTTTTTCGTCGAGAACCCATTTCCTGTTTCGCAGTGAAGGGCCCCTGAAAAAATGTTGCAGCCGAACCGAAAGTGAATTTCCAAGGAACGTATCGCTCGTCAGGTACGTTGAACCTCTATTAAAAATTTAATTTAAAAAAGGGTTCCAGTGGAAACGATTCATCAAGGATAATTACGGGAAAAAAAATGCGGTGATGATGAAATTTCATGAGAGGCAACGGTAAATCTTCCTGGGGCTCTGAAATATATTCCGGGATTATCTTCAGGGGTAAAAAAGAGAGCGCTTCTCAAATATCAGCAGCCGCGAGGCTTGATGATTCTGGTTTTACGCATAATGAGTATAATTTGGGATGAGTTTCCAATGTGGAATCTGAAAGTAAGCATGAGGAATTGAGTGCGCTAAATTTATTCGGTGGCAACGTCACTGACTGAAATATTCAACAACTTTCGAGTTATGACGAAAACTTTTAACATGATAAAAAATAGATGTTGAGCATTTTTGCCTCCCACAAACAATGTTGATTTGTTCAAAAATGTCGAGAACATCGAACTGCCAGTGGAGTGTGCAAATGGAAAAAATTTGTGAAGAACAATGACATTTTTTCTCTTTTTTTACTTCCTAGAATGTTTAATTTTTTCATTGCATATGCCTTAAAACTTGTCTGTTAGAAATAACAATGAATGGAATAGATTCTCTGAGCTCAGAGATCACAGACAAACCACCCAAAAGGAACTTTTCACGAATCGCCCCTCTGTCGACCAAGCCATAATTACGGCATCCTCCCAATTTCTTACTAATCCTCCAGGACCAAATTTTCTTCTATCTAATTCCGGAGTGAACTTTTTCGCATTTTAATCCGCCAGCGCCATTATTCCACAACAAACAATTCGGCCCTAGACGGGGCCTTACTCATGCCCATGTAATTAATAATGATTCACTGTTATTGCCCCCCTTGGTACGATTTGAATAGCAACTGCGGCGGCAAATTGCGGCAATCGCTTTTTAAATAGCGGGCCATCCTCGTTTAATGGAGATTCCCAAAGTCCTCTCGGAAATTTTAAAAGACTTGTTGGGCCACTTTGACCGAACGGCGGATTTGGCGGACCATTTAGATCCGTGGCAGGGTACATTATGTTGGTCTAGAATAGAAAATAATTCAGCAGAATCAATTTGGCACTAATTCTTTCGAGGGGCCTGCAGATAATTTGGGAGGGTTGCTGTTGGGGCGGATAGGTGGCGTTAGTGGAGAAATTTACTCTGATCTACACTACAGTGACTTTATACAGGACAGTGGCGACAATAGATGTCCACTTTTTGATTGGTTGTCCCCGTTACGTGGTATAAATCGCCATTTTGCGTCAAAATATTCGATGTCCATTTAGTGATTTATGCCATTATCTTGGTTTTCTCGAGAATTAACGTTTATTTAATTATGAAAAAACAAGGATACGTAATATCCATCTCAGCTCATTGCATTTGAAATATTAATAACAAAGCAGACTACCATGTTGTGCAGCAATTCTTCTGCAAAAGAGTTCCTTACGAAACGCTTCCCAGTGGATCCTGAGAGAAGAAGCAGTGGAAAATTAAAACTACAAATGGACCCCCATAAACAATTCATATTTATCTAAGTTATGTTTGAAGAAAAATTGATGGTTTATATTCGAGGTTATATCAACAAAATAATTCAATTGCAGGTTCACTTTTCTGCTGATATTTGGTAGAAACTAAAGAGGATGGAACTCGAAAATTGAAGATCAATGCTATGCCCACTATATTTTCATTTTCAAAAAACAAACCATCAAGAAAACTCCCTAATCGGAGAGAAGTGACAATTCCTGAGAAAATCAAACCGCTCAAAGTAAACCATCTTTATTGGTCTATTTTAAACCATAATATTTAAAATTTTCATCAATATTTCCTCTTTAAAATGGTTTATTTCCAAAAAAAGTTTCACCTATGAAAAATTGTAGACAGTTATACAGGGTGTCCCAGAATGAATGGATAATCCTGTAACACTGTATAGAGCTATTGGATTCTCTGAAAAAAATACAAAAAAAAATCTATCCCCACTAGAAAATTTTTTTTTTTCAAAATAGTGATTTCTTCCACATCACGTTGCGTTTCTGTGTATCACGCTCACAAGTGGATCAAATCCATCAGTTTCTTCATGGTAAAATATTCTTCATTGAATTAACAATAGATATGCTGAAAACCGTATATATGTTGTAACTTTTTTGGAAAAAAATATCCAACTTCAAATTTCATCATAAAATGTGATGAATATATATAAATATAATACATAAAGAAAAAGTTCAATCGTTCATGGTGGAAATAAAATTTGGGAAAGCCTGTGCGGCCAACTCAAAAAAAAATATGCGCCTTTCATGTAGATTTCAAAATAGTACAATACATCTTCATAACTTATTTCACCATGAAGAAACTGATTGATTTGATTAATTTGTGAGCGTGTTACACGCAACGTGATGGGCAGGAAATCAGTACCATAAAATTGTTTTAGGGGAACCTAAAGGTACAAACAGTAGAATGTACTACACATTTCTACAAAAGCATCAACAGTCAACTTCTGATCTGGCTTATTCATCAACATCAGATTGGAAATATAAATTTGAAAGAATTTTATTTTGAAGAAACGTCCTTCCTTGTCATTGATTTATCAGATTGCCATGAATTGAAAAATAAAATTATGAATAGATTTATGATATTCTGTTGACAAAAATTAAAAAAAAGGAAAGTTCATGTAGACGATTTGCGAGTAAAACGGTGGCTGGACACTCATTTTGAGTGCGGTCTTCTCAACGTCCTTATAATATTGCTTTCTTCAGATTTTTCTAGTTAGTCGTAGATGTATAATATATTTTTATCTACTCCGATTGAATAATATAGTCATTACTCAACTACTTTCGATGGAGTAATGATATATGTAAACAAACACCGTGAGTGTTTTCCCACTCACTCACTCCTATAACTCCCCTGTGTGATTGGCCGTAAGGAAACAGTCCATTATTAGTATTGAGGGGAGGTCACTTGAATAATTTTGACGTTTAATCAAATTGAGTTGATACCTAATTATTATTGTGGATATTTCGCTGAAAAAGATTAATCCAGATAGTGATGATGAATTATTATGTACATCTTCAGAAATAAGACAATCAGCTAATGTTACCATACAGAATTTATTGCCCGAAAAATACCAAAACAAATATAAAGGTGTATACAACAATTTTCAAGATTGGCGTAGCAGTAAGAATATCAAGTCATTGTTTACAGAGAATGTTCTTTCAGCATATTGTAGTGAACTTAGCACTAAATATTAATGATCGCCCCTATGGACTTTCTACTCCATGCTAAGAAGCACAATCAACATAAATAATACATTGTTATAAGTAACTATTAAGATTTGTAAATAAAATTATTTCTCTGTACTTGTATCTTAGTATTTATTGTTATAGTCGTAGATAAAGTATATTATTCAACTTGCGGTAATGTTCATAACTCACTTGATGAATTACAGCACTCGCCTTTGGCTCGTGCTGCAAACTTCATCTGCGTGAGTTATGACCTACATTACCGCTCGTTAAATAATATACTATTATTTCAAATTGCAATTGTGAAAGTCAATTAATCAATGGATAAATTTGTATATGGGCTTTCATGAATTTATTGTCATTCATATTTGAAATACAAACTTTTCAATAAAAAAAAAGAATTTCAAAAATAGTTTGATATCTTATATTTCCTAAACGAAACTTCTCATTTCCTTCTATAATAATGAAGATTTCGGTCCGCTGATATCTGATATACCATTTCAAATTCGATTTGGCTTGTGACAGTCAAGATGTTAGACTTTTGAAAATTGCATCGTTGCTGCCGGTTCAAAAATTTTACAGAATTTACTCAACTTGAAATGTTAAAAGGATATTCATTCTTTTTTTTGGAATAGGGCATTGTTTTGGAACTTTTCAGACATGGAAGCTACCTTAAAACAATATAAGTCAAAATATGAATATTGGAAGGTTTTCCTGTCTTGTATAAAGTCACTGTAATCTACACAGCTCTTCGGTTTAAAGCATCCGTCCTCTAAGTCGAACTCATCTTCGCTACATTGCACTGATGAGGCTCAAGAAAGCCGAAACCGAAAGCAGACATGTAGGCTTCGAATAATTTGCTTTTACATTTCAAGCACCTGTCTGGGAACAATTCGAAACTCACCAATTATTCCGAAATTTTCTAAGCTGTAGTTCAGAATGAGTTTTCTTTACCTGAAACAAGAAGAAGGGAATCCCCCAGGTCAGTGAGCGATTATAAATCTAAGAGCTGATCATTACCAACTTTGGTTGATCGTATTATAGATAGCTTCTGATGAATTTTTTCAGTTTCTGTTTTGTTTTATAAAAAATCTGCTTAATTTTTGTATCGTTAAGTTAAGATTGGTTAGGTAAGGTGATGCTGTCCTTGTTGTTTCACCAACATATTTCGTTTGCAATATCATAAGATTGCACTCTGCCAATGGTCAATTGTACTCGCGGATAAAATTCGTTCGAGCTCACTCCAGGAAGAGAAACACTCAACTTGGTGTATAAAGAAATCTTTTGTTTTAAAATCCTAATTCCTACATATCAATATCAACATGCGTAACAGGAGAATAAGGCCAGAAGACAAAATAAGTAATACATGGTGAGAATGGGGATAAACAAGTCACGACTGGAAAACAGTCCCTGAGGCAAGAACCCAGAACATTCCACCCTATCCAAACGTGCAAAACCTGGCTGATTCGCATTAGCCGATTCGAGTCCTCACGGATCCAGTGTCCGAATTTAAATGACGCCAACTGTTAACTAGTTTCAATCAACAAACAAAATAATTCATCGAGATGACTGATTAGGTTAAAATCAAAACCGTGTTTAGCAGCATGTGAAACGTGGAAATCGGGCCACTTTCAGCAATTCCATCGAAGCCGGTATGTCTGCACAATGCATGTGAACTTTAGAAATGGGCTATACAGGGGCGAGGGGGGAGTCGCTAATTGACTTCGTTAGGACGGGAGGTCGCGATGCGATTTCGTGCCCGACTTTGTTGAATATTTGAGCTGTCAGATAATTCGATGCCTAGGATTTTGTATTCACTTCGTTACCTGTTTGATGCTTTATCTAGGGTTTCAGACATCCGACAGCCGCTGATTAATTCTTTTCGTTGGAGTTATTCACGATCTGTACATTTCTAGCTATACGACGAGGAGAAGTAGGTACGAAAATTCGGTAGCATTGGAGATTTTCTTTCATCTGTCTCCAGAATGAATAAATTTTTGGTTCATTCTTCTTGATAATGGTTCTTTCGAACTGTTGGTGCAAAAAACAACAACAAATCTGATCTTTTCTTCGAAATAAAGCCCTTATTTTATCAACTGCGAAGTGCGTTCTCAGATTTCCCTAGGAATTTTTCGTTCAAATTTTTTTTTTCTCCCTACTTCTTGCAATTTTTTTCATCAGCTAATATGATCTCACTTATTTTGAATATGCAGTGGGTTCCTCCATGGACCTCATCGTTTCGTCGTAACATACGTCGAAAATTTCGAAAAAAAAGTTGTTTGGCGAAAAAATAATAAATTTTTTCAGAAACGCTCTAGAATTTCTGCGACAATTTCTTTCATTAGCTAAAAGACGCATCCAAATGAAGACGAGAACCACAAAGTTGAAAATTCTCAAATGGTAATTTCAACTCAAAAGTGCATTGGCAAACAAAAAAATTTTTTCCTGGTTGAAGCAAGTTCATATCCGTAATCTATACCTTCAAAATATATAGACCACATGTAATTTTCCTTATATCGAAGAAAATTTTTTTTTTAAATTTTCCTTAGGTAGGTAGGGTAAATACTACAGTTATTGACACCTTAAGCCCACTGTCCCAATAGAATATAAATAATTTGTTATTTGGGTATAAAATGAAAATATTTCTTTTTCGAGGTTATGTGTTGGTTTATACTCGATTCAAATTAACAACCGAAAGTGGAAAAACCTTTTCAGAAGAAGCTTTAAAACACATCGTTAACATCATGTGTCAATTTTCAGTGATTGACACTGTAAAATCTATTGTTGACACCACCTGATACAGTTATTGACATACTGTTGTCTCTCATATTTTCAATCAGCTGAACAAGGATGTGGATAGGTATAATATATAGTAATGGATCGTTCATTATAAGATTTATTTATAAGTTTTGCATTGAAAAATATTCGAAATGGAAACCTTCTCTATGAAGACATATTTCAATAAACATCAAACATGGAATTTTCATGCACAGGAAATTATTTAATACCATTTAAATCCAAATTCTTTTTGCAAATAGGACACAAGCCCTGGCAGTTGGTTCTCCAGTAGCCGTTTATAGCAACTTGGTTTTCATTGTTATCACAGATTGTGTCTTCAGATGTACAATCCATGTCCATATTGGACTGTTTCATGACTGTATAAAGGATTCTTCATGAATTTCATCATCAAGCTTTATGTTTGAAATAATTTTTTTTTTATTATTTTTGGCACACCCGTCTATTCTATCACATAATTTGAGATATTCTTCATAGGTTAATACAGGGCAAGGTCCGTGATTTGTTGAGCGCTCGTTGGACTTACACCAAGGCTACATCATTTCGTCAAGATGTCTGTATTTTTCGAATCTTGCCGTAAGCATGATAACTTTCGAACGGAACGACCTAGAGACTTTAAATTTTCAGTGTGGGTTCAGTTTCCGACTGCCGTAGTTGAGTTGGTTAATGAGCAGAATTCCATCAGGGGTTCCGTAAATATGGCCGTTCGAAATTTTGATCTCCTGATTACCTCTAAACTACTGATTCGATCGAGATGAAATTTCCCACCCAGATGGTGCGAATGACGTGTTCAAGTTACATGCAAAGTTTGTCCAAATCGCATGACCAGAAGAAAATAATAACTTTCGAACGGAGGGGCCTAGGGACTAGACATTTTCAGGATAGGTGTGGATCTCGAATATCGTGGTCACGTTTATCAATGAACAAAATTATCAATGACCAAAAGTGGATGTTCAAAGAAAATTTTTTTAGGAAGATTCTACCTACTAGGTAGATGAACGAGCGCTCAAAAGCTCCTGACTACACGTCAGTGCTTTTCATTTTTTCAACAAGTTTTCCACTCAACCAAAAAATTATTGTAGAACGAGGAACGCCATAGGTTTGGGAGGCAAGTTTTCTGGCCATTCCTTCTGATTTTACTGCTGATAAGGCAGAAATAATAGCATCCTCCGTGTAATTTTTCTTATAATTGCTTCCTTCTTTTGCTTTTGCCATTTTGTTGAGAATGAAGCGTGGAAAATCGATTCAGGGGGTAGGGACAAGAAGTAGGAACTAGTTGAACTTGCAATATAGTTATTGACACGTGGAAATTCACAGAGATTGACACTGGTGTCAACAACTATCTAGAACGAAATTAGATAAAGTTCAATCATTTTTCAGTATTCATTGAGAAATTGAGGCCTGAATAGTAGGCAATACGGACTCATTTTGCAAAATTTGAATGCGACAGTTATTGACATAGTATGCCAATTACTATTCATCCACATATTTTCAAAGGCAATTATTGACACCTACAGAAAAACGCGAAACCTTCAACCAAATAGATTTTAAGTTATGAAAAAGTATTTATCGAAGAGTTTCAATAATTCAAACAAAAATTATGCTTCAGACAAAAATTAGAACAATTAAAAAAATGTTATGAACTTGAGTTAAGTACCTTGAGTAAATGGCAGTATTTTTCTGATTGCAATGATCGTCAGCACGCTGCACATTGATAAATATATGGTGAATTAGGAATGCAAACCTAACCCAAATTAATACTAACAGTCCAAACTTGAAAAATTGAAATATTTTTTTCAAAGGTCCATGTTTTTAAGGCCTCCATCCAATTCTTATTATTCAAATATGAAAATGAGGGTGTCAATCACTGATAGGGTGTCAACAACTGTACCTTTTACCCTACATGCTCTAAAAAATTTTTAGTTGAAATTTTTTTTTTTTCCCTACTTCTTGATTTTTTTTCCATCAGCTAATATGATCTCACTTATTTTTAATATGCAGTGGGTTTCTTCATCTTTTCGTGTCGTTTCGTCGTAACATACGTCGAAAATTCCGAAAAAAAATAGTTTTTTTGGCGAAAAAATCTCAAATTTTTTCGGAAACGCACTAGAATCTCTGCGACAATTCTTTTCGGTAGCTAAAAGACGCAGCCAAAGGGAAAAAAATCCATACTGACCAGAGTCAATTTGTTTTCAAAGACGAAAACCTCAAAGTTGAAAATTTCAAAATGTGAATTTCTGAAAATATCAACTTCAAAGTGCGTTGGCAAGCAGAAAAATCGTTTCCTGGTTAAAGCATGTGCATATTCGGAATCTTTACCCTCAAAATATATAGACCACATGAAGTTTCTTTGAGAAAAAAAATAAAAAAAATGTTTTTCAAAAATTTCCCTCAGGTCCTCTAGAAAAATTTTCGTTGAAATTTGTTTTTCTTCCTACTTCTCGAAATTTTTCAATCAGCTAATATGATCTCACTGATTTCGAATATGCAGTTGGTTTTTTCATGGACCTTATAGTGTCATCGTAACATACGTCGAAAATTTATAACAAAATAGTTTTTTGGCGAAAAAATTTTTTTGGAAATGCTCTAGAATCTCAGCGGTAATTTTTTTTTGTAGCTAAAAGACGCAGCCGAATGGAAAAAAACATACTGACCATAGTAAATTTATTTTCAAAGAGGAGAACCTCAAAGTTGAAAATCCAAATGTTGGGATATCTGGAAATATCAACTTCTAAATGCTTTGGCAACCAGAAAAATCATTTCTCGGGCGTAGCAACTGCATATTCGGAATCTATGCCCTCGAAATATATAAATCACTTGTATTTTCAAGAAATATTTTCACCGAATTTCCCCATCAAAAAAACATACGTCGAAAATTCCGAAAAAAACATGAATTTTTTCAGGAACGCACTAGAATCTCTGCGACAATTCCTTTCAGTAGCTAAGAGACGCAGCCAAATGGAAAAAAAATCCATACTGACCAGAGTAATTTTTTTTTCAAAGGCGAGAACCTCAAAGTTGAAAATTCTAAAATGGGAATTTCTTAAAATATTTGGAATCTATAGCCTCGAAATATATAGACCACATGTAATTTTTTCATATCGAAAAAAATTTTTTCCAAATTTCCCTCACCCCAAAAAATTTTCCGTTGAGAGTTTTTTTCTCCCTACTTCTTCAAATTTCTTTCATCAGCTGATATGATCTCACTGATTCTGAAAATGCAGTTGGTTTTTCCATGGACCTCATCGTTTCGTCGTAGCATACGTCAAAAATTTTGAAAAAAATTGTTAAAATTCATAAATCCAGAAAAGCTCTAGAATCTCTGCGATAATTTCTTTCAGTAGCTGAAAGACGCAGTCAAATGGAAAAATCAATTTTGACCAGAGTCGATTTGTTTTCAAAAAGGACAGCCCAGGAGAGTTGAAAATCCAAATGTTGGAATATCTAGAAATATCAACCTCTAAGTGCTTCCACAACCAGAAAAAACCAGACAACCATATTCGGAATCTATGTTCTCGAAATATATAGATCACATGTATTTTTACTGTAAAAAAAAAATTTTTTCTTTCCGCATTCTCCTTACAGTCAAAAAATTTTTTCGGTGACATTTTTTTTTTCTCATTACTTCTTGAAATTTTTTCTATCAGCTCATATGGTCTCAATGATTCTGATGATTCGTCGTAACATACGTCGAAAAAAATATTTTTTTGGGAAAAAATTATAAAATTTTTCAAAAACGCGCTAGAATCTCTGCGATCATTTCTTTCAGTAGCTAAAAGACGTAGCCGATTGAAAAAAAATCCATACTGACCAGAGTCAATTTGTTTTCAAAAAGGAGAATCACAAGTCAAGTTTCTTTCTTTTCATATTAAATTGAGGGAGTAATGAATAAATGAATTTGCCGATAACCCTTGTCAGGACAAGGCTACCCTTAATACGGTCCGAATGGTTAGGAGGAAACGTTGGAAATAGCTCAAATAAGTTTCCATGGGATTATTCAAGGGTGTTATTTTTTCTATCTCTTATACCATTATGAATTATTAGTTGAATGGCAATGTTTTCATCTAATCATGATTTTTATTATTCAGTGTCCTTTTCCGCAACATCCCCATTTTCGGGTAAGGGTAATCTGTAGCCGTCGAACGTAGAGCGGCTCCCCGCTAATTCTTCGTGATATAAAGGGCATTAAGCACCAAATCAATAAATAATCGGCAATTTATATATCCCTGCCAAATCCCATACCTGTGTTGTTTCGAGCAGAAAGTTTTAATTCACTATTTGGCCGTCGAGGCGGTATATCTGGCCAACCAACCGGAGCGTCGCTTCAGGGCATTGTGGCAAAAATTAATCATTCACGTTCATTTTTCACGCGCCACGGGCAAATTGATTATTTTGCTGGTGTTATAGATTTTTAGGGTTTTATGGCTGTAATTGATTACCTCTACGGGTGACTCGGCAGGGAAATTGTATTTCGCGAATGTTTTTCGGAGATTAATTCGAAATCTACATTGAATTTCCAAATCAGAAAAACTCAATTTTATTTCCAAGTGAAACAGCTGAAGAGCCGAATTCCAGGATAAGGCGAATATTTCCTAAAATCCCGAGGATATTTTCTTCATTCCCTAATATTACGATCCTCACAAAATTCCACCTAGGAAAACACAAAAAACTATTCTCACCAAGAGACCTACAGTATGACTATTGACAAAAATGAATTTCATTAATCCGCCAACAATATTCGCGATCCTGCTATGAATTGAGCCGTTCGGAATGTTCTGAAGCGGAGCAACAAATTATGTTCCAATTTAATTTCTATTGATTCAGCATTGTAGTTTCTGTCCTTCTCGAATAATTTATAATGAAATTTCTGTCCTGCATTGTTTCCTATCTATTGCGTTCACACCGAAGCGAATAGAACGTCGAATATGTTGGATTGTTATGTTAGTTAGCTAAGTATAAAAACCAATACCCGCACTGAATGGGGCACAAACCATGTATATTTAGTACTGACGGTTTAAATAGTAAACCGAGGAATGCACTTTTCCATCGTTAAATTCAGCTTGATTAGTTTGAAGGAAAGGATATTCACTACCTGACTGATTTTAGAATTGAATTCGGAAGCGTTTCTCAATAAAATCTTCTTTACATCTTAGATTTGCGTTGCCAACTTTTATTGTCCGATGCGACATTCTTGAATGTCCGTGTTGGTGTACTCTGTCAAGAGAGTATGGGCAGGCTCAGATCAGTCGTCGTTGTTTGGGTTGGCGTCCGAGAGAACAGAGAACCCTTTATGGTGTTAAATGGACTATGTCTATCGTTATGGTGTTAAATGGACTATGTCTATCGTAAGGAGGTTGGAAAATAATCCAAAAGTTGGAACAATTTAGCTAATTTGAGTGTCGGTATAATATACCGTGACAAACATCTCCGCGTGCCTCGAGTTTGAAGAATAATCAACGATCGTATCTAAAAAGTGTAATTAAAAACTGTTTCGTGAATGGACAAGTATTATTCCAATTCTGAGCGAGAAATATTCACTATATCCGTCGATAATTCAAAATTATATTCAAATTTCATCTGTAGCAGCATGCGATACACCAATTAACCCCGTTATGTTGAATTGGCCCCTACCAAAAACTATTAGCGTCGAAAAAACCAAACAACAATTCCCCCGCTTCTAATGCTATAATTTAAGTTGACTAATTACTGGTTGTCAGCTCTAGTTTATTTCCATTGAAAGTGTCTGGTGTCGTACGAAGACAATATACGTATCAGTTACGGGTAATTTCATACACCTTGGGTAGAAGGAAAACAAATGTTTGCCCATAATTTATTGGGAATGCGTAATAATTCTCATTTTCAATTAGTGCTCGAAGGTATATATCGGTGGGTGAACTACGTTGCCGATTTTCACGGTCTCTTCGAAACACGGGGATGGTCCCAGAAGTACCCAACCTGAGGTATGGATGGGAAACAAGAAGCATCCACATTCTGGTCGTAGGACTTTAACAGTCTATAGAAAAACATCACAAAATTGTTTAATTCTCTTCCAAGAAAACTTCATCAAATGGGTTCCAAAATTTTCACGAGTGAAATTTCTATCTTCCTTAGAAAAACTGATCACTGTTAGCTGAAATAGTTTCTATATGAACTCTTCTAATGAATCCGGTTTATCAACTTAGGAGGCCAAAAGTTGACCTTCCGTCTATAACATCATTGAAGTAAAACTATCGACCGTTTTCTCTACCCCGATTTGCTGTACCCTCTTGCGGTCGACACCAATAAGGGCTCCAAAGTTCCCTATTACACATGGCTGAGGGCATAGTTGCCGTAACCACACACAGACTCACGAGGCAGCAGGAATTAATTGCTCCACCGATGACGAAGAGGCAAGAACGAGATCAATTCACACGTACACAAATATGTCTAGATTCGTATACACTCGGAAACTTATTAGTGGAGGGTGGTTGACGTGTCGTCAGCAGAGGGACCGAGAAGGCAGCTAGTTGAGGAAATTTGTAACTAATGCAGGGTCTATCGAAGACCAAATTCTTGGAAGAAATTACTCGAACATAATTTATGCTGATGAGATCCTTACAATCATAACATACCTGCAAGGAGAACAAGACAAACACAAAATATAGAAAAAACTCTTCTATGGTCGTATGCCCACTTTTGATAACAAAGTTGGTGTAAATGCAGAATTTTTTAGTTTTAGCCTTGGTCAGTTCAAAAGAAGGGTGAGTGCACTTCTTAATTGATTTGTGTTCATACTTTTTTGACGTTTTCCATGTGGAATGTTACGAATGTTGTTTATTTCATTTCATTGTTATTGTTGCAGCTCGATTTTTGTCATTTTTGCTGTATCGGTTTTTCTTTTTATGGTTGTTATTTTTTATTGCTTATTGATTCTTTTTATTTCATTTGTGAATGGGGATGATAATCTTCGAAGACTCATCTATGTTTTCACGGAGTTCACGATTTTAGTTCTTCAATTATCGGAATTTAAACAATAGAATAACTAATATGATTTTCACTACATTGGGTTGAATTTCACGACAAGTGTTACGATGCGGAGCATCATCTTCAGATGGTTAAGGTATAATTGAATTACTTCTCTTAATTGTTAAGCTGAAGTCATTTTTGTTTTTTTTTCATAATTCAGAAGAGAGACAAAAATTTTACCTCAAAAAAGATTCAATAATTGTGAATAGTCCGAGTCTTCTTGATCGTTCAATAAGAAAACAGACAATTTTTGTTTTTTATCTCAATATCTCTTAATCCTCTACCTTTAATAAAACAATTTCTATATTTTAGTACTCTTGTTTTGCAATTCCTACCTGTTTGTCCTATGTGAAAACATAAGCAATCTCCACAAGTTAAGTTAAATACACCACATTCATTTGATTTATCCGTTTTATCTTTATTGTTTTTGAAATATCTGCCCAAATTGTTATCGAAAACAATTAAGATAAAACGGATAAATTAAATAAATGTGGTGTATATAATAATATTTTTCAAATCGAAAGCCAAGTTTTCAAAAGAAAAACTATTTATTCACAACGGACGATTATCCGACCTATCTAGCATACAGTTAGAAAGACAACACAACTATTAATTATTGACGAATGATCGTCTTCTGAGGTATTTATAACCTGATCTTATCTAAAACTTCTAGAAGGAAAACAACAAACAATGAACACCTGCACTTGTGCGTCATTGAAGATTGAAAGCATCATCAAAATTATACATAGCAATATTTATCTCGAATGGATAATTTATAATGGTTCATCTGAAATATACAGGGTATGGTTTATGTAATTATATAAATAAACTTGTGGAGATTGCTCATGTTTTTACATAGGACAAACAGGTAGGAGTTTCAAAACAAGAGTACTAAAACATAGAAATTGTTTCATAAAAGTTAGATGATTTAGAGATATTGAGATAAATAAACAAAAGTCGTCTGTTTTCCTATTGAACGATCGAGTAGACTCGAACAATTCACCATTATTCATTTTTTTTTGCGGTAAAAATGTTTGTATCTCTTCTGAATTATGAAAAAAAAAAAATAACGTTAACAGATCTACTCACAATGACTAAACAGTTTAGTGAAATAACTTTGCATACAGAGAATAAAAGTAAAAAAGTGAACTTTTTGGAGAGCCTTGAGATAAATAAACACAAATCGCCTGTTTTCTTGTCAAACGATCAAGTAGACTTGAAAAATTCACCATTATTCAATCTTTTTCGAGGTAAAAATTTTTATCTCTCTTCTAAATTATAAAAAAAAATAATAAAATCAACAGATCTCCTTACTCAATGGCGGTTAGATGAGCATAATTTCATCCTTGAAAGCGTCATTGATATCATTAAATATTCATCCCGCACAAAGAGTTGCGCATAGGATTGACCACTACCCCCACCTATTGATGAGATCAGTTGTATTAGTAGGTGGCTTTACAGTTTAGAGAAGTAATTTGGTTATAACTTAACCACCTGAAGATGATGCTTCGCATCGAAACACGTGTCGTGGAATTTAACCCAATGTAGTGGAAATCATATAAGTTATTCTATTATAAGTTTGATTATGGATTTCCATCAAGTATCGGCTAATTCTATTAGAATATCGAATTTTTTCGAGAAAATCACTCCACATTGAAAATTATGTAGGATTGTGATTTTAAGATTATTGTTCTCCTATTTTTCGTTTGGGTTGGACGGCATGATAGTGATTTGATATCCAATATAGGTAAATTTCATTTTAACATGAATTAATTCCTCTCGTTTCATGATCATCAATTCCCAACGAACAACATTATTCGAAATAAGAATTCAAGAGAATATAAATTTGACAAACTATGCAACCGGTGAAAACAAATTAATTAGGGTTATAACAAATTGATGGATGCGATATGCCATCACAATAGCCTGAAAAATTACAGCGTACGTTTTGCTGCCTATGTTCATCTGTTTATCATTCGATGCAAATTAATTCAGCATGCTTCGAATGATAATAACTGTCCGTTATACAGAGAAAATACACTATTTCCAGCCTGAAATAATAGAAACATCATAACTGAACTGAACTAAAGGCAGTAACTTATCATACTATGATTCGTTGTATGATTATGCATTGACAGAAACGAAGCTATAAGATAATTAGTAATGAAATAAACTGTAGTAAAGCACATATAATTACATAATGCCAACCCTGTATACCTGAGATGAAGATCTGCTTCTATTTAATATTGAATATAACTCTCTATTGTTATGATTACTCATCATTTTCGATCACACCACATTGTGTGGGTGTATGTTGTCGCATTTTCAGTTGCAGATAAGATAATATCTCTGAAGACGAATTGGTCGTCAATAATTAAGTGCATTTCTTACTAGCTGAATGTTAGAAAAGGTTGGACAATCGTCCGTTGTAAATAAATAACTTTTTTTCAAAAGTTGGCTTTCGATTTTAAAACATAATTATATAATATATGATTATCTACGACCACTTTAGGTACGGTAAACAAAACGCACAGTTAGTTGACTATCAGAATTTAGACGTAAGTGTGCTCAACTTATAATTAGTAATGATCGCGGTGCTCAAAATTTAGCCTATGATTTTTTTTTTATTCTACAAAAATAAATGTTGGTGGTGGAATGGTTTCTGAAGAACATGACATTTTTTCAGTTGAACAAAGTGTCTTGAACCTGGCAGGTATGTGAATTCGACTCAATAAAATACACGCCTGAAGTAGTCCCTGATGGAAACAAATACTCGAAAGTCTAATTCACGAAAACTTCATTCTAATCTCATCCGAACAAGCTGTACCAAGCTCTCCCTCCGTTCTTGTCGACAACAGTTACGAAACTCGGCTCATTCTTCTCCGAAGTAACGAGCATATTATGTCAGCCAACGTGATCAAGAACGTGAGCCATTCTGGTGGTAAACGTGAGTCCTACATTCAGCCTACTTAATTATCGGCTGCTAATGGAATATTGCCTTCCCTCGGTGATTATGATTAATGCGCTATTGTTGAAGTCGCCAAACAAAAATGAAGTTAAGATGTTTGCTTTTTTCAGTAATAATTCATACTGTCCTTTATGTCTTTTCCGCCTCCGGGTATTGCAATTTTATTGCTGTTTTCTAGCCGATTAGAACGACTCGTTGATGTGGATGGTAAAACATAGAAGAGTCTTGATGAAATTTTAGATTCTCCTGAAGAGGAACAACTCTAGCGATCCAAGTTAGGGACAGTGTGAATTATCAATCACAAAATGATATTAACTAAAATTAATTAATTAATTAATAAAAACCCCGCCATCATGGATAGTGTTTATCACTTCTAGATGAAGTAATTAATTCATCATACTATGTACTTCATTTGGTCGATATAGATAACATATATAAGACTACCCACATTGCCAGAAAATCAGGTTGAAGAAAAATTCCTTCTGGGTGTGACACTTCTAACGTCACTGAGTATATTTAAATTATCCTCAAACCTTAACTTCATAGGTAGGTATATTTCCATTCGTCTCAGCAAACACATCTTTGAAACTGTCAAAGTTACAAGGACGTCAGATGAGCAAATAGTATTGTCATTGACATCAAACTACCCTTAACAATAACCTGTGTAGGTTCTGGCTTAGTCAATGCTAATATTACATATTAAATTAGTGTTTACGTTGTACCTATTAGCGCAGCTATGGCAGCAAACAGAACGAGTACAGATATAGGTTGGTTGGAATTATCGTCGTTTCAGAATGGGGTCACGGAAGCTTCGAGGACTCATATCAAATCATAGGACGTGACATCCATGCTAAACCAGTGATCCTTGAGATGAAAAGAAAATCAGAAAAGGACATGCACCTACATACCAATGGCGAAATCTTGCATATTTTCCAAGTTAAGATAGGTATTATCATTATGTTTCCATATTCTGAATCTTTCAGTATGAACAAATTGTCAGGGATTAACTTTTCGTTTAGATAAATTTCCATCAAACAAATCATTGCCAATACCATCGAGTGAAGAGAACAGAAAGAGAAGCGTCAGCTGGTCACAATCACAATCACAATCCCATCACAGGACAGTGGCGACAATAGATGTCCACTTTTTGATTGGTTCTCCCCGTCACGTGGTCAAATAATATCAAATAATTCAATTGCAGGTTCACTTTTCTGCTGATATGTGGGAGAAAACTCGAGAGGATGAAACTCGGAAATTGAAGAACAATGCTTTGCCCACTATATTTTCATTTTCAAAAAACAAACCATCAAGAAAACTCCCTGATCGGAGAGAAGTGACAATTCCCGAGGAAATCTAACCTCTTGAAGTAAGTCATCTTTATTGGACAATTTTAAACCATATTTTAGATTTTCATCAATATTTATTCCTTGTAATAGTTTATTTCAGAAAAAATTCCACACATGAAAAATAGTAGATAGTGTTATGGTTCGTTGAAGATATTATCATTAAATTTTTGAAATTTCCGAAAATCACTAACAATATTCGAAGAATTTTGTTTCAATTATATATTTCTATTTTTTCCCGAGACTCTATTTCAAGGATTTAAAGGAGAACAATGAAAAGAAATTTTTTCACAAAATTATATAATCAGCATCTAATTCTACAAAAAACCAAATTTAACTATCAAAAGAAACTAAAACTTATATATCTTAACTCTGAAAAATCGTTCAATGGGTGAGTGCACTCACTATAATGTTCTACTATCTCCAATTTCAATTTTCTTTCTTCTAACCAGCACTTCATTTCGATATCTCCTTCAATCCTTCACTCGCAAAATCAATTCTAACAATTCAATCTACGAATCTACTATTGACAATGTTCCAAATACTATTTATTATACTTTTCTTCTCGCAAAACCAATCTTTCTTCAAACTTCTTGAAAATATCGATTTTCCAACCTGACGTTTCCTTCCAATTTATTCAATATCGCATTCCCATGGTATGCCAACATTCTTGATACATTTTTTATCTTCACATGCACATTTTCATTTTGTTATTCTTCATGACCATTACTCAACTAAACTTAACTATTTAAAATTAATAACTTTAACCAATTCGTATTTTTCCTTTCAAATAGAAGTAACCCTCTTTGAAAATACAATAATACAACAATCCATAAATTGATCGAACTTCCCAAATTGATCATACGATGTTTGAAGGTTCTTGAATTTTGGTGATATTATTTGAATTTATTTTATCGTAAATTTCCGGAACTTTGAGCAATATGACCATGTTTCGACCCATTTTGAGTGCGGTCTTCTCAAGGTCCTTATATTATTGCTTTTTTCAGATTTTTCTAGTTACTCGTAGATGTATAATATATTTATATTTCAAATTGCCATTAGTCGATTAGTCGATTAAACAATAGATGAATTTGTATATTGGGCTTTCATAAATTTATTGTTACTCATGTTTGAAATACAAACTTTTCAATAAAAAAAAAGAATTTTAAGAATAGTTTAATGTTCCGAAGAATCTCATATTTCCTAAAAAACATCCCATTTCCTTCTATAATAATGAAGATTGCGGTTAACTGGTATCTGATATACCACTTCAATTTTGATTTGGCTTGTGACAGTCAAGATGTTATACTTTTGAAAATTGCATCGTTGCTGCCGGTTCAAAAATTCTACAAAATTTACTCAACTTAAAATGTTAAGAGGATATCCATTATTTTTTTTGGAATAGGGCATTGTTTTGGAACTTTTCAGGCATGAAAGCTAACTTAAAACAATATAAATCAGTGTTTTCCACTAGAAATATGAATATTGAAAGATTGTCCTGCCTTTGCAATAATATACCTTATTTTCATGAATTGAAGAGTTGAATTATTATTAAGAATCTCAATATAATCAATTCAGAAACTATTCGCCATATCCTACTGAAATTTTGAGTTTCATAAAAATTCAGTTTTAAAGCTGTTCCACGTGAAAAGCAAATTGATTGTTTCTGATCTCGTGTTGATATGATTCTTCCATCTCTATTCACTATTTCTACGCTCTGAGCTGTAGTTCATTTTCTGGCAGTTACTTGAACTACGGAATTAAGATTCCCCTAAAGGTAAATATAAACAAGTTCTCTAGTTCATTTACGAAAAGTCAATAACTAATTTCTCGGAGATCACATCTATCCGTGTGTTCACATTCTACACAGCGGTCATTATTACTACTCGACATTTCAGAACAGCAATTACCCATAAATTGTTGGCTACCGAACCTCAATTACATTCGAACAGGTGAGAAAAAATCTAATGATGCTTGAAATTAACTTCTGAAGTTGACTTACGACAATTCTCTACAGGATATAGATCCGAACATTATTTTTATAGACATACTTTTCCTTCAGAAAGTTAATAGGAAAAAGTTTCACGAAACTCATTTGTTTGAAGGAGATAAATGGCGACTGGCAACGGTACATTATCAATACAACAGGATTTGTATTAATTGACTGAAAGTTTGAATTGAGTATGGGTTGAATAAATAAGATACATTCCATCGATGCCGTGTTTGATTTTGAAAAATTTGGATTCAAAGCTTTGAGGTAATTTAGCTACTCCACATCGCCGAAAACAAACATGTAACTGGACAGTCTCGATAATAAGAACAACACTGAATATAACTAACTATTAAAAAAGATGATAATAATAAAGCGCAAAACTCTGCTTAAAATCGTTTCTCAGTTATGAATTATTCCAAATCAACCATTCAGTTTATCTTATACGTTGCGTTACACAATTCATGAAGTTCTGCGATATTGATTTGACAATTCTAACCACAAGAATCAAATTCAATTGTTTGGCAATTTCGTGTTCGCTCATCGATGTGAAAAGGGTGGATGAACAATCATTTTTGATTCACTGGCACTAAAACGGGGAGGCGCCTAAATTCAGTAGAGTTACCATCGACCATTTTATGTGATCGATGATTTTTATTGAAAATGAGTAGGTACACATATTTTCTAAAATATAGAGAGGAAACTGGGTGAATAGTAAACCTCTTTGTGTGGAATTTGCACCGTTCTCCAATGAAGTATCCAGATCGATAATTAATCCGATTATTCTGGTCAATTGTCTGCCCTCATTCCCAGCAGCGCTCGCGTACAAGCTCAACCCTCCATAAAAAGTGGCAATTGTCATGTAATTGCGTCTAATGAATATCGAATGTAGCTCGTGCTCCTGAAATAACAGACCGTCATCGCATAAATAAAATAAAATCCTCAATAACTTAGAATGGTCAGTTAGTGTTGAATTATTGAAAGCGACCGACATTTACATAATTTGCGATGAGGTTGGTTATACCGCCATGAATAGAATGCATAACACTGAAATTGATTTACCACCAGGTGTGCACTATCAGCCGATGAAAGGGAAATTTATAAACGAATGGAAAGTTGGAAGGTTAATATCAGTAATTGTGTATCCACATCGAGGAATTGCTGAGTAATAAATCTTTTTTTTTTTTCGGATTATTCTTTACAGAGATTTGTCTTCGGAATAGGTCAATGGAACAAAATTTCCCGAAAAATGTTCAGTTTTCTACGGAAAAATTATATTATACGCGGGATCAAATTAATCCATTTCAGTTGAAACAGTGCTAATCTGACAATACGGGGATTATCGTCGGACAGAACAATGGATGAAACTGATTTTCCAAAGCTTATAAAGCTATCAGAGTACTATCATTAACGGACCCAACAATCGGGCCCAGTCGAAGAGCTTAATCAAATGCTTATAATCGAATTATACAAAACAACCGGTGATCGCAATGATATTTATCAACAGTCGCAAAAATGTTTATATCGGTCGATAGAAACGAATTTTACCGTTGATCCGCAACGTCCTGAGTGGAGGCCATATTGGTTTTCAACAAATATAGAGTCGCACAAACGCGAAATCATCAGCCATGAAATTTAATGAACACGTTCGTATGGCATTAAACGGAGTTTTATGGCAGGTTATTAAATGCCGAACGTCGGTTAACTGCAACTTGAATTTATGCCGCCCGTTTTGTCCACGCAACAAACGCTGTTTTCGGGGACTACCTCAACCACCTCAGCTATTCGGATTACTTTATTCAATCACAATAATGCATGTCATTCGAGAACTTAGTTCGCGATGTGCTTTATTCATCATCCCTTCATTTTAATGGTCATATAAATATTCAACAATAACTTGACAGAATATCAAAAAAGAAAATCTTCTGGAATACCTTTGATGCCTGGTACTCGTACAGGATTGCCAGTAAATCTAATAAAAGAGGATCTATGGTTTGCTTATGTGCGGGCATCACGTTCGAACGACTGCAGCAAATTCGATAATTTTCTTTTAGTTGTGTTCATTATTAACAGGACAAGGTTCATACAACGAAATTTTCTCGAAAAAACCGTACGGAAAAGAAAAAAAGGCTTTCCTTTTTCCTCCGACCGAGCGAACAATCATAGATACTTATATCTCATGGGGTTTTGACACTTGTGTGAGTGAGGTTTATCGTGTTTCTAGAAATTGCTTAGAAGTTTATCACTGTATTTGATATTGTTTTGTTGTGAGATAGTTATTGTGATTGATAGAAATGCCATCAGTGAGGCGTCCAAATATTGGTCGGCCGACGCGTGAAACAAGGCGAGTTCGTAATGATCGAGACAATGAGCAAGCAGAATGAGAGGTTCACAATCAAGATCTGCTCCAGCTCCGGAAGAATCGATATTATCGATCTCAGGCGAGATACAACAAAATATAGAATCCAATGAAGTGATCAACTTTGAGCGTTTGGCATTCAGATATGATCCCACAGTCGATTAAGGTTGGTACAACTATCTAGTTTGTTTATTAAACAGAAAATGCCTGTAAATAGTCACGCATATTCCAGTTTTCGTCACAGTATTTTTTTCAGGTTGAAATGACAAACTGCAGTTTGGTTGCATCAACTCATGTAAAATTTGTTATTTCTAGAGGAATCAAACGACCGGAATTGTCACGTTAAATCAACAAATAGTTCTACTGTCCCATATACATATATGAGGAATTTCCTGTAGAAGTTACCGAATTCCTGTTGTATATCCTAGAGAATTTCTTTGAGAGCGTGTGTTATCTTCCTGGAGATCTATTCAATCACCAGGTCGATATTATCACGACTACAGTTCGAAAGAACGAAGCAGGCCACTTTACATTTTAAATATGCAACGGCCACCCATGTGTTGAACTCTTCACCATACATTATCATTATTCACGTTCAACAAATACCCGAGGAAGAAATTATACGGGGACACGGAGGAATACCACTTGGAATAACAAATATTTCCGTCACTTAATATCTAATTTTCATCGACGGGTTTGCTCGTACAATCATGCCATTAAATCTTTGCTGAAGAGCTCTGATATCGGATCGAAGATAGATTCATTTATAACTTATACAACGCCGACATGCGACCGACGTACAGTGGAACAATGGCGGGACGTTTTTCACTTTAGAGTTGGTTGAAATTATTCATGGAGGTTGGCTCGTAGGAGAGAACAAAAGGAGACCGATATTTTTTGTATCCCCTGTCGTTGGAATGGGTTTTTTTCCTGAAACATCGATTCGCCTCGATTTCAACTGAACCAGCGGTCAAGCACACGTGCAAGAAATCCGAATAGATATTATGTCAAGCCGAGCACTTTTGCAGGAACTTTTCGATATCTTCATTACTCAAAAAAAAATTGGTTAACATTGAGGCTTTCAAGGAGAATGAAATTCTTCATAACAGACCTGGATCTCCGGCAAAACCTTTTTTTTTCATTAATTAAAATCCGTAATGCTGCCAATCGAAAAGGAAATCATCGAATTCAGTTGAATATTTCTGAAGTTCCTCGTCAAACTCCTCTTCATTTTTCATGAATGGGAGACCCTAGAAGTCAGGTAATGACGATGGAAATCTGGGAGCATTAATTTTCCTTTTTCTATTCTATTCCAGGATTCAAATATTTTCAAAAAATAATCGATTTCATGAAAAATGTACTCCTTGAAACGATCAATCCTGATTCACATTCCCAATTTCGAACATGATGAAACACGTTGCATCAGACCATGCAAAATTCGAACTACACGTGTAATAACTCCAATCGCGATTCCATCTGAATGAAAAATAATCGGAATACACGGCCCATGTGACATAATGGGAAGGCCCTTTTCGCCTCGGAATGAGTAGGAATTATTCATGCCCGGATGGTAGAACAAAAGGCGACCATCCGATGTGGCTTTCCGAAATTTTTCATTCCGCTCCGTCATCAGGATTGGCCATTGTTCTCTCCGGAAAAATCGATAAGCCTGATCTGGCTGGTCTCAAAAAGGTGCTTCTGTATAAGAGAGCCGAGCTCCCTTTCAACTTGATCTTCACGATCAGGGGGAATTGCGAATGATCGGTAAACGACAATGGTCAACGCTCCGTACGAAAATCTCAGGGTGAAAGGATGTGCTCTTTCGTTCTTGTTATTCATTATTAAATCAATGAATGGATTGGTGGAAATCCAAATTTTCAAGTGAACTGAATGGCACGTGTCATCATCTATCGACAAGAGTAGCAATTAGACCAGTATAACTCAGTCGACTTATATTCCAAGCCAGAAGACGGGCCTCGATACAATGTGAAGAGCCGCGACATCTGGCGGGGAAATGTCCACCATTCTTTCCATCAATTCCTCCAAAAATATAGATTTCTAAAACTTTCCTGCGATGTACATTCAGATTATTTCCATGAGCAGAAAAACTAATTTATTTCAACCTCCGCCTTGGCGGAATGAAATTGTATTGAATATGTGAACCTTATGAAATGTGTCGAGGTCGCATCTATCATATCATGTCCACGAAAATCGAAAACCATCTGGTGGCATATACCGAAGTTATGTGAAAGAATCGAAAATCGAACGCAAAATACCAAAACGAAAAAGGACAAGTCACTCCGTTGCCGAATAGAATAGACGTTTTCTTCGAATTCTTTTCACGAAATTGAATTACGCCCGTCAATTCTCCCAGAAATACCAACAAGAACACGGAAAAGTAAGACGGGGGAGATGATTCATTATTTTTCAAACTTCGCCGTTACCCCGAAAAAACCAAAACGAAGCGCGACGCTTTTTGTCATTCTCCGATGCAGCCCTAGCGAAAATACGATTGGTTAGTGTAATCCTCGACATATTCTGCTTCGCCATAAGAAGGAATTCGATTTGAAACGAATATTGTCGAATAAACGGTCTCATAATGCCGGACCATCGCATGGCGGCTACTGGATATGAATCATTCAGCAGCTGATTAAGCTTCTCGGATATGGAAGACAGCTTTCCAGTTCGGGTCCGTCTCATATCCCGTGAAAAATTTGAAGAATCGCCGTAGAAAATGTAATTCCCGATTCCAAGCCTATTTTCTTGGATATTGTGAAGAAAGTGCACCTATTAAGTTGTCAGGAGGAGAGTGATTGATCGGGTTCCCAATTCGCAAATATTAACTGAGCTTGGCAGTAAAGCTTAGCATTGGGTTTATACGAGGTATTCCCACCCTCTGAATAAGTTCTTGAAGTGAATTCAATATCGAACACTTCATGACTCTTTGCGCGTTATGAACAAGAGCGCACTCGAAGAAATGTTCCAGGATATACAACAGGAATTCGGTTACTTCTACAGGGAATTCCCCCTATATAAGTGACAGCAGGAATATTTTTTGGTTTTACGTAACAATTCCGTTCGTTTGATTCCTCTAAAAATAATAAGTTTTACATTAGTTGATGCAACCAAACTGCAGTTTGTCATTTCAACAGGAAAATAATACTGTGACGAAAACCGGAATATGCGTGACTACTTACAGGAATTTCCTGTTTAATAAATAAACAAGATAATCGTATTCCAACCTTCAAAACTTCAGTTTCTACAAGAATTTCCAGTGATGAACACTAAAAAAAAATTCTTCTAATTTTTTGAATGTACATTCAGGCGTGTATGCTCAAGACTCGAACGTTTTCGAATAAAAATTCAAAATTTTTTCCGTTTAATCCAATCCGTCCCAGGCGGATAATTCGAACTTACTCCAACAATTACTGGCGATGGAAAAGAAAAAAATTTAAGTTTCTTTCAATATCGAAAAGTTGTTCTCATTAGCCATCGATCTATTGATTTTGTTTTAATTCATAACCATTCGAATATTTCTCGCATGCAATACGTAATTCGGCAAGTTTTTTCACCAACTACGCGGATGACACTAATGTTCTTTTGACTGCGAGAACTTTTGATGAGATATTCTGACATAACAGGTTTGTATGTTCATAAACTTTTACAGTTCTTTTCAAAAAATCCTGAAGAATTTGTCAGGTTTAGGTCAGATACTCGTCACAATTTATTTATTTATCCTAAGCATAAACTACCGTCAACTGAGAAAAAATGTACATATATGGTAATAAAATTGTTCAATTCACTCCCAAACAATCTGAGTCAGGGATCATGCTTCAGAGTTTTTAAAACGGAATTGTTCATTCTTCTACTAAAATGGGAGCCTTATAACTTCTCAGAGTTTTTGAGTCTGAGAAATTGATCTGTTTCTTTTATTGTTTCTCTAGGCAAGAATTGCAAGTGATTTTTGAGCGCTCGTACTACTTACACGAGGGCTATATCATTTCGTCACGATGTCTGTATTTTTCGAATTTTGAGCCGAAAATGGTCTCAATCGACTATGTTCGACTCACTGATGACGAATCCGTCGGAAAATTCGAGTCTGTCCGTCCGTCCGGACGTCAGCACGATAACTCTCGAACGGATCAACCTAGAGACTTGAAATTTTCAGTGTAGGTTCAGATCCCGAATGCCTCGGTTAAGTTCGTTGATGGGCCAAATTCCACCAGGGGTTCCGTAAATATGGCCGTTCAAAGTTTTGTTTCCCTGATTACTTGAAAACTACAGATTCGATCGAGATGAAATTTTGCACTCAGATGGAAAATGAGGTGTTTTAGCTACATGCGAAATTTTGTCCAGATCGCATGACCAGAACCATAGAAACCATAGAAAATTGTAACTTTTGAACGGAAATGCCTAGGGACTTGAAATTTTCAGGATAGGTGTGGATCTCGAATGTCGTGATCACGATCATCTATGAGCAAAATTATACTAGGGGTTCCGTAAATATGGTCGTTTGACATTTAGTTTTCTTCATAATTTCAAAATTACAGATTCGATCGTGACGAAATTTTGTATACTAATGGAGAATGATATATTGAAGCAATATTTTGTCCAGATCGCATGACCAGAACCATAGAAACCATAGAAAATTGTAACTTTTGAGCGGAAAGGCCTAGGAACTTGAAATTTTCAGGGTGGGTTTGGATCGCGAATATCGCGGTCACGTTCATTAATAAGCAAAATGAGACTAGGGGTTCCGTAAATATGGCTGTTCAAAATATTTTTTTCCAGATAGTTTCGGAACAACTGATCGGATTGGAATGAAATTATGCATCTAGCTGAGGAATAATGTATTCAAAGTACATGCAAAATTTTGTCCAGACCGCATCACCAAGACCATAGATACCGTAGAAAATTCTAGCGAATTATCGAAACAAAATTGATCAGCTGAAGCGACATGAAGTCTGGAGTTTCGCCTAACTTTCAGAATTTTTTTGACAGCTGTCAAAAATTCCTTCAATTGGTTTCTAAAACTGGAAAATGCGAATCTACCTACAAGGTGCATGTACGAGCGCTCAAAAGCTCCTGCCTTCACGGCAGTGCTTTTCTAAATTTTTTTTTTAATATGTTTCGTATTTCATTTGAACATTTGAAGGATTTGTGGGCATGTTTTTTCGAAATAAATGAATTTCCTTGTTGTTGTTGTATTTATACATGACATATATTCGATTTGATAGGTGAAGGATTAAACTCAAATTAAGAAAGCAATAAGAACAACTTTCTGATATTGAAAGGAATATCAATTTTCAATTTTCCGCTTTTTTATCGCCAGTAATTTTTGAAGTAAGCTCAAATTATCCGCCTTGGATGGATTGGATCACACGCAAAATTACTGAATTTTTTTTCAAAAACTTTCGAGGAAAGTCTTCCGCATACATGCCTGAATGTACATTCAAAAAATGAAAAGAATTCAACGTTTATGAGAAATCATTGAGTCAATTATTGTGATGCATAGGGCAAATGAAAGTAGTGTACAACATTGAAAGGAATTTTCCTGTTGAATTAAAGAATTATTGTTCATATATTACAGTACTAGTTAGTTGTATTCGAAGCTTATAACCTGTGATTTCACAGGAATTTGCATTCTAGGATGCATTCTTTCCAAAAATGACTTCGCGAATAAGAGTCTGGAGTGAGGAGAATTTATATAGAGTTTTTTCATATTGATCTAACGAATTAGAGAGGCATTCGTTGAAAACTAGAATTGAGAGATTCCATAATAAATATAAAAGAATTGTTCCCCTGATTCCGAACTTATATTAGCGAATTTGATTACAGAATTACTGTCATTGAATTCTCACACCTTTTCTGTAGCTGTTCAATCCTTTGGGTAGTATCTTTTGAGTTTTGTCTACTCGGTGGTGCTCTCTGTTGAGCGGCACGGTAAATGTTGGTCCATCGGTGCAGATCGCTACAGATCTTATCTTTCTCCCTTCCTCTGATCTGATCTGATCTGACTTGAACCTCTGTTTTCCTGTTAAACCCCTATTTCCCTGTCCCTTCCTACACTATGTTTCTTAAGCATATACTTACCTTCTTTTTTTTTTATTTCCTAGGAAAAGTTATTCAAGAGTTACTATCAATCTTCTTCTTCTTCTTCCCCTTACGTTAGGACTAGGTCCTGTGTCTGCATCAATGGTTTTCCAAGGCGCTATTGGGATGATGAAGACCAGCTTTCGTACCATCTTATAGGTGGTCGTCCAGGTGGTCAACGTGTATTGGGTTTTTTTTCCTTTGCTATCTTAGCTACCCTCTCATCCGGCATTCTATCCACATGGTCTCTCAATCGTAGATCTAAAATATTTTATTCTAGGTGCTAAAAATTTTCGGGGTTTTGAAGGGAAAATGATGAAGTTCTTGTGCGTAGAAACAAAATGAAGTAATATATTCCGAAAAAGGTATCGAGTCGTCTATTCGATTCGTGCCAATCGCATGGCCGTACAAATAAAACCGACCCAAACGAGCATTCGTCTTTGATCTACCGAAAACTCTCAGAACAGCCTCGAATGTTCGAAGCTATGTAATCCACTATAGATCCGCAAGTGAATGAAGTTTATTTCGACTACGAGGGTGTATGTACGAATGAACTATTCAAAGACCAAATATGTACTTTTCAAAACATCGAATGAGCTATTATTGTCCTCTAGAAATTTTTCTCTCATTACCTTTTAACGAAAATAATAAAGTACACCGCGATACGTTTGCATGTTGAAAACCCATGCATTCTAAAGTGGATATTTGAATTAATAATTTAAGACGTATACTCAGGCATTTGTCACGATTCGGCCGACAGGGAGTTACACGAACCTGAAAATCGCGGTATATATCGTCTCGTGTAAGTAGAAGTTAGCATAAACATCCCGGAAAGGGCTGGGATGAGAACAAGTTGCGTCAGGGGACGAGTCCCTTCTTTAATATATGTGTGTAACAAAACAAAGCGAGCTTCATGTCCCTACACTCTGCATTTTATCATGACATATCGTTATGCCGGTGGCATTTCATATAAGAATATTCTCGCTGTCAGTTGTGCTAAGCCGGGAGAAATACGGTTTTGGTACAGCGGACAGGATGTGACGTACTTTATGGCTAAATTGATTTCCGCACGAGACAGTTCCAGGCTGAAGATTTCCCGTTTTTCTGCTGTTTGTGGGGGGAGGTTTTGGATACATTTTTGGTTTATGCTGGCCTGCTTCAAATACTATATGTTTTAGTGGCCAGAGCCTAGTTGAAGAAGATTTTATATTATATTTATTCAGTAAGCACAAGAAATATAATATAACAAGAATATTATTTATGAAAAGGAAATCACACCTTTGAAACAGAGAAACAACAATTTAAGGTATGATCAATTTCAATACTTTTATTTTATTCTTGAATAATATTCTTTCTGATTGCTGTCACAATTATAGAGACAGCTGATATTCAGTTCTCTTGGTAACACAGCAGAATTAAAATCTCAAAGGAGACTACGACATCAATAGTGGTGTGTCGTAATCTTCTTTCCATTTTCCCCCCCTTGGAGCAGAACAATTATGTGTAATTGTTCTGGAGTTCCTTGGATACTGGGGTTAATGTATAATTTATATGGAAAAGATTTGATTCCTTTTTTTATGCCCAGTATCTACTTCATAGATTGAATTTGAGATTTCCTTCGTTATCTTGTATGGTCCAATTCGTAGCTCATCCAACTTCTTCATATTCAGTTTGTTTCCATTTTCTACGTAGACTTCGTCTCCAATTTTCATTTTTATTTCTTTTCGATATAAATCGAATCTATTCTTATTATAATTGTGCGACTCTGTTGTAATCTTCAACGCCTGTTTTCTATCTTTAATTAGCCTTTTATTTGTATACGTAGGTCTTAGTTCACTTGGTAATATATCTAAGTTTTCACCTTCTAGTAGATATTTCGGTGCAAATTTCGTGATTGTATGATCTGTTTTATTGTATGCTTCCACACATTCTCTTGCGATTGTGGTGCATGCAATTTTTTCTTCATTCTCATTAATTTTGCATCTTATTTTATTAACGATTGTTTGGTTTACTCTTTCATTTGAACCATTAGAGAATGGCGCATCAACAGCTGTAAATATCATTTCAATATTTTTTTTTTTCAGAAACTCCTTGTATTCCTTCGAATTTATTCCAGGATATTGGTCGGTTAATATCATGTCTATTTTATAGTTATTTGTCACCTTCTGTGTCAGTTTTATGGAATCACTGGAGTTTTGGTTTTTTATGTTGAAATGTGCACATATCTCGTAAAGTGATCAATCAGTATGTGTAAATATCTCTTCGTTGAACGAGATCCACCAAAACCGCCAACTGTGTCAATAGAAACAAACTCAAAAGGGTGTTTTGCTAGGCCCAAATGTGATATTAACCTATATTGATTTTCGCCTAGATTTATTTTTCAAACAAATTTCACAATCTTCACAAATTTTTTTAATATTCTCAATGAGGTTTCTCGCTGTATGAAACGGTGTTATTTTCATCATCATGTGAGTTTTTCCTATATGGCAAAAGGTATTATGCATTTTTCTGATTAGTCCTACGCTCAGTTTTTCTGGCAACAAAATTTTGTGTTTTTTTTTTTAAACTCCATTTTTCAATGTGAGTTTTTTAGTTTTCTTCTTCTTTTTGTAGATATTCGTTTAATTCTGGTCACTTTGAATTTCTTGAATGTTTATCAAGTTTACGGTTCTCAGAAAATCATCTGAAAGATGAAAGAATTTGAATCTCAAAGAAGACTACGACATCAGTACTGGTGTGTCCTAATCATCTTTACATTTATAATTGATTTTGAAGAATTAATTTAATTCATTTAAGAAGCATGCTGATTGTTCTATTGGAGATGTTTGCCTTTCTCTAAGGTCCTGTAGATATCTGCAGTTCCAAAAATAATTAAATATAAATAACGAGCATTGTGTAGAGGTGATTCACCTTCAAGGGACCCATTCGGCAAAAATAATTGCGAAAGTAGTGTTTCAAAAGGTTCTTTTTCTAATTCATTTTTGGAATGGGTGGTCGATTTTGAATTGATTCAATATATTATAAATAATTTTTTTTTCGTTCATTCTTCCTGCTCAACTTTTTTTTTTCATATTTGATATACTGATACAATGCTGGGTGTTTTTTTGAAGTGAGGCTTTTTTTGACAGATGCTGAAACTCATCAAAAGAAATCATTTTGTCGGAAGTTGATTGTATTCAATTTGAAAAAAGTGCGAAAAATTTTGGGCGTCAAGATCTTAAGACGACTCTGGATCGTATTATATCTCTGTTGGGAGATCTGCAATGAATCACGGTGCCATATGCATTCTAGCAAGTGAATAGAATGCTGGATTATATCGCAAATTCGCAGCTCCTCTTTCAACTTTTATCAGTAGTTTTTTCCTGAACAGTATAATTCTTAAAGTTCGAAGGGAGAGGAAAAATTGCTGATTGAAAAGGTCCTATAAAAAAAATTAGAAAGTTCACAAACCGATTAAATTGATCCAAATTGTTCACAGAAATTGTTCGGAATGGTCACCATTCGTTTGATGTGCACAAAGTCTTGCCTGGCGTAATGACGAATTATTACATGCAGCAAATATCACATCAGTTTGCTCACGAATAATGTCACAAGCATTTTCAATGCGTTGTTTTAATTCTTCAACACTATTAACCTCACCGTTACTGTACACTAATTTTTTCAAATGACCTGAAAGAAGAAATCACAGGGGATGAGATCCGGGGAGCGTGCAGGCCAAGAAATCGACCCACCAAATCCTATCCACCTATTTGGAAACACATTACTAAATTCGGAAAAATCATACGCTCTGTGAGATGATTTCCCGTAAACTGAACGCATTAAATAAACACATTTAGAACTCAATACGTACTGTCAGATCCGGACTGGAAATTTCTCCGATTCGCGGGTAACTTTGATTTCGTGATACTCGGCAGTGGTAAATATTTTATATGAAGGATTTTTGGAATTTTGAGATATTTTTCTAGCACCTTTCAAAAACCAGTACTGTAGCATATTTGAAACTTAGTATTGCTCCTACTCAAAACAATATGTATATAACTGTTTCGAGTCACGATTGGTTTACCGTGGTATTTATTTGTCTCAATACTGTGAAAGAAGTGAATTTGGCTCAGTCTCAATTGCGACATGAATTGGTTGGAATTTCCATGCAGGAAAACGCGCTGCGTAATGCCATGCTGATGAAATATCATTTTTCTCTAACAGAAACCTAATATGATAAATTACCTGTTTTTTTGCTCATAGTGGCACGCCATGTACATAAAGGTAGCCGAAACCGAAATTCTAATGGGTATAATTTCCCCTAATGGTAAAACCAAATTATTTTAATACTCGGTCTCGTGAAAGCGGACATTTTTAGTGCCTATCAAAGTCGTAATGACCAGTTCGTATTCCGTGATTGCTCAGAATATTAGAGAGATGGAAATATCACAAGTACTTATGAATCTTGGGATTCATTACATCTGAAATGACGTAAATTAGGTTTATTGACCGGAATTTCATTCTTTTTTTCGTAATGGGGGGCTCCCACAAAGGTCTAACACGGAAGAGCTAATAAAAATTTTCGAGACGGTCATAATTAAGGGTATTATACTCTTGTTTCGTCTGTTATTTGTGATTTCGAATAACAATGCCCTACCTATGTGATTGAGTAATTGAAAAGTGGCGGTTACATTGTAGGAAACGTGAAATCCAAAATTCGAAGTATAAACGCTAAAATTTGCCTCGAAGGATCATTATGTCCACATTAGTGCCAAAGAATGATTGTTTCATTTCTGGGAAGTTAACCGAACTATTTTCTCTGGGGATGCGTTGAGACGTATTTTGAGAAACTATCAAAAAATAAGCAAACAAGGTCGAGAGAAAATTAGAAAACTTTAGAAGAACTGTGGAAGTACAACCTTTCACGTTGAATCCACTCCGTCTAGACCCGATTGGAAATTGAAAATGTTTGGAACCGACGAACAATCACGCGTAGCGTGGTGTAAAATTATTCGCTAGACAAGTAGGGCATAAAACTTATATCTTCACAACTGCACCAAGAAGTTGAAATGGCACGTTTTATGAAGCGTAATAGAATACAAATTGCTGGATAGGATTGGTTACCGTCGCTTTCAACCCAACGCAAGTTCGACATGGGTTAGAGATTTATGGTCCACTCTCTTTCCACACTCGTGTTGGCGTAAGCGTGAAGCGGCTGAGTGAAGAGTAGAAATTGAAACCTTCCCATATTTTCTTCTGAATCAAGTTGGAGCGATATTATCTATTAGGGTAAAAATATAGTGAAGCATCGCATCAAACATAAAACATAAACCGTTCATAGTGAAGCATCGACCATCGCCTTAACCCAGGCATCGAGCATCCCTGTTGCCGGGGAATCAAATCGGTTTATTTTCAAGACTCCGCGAGGCTGCAGGATTGGTGCTTGCCGTATTGTATTTTAGCCAGTGTCGTAGTTGAGTTAGGGTAAGGAACTAAGTTGTGTATACCAAGGCATTCTCACTCATTCCATGAGCGATCTCCATATTATGCGGGTATTGAATTGTATAGCTTGTTACCTTGCTCTTTCGCTAGAATGAGCGTCGGAGCATTCAGAAGAAGATTGAAGTTGTGCCTCATAGAGAATTGTTTTTATAGCATAGAGGAATTCATTCGGTGGTGCGCTGATTGAACATTTGTCCGATTGTCCTAGATTAAGTGTCAACTTCGATTGTAATATAATATGTTGTATATGCTAGTTTTTTATTTTTTTTTTCATGATTGATTGTATCATACCTGATTCAGATTTGACATACTTTGTATTTTTGATGGTTAATAAATTAATTATATTATTATAAAAACATAGTGAAGTGTTTGTATCGAAATGGATGAATAAATCAATGAGTGAAATATTTATTCGGCCTGCCATATGGTACAGAAGAGATATGAGACATCACAACAGATATGTGTTGGATAAAGCATGGACGGAAATAGGCAATATAACAAATATATCAGGTGAACTACAAAAAAAATGTGAATAAATATAAAGTCAATATTATAGCAACCTCTTCTATATTTTTGTCAAATAATAGTATATTATTTAACGAGCGGTAATGTAGGTCATAACTCACGCAGATGAAGTTTGCAGCACGAGCCGAAGGCGAGTGCTGTAATTCATTAAATGTGATATGACCATTACCGCAAGTTGAATACTATAGTTTATGTACGACTATAACAATAAATACTAAAATGCAAGTACAGAGAAAGAACTGTATTCACAAATCTTAATAGTTACCTATAACAATGCATTATTTATGTTGATTGTGCTTCTAAGCATGGAGTAGAAAGTCCATAGGGGCGATGCTTCATATTAAGTTCACAAAAATATTCCAAAAAAACATTCTCTGTAAACGATGACTTTATATTCTTACTGCTACACCAATATTGAAAATTGTTGTAGGTATACACCTTTATATGTGCTCTGGTATTTTTCGGGCAATAACTTCTGTATGGTAAAATTGGCTGATTGTCTCATTTCTGAAGATGTACATAATAATTCATATTCACTATCTGAATTTATCTTTTTCAGAAAAACATTCACAATAATAATTAGGTTTAGGTATCAACTCAATTTGAGAAAACGTCAAAATTATTCAAGTGACCTACCCTCAATACCAATAATGGACTGTTCCCTTTCGGCGAATTGGCTTGTTCAGAAGCACAGAGACGGGGAGTTATAGCAGTGAGTTATTATAACTCACGATGTTTGTTTACAGGTACTATAAATTGCGCAAAAGTGGTTGAATAATGAATATGTAATTCAATAGGAGCTGATAAAAATATTTTATATTCTATTAACTGGGTGCAAGAAAAAATAATACAAGGAAATAATAATAATAATAATGCAGTCCTCCTTCAAGACATCATACAATGTGTAGGAATTGTCATCGAGAAGAAAAAGTAAAACAACACAAATACAGTGAACAATGATGTACTAATAGAAGACACTTGACAAAAGTATTTTTCAATCAGTATCTATTTTACTGTCTTCTCAAATTGTTTTTCACCAATTCCTTTATAACGGCAAGTGACTATATAATTTCATTCCTGTGAAGGTAGGTGACGACTCATACTTTTTAGTTTTTTGCTTGGGAATACATAATGTATCCTCATGCCTAGTATTATAATTATGAATCTCTGTACATGTTTTAAGTTTTTTCAGATTCTGGTGAACATAAATTAGGCAATTTAATATGTATGTATGTAATATACAGGGTGTCCCAGAATGAATGGATAATACTGTATCACTGTATATAAGAGCTATTGAACTCTGAAAAAAAATACAAAAAAAAATCTATCCCCACTAGACATTTTTTTTTTCGAAATAATGATTTCTTGCACATCACGTTGCGTTTCTGTGTATCACGCTCAAAAGTGTATCAAATCCATCAGTTTCTTCATGGTGAAATATTCTTCATTGAATTACCAATAGATTTGCTGAAAACCGTATAGATATGTGTTGGAACTTTTTTGGAAAAAAATATCCAACTTCATATTTCATCATAAAATGTGATGAATATTTCATAATGTGAAAGTTTGATCGTTCATGGTGGAAATAAAATTTGAGAAAGCCAGTGCGGCCAACTCAAAAAAAAATATGCGCCTTTCATGTAAATTTCAAAATGGTACAATACATCTTCACAACTTATTTCACCATGAAGAAACTGATTGATTTGATTCATTTGTGAGCGTGTTACACAGAAACGCAACGTGATGTGCAAGAAATCATTATTTAAAAGAAAATATTTCTAGTGGGGATAGATTTTTAATTGTATTTTCTTCAGAGAGTCTAATATCTCTTCTATACAGTGTTACAGGATTATCCATTCATGCTGGGATACCCTGTATATGTAAATAAGCAATATTGCAAATATATCAGGTTAGCTACAAAAAACAATGTGAATAAACAGAAAACCAATATTATAGCAAACTCTTTTTTATTTTTGTCAGATAAAAATATTTTATTTTATTTATATTGTATTGTCTGGGTGCAACAAAAACATATTTTATATTTGAACCACTATTTCCTTTTTCCAACACCTAACTTCGACACTGGATTCATAATTCTCACAACTGCTCTCATAGATGCCCCACTATGTGCCCGACTTGAATGCTTCACTACGCTCTGAAGTCTGAATGGAGGCTGTATCATAGTGGCTAGTGCGTTAGAATTTTTCTGAACAGGACAGTGTGACTTAAATCAATTCTTGTTTCAATGTTTTCATCCTCGAATTTATTGTTTTAAATCCTCTCAACCCTGTCTCACTGGTTATAGTATTCCTGGCATCGAGCGAAATCTTGAAATGGCACCCCCGTTCTAGGCGAGAAATACATCTGCGATTAAACGGACGTAGTAAAACAATCCTCGTACGAAATTATGGCCGCGACACCATAATATAAACCGATTGCTCTCGGCGCAGAAAACATACCGCAAAATCATCATAATTTCGAAATGCTCATGTTTTTCCGGTCGGCTGAAAGAGCTTCATCATGTTTAGTGGGAAATCCGTGTGTGAGGGCACATTTATCGCTCAACCCTTTCCATTGTGTGTCTGCGGACGCTGTCCCGGATGATACTATCGGACGTCGGTCGTCCACAGGAACGTACTGAAGATAATCGTGACGTTGGTTCAGTTGTCTCTGTTGAAATATTAGCGTTATGATTATGAATAATCCAGTATTGAACTAGAACCAAATGCTCTTCATCTCTCACACATATCTTCGACGGAAGTGGACTATACGCTCGGTATATGTCAGCCCACTTCGAATCTTCCCCAACTGCCTAGATCCGGTCCTGCGAAGAGGAAATCCAGCCATCCGAAGTGCGGTATGCGACTCCCGCGCCCGTTCTCGAAATCCATAATCGTATCGCCCATATGGCGGTGGCGTTTGTGATATATGCCCGTTGACAGAACGACAGAACAGTTAACGCACTCGTTCGCCATTGCCGGCAAACCGATGAAAAGATCACGGCCACCGCGGTGGCAATCGTAATTTAGAATTAATGACCAAGCAAAAGCGGGACGGTTGAACGACTTCGTTCGGGGTGGATTTTTTCCACGATTGGGGTGGCTAACCGGTTGAATGGCAATAAGTGCAGATGAGATTTCTGAGGGTGCGGATTGCGTAGATACTTACCACCAAAACTAATATTGAAATCATGAATAACACACTTTATGGCTAGCGGATTAATTCTGCATTGTCCTTGTGGATTGTTATATTGATAAAAGAAGATCTATGTGCGGGCATCACGTTCAAACGACTGCACCAAATTCGATAATTCTTTTTCAGTTGTGTTCATTATTATCAGGACCAGGTTTATGCATCTAAATATTTCCGAAAAAATCGTACGGAAAAGAAAAAAGCATTCCTTTTTCCTCCGACCAAGCGAACAATCATAGATTACTTACATTTCATGAGAATTTTGACACTTGTGTGAGTGGAGTTTATCGTGTTTCTAGAAATTGCTTGGAAGTTTATCACTGTGTTCTATATATCGTTGTATTGTAGGATAGTTATTATGATTGATAAAAATGCCATCAGTGAGGCGTCCAAATATTGAGACAATGAGCAAACAGAATGAGAGGTTCTCAATCAAGATCTGCCTCAGCTCCGGAAGGATCGATATTATCGATCTCAGGCGAGCAACAGCAGCTTTTGAACCCTTCTGGTGTTTCGGTTCGCCAAAGACTTCCAGACATTAATCTACATTCTCGACGACTTTTGAGGAGAATTCCACTTTTGCTTTCTTTACACCTCTAGCTTTTGAATGTTATCACATAACTTTTTCAGTTAGATCAATTAATAAACTTTTCAATCTGAATGATGAAAAGGTTACGTTCGACTGGTAGAATATCTGATAGAAATATATTGGTACTGAAAGATTATAACAAGACGAATTATAGATAAAATCAATCGTGATCGGAATCGAGAGTATAAAAAAAACCGATCAATTGAGACAATTCTTGAGTCCGCCAGTACAACGAGCAATGATCAATAATTGATTGAGCGTCCTCAATCGGACGTTTACAGTCTCACAGCAGCGCGGCAAACGGGACCGAATAGAGATCAATTGTTCACATTCATCTACTAACTAGTTTCATTAGTATCAATCAAGTACCACTTCAATATCTATACATTAAATTCCAATTTATCATCTTGAAAGCGTAGCGGGCACGGAGCCATTATGATTCCCAATTGAAAACTAAATTAATTCAGCGTTTTGTATCACGAATATTCGTTCGGTCGCGGAAGATTGATGGAGTTTATACAAAATAGGTCGTAAATTTGAACAATCGTAGCTGATGTTGAAATATTACGCCATATATATTCGGGGGGAGGTTTCCCGATATACCGGCGGTGCGGGAAACTCGACGAGGGCTCAGTTTCGGGACTTAAAAATACATGGGGAGTTTCGGAAGGGCGGAAAATTACCAAAAACTGTCATGACCATCGAGAATTCAAAACAACCCCGAGAACTCAATCAATTGGCAGCCAACTCCTTGGACTCAATTAACTCTTTTGAAATTTCGGGAAGCCATGTTATCACAACAAAAACGACCGTTCTGAGAACAATCTGTACTTGCAATCTAACATGCCGATACCGGTTTAAGTGACAGGAAAAACCATAAGTTTAGCAGTGATCAGGTACTTTTATTTTAGGAGGAATATTGCCGTAAATGTAATAGGAATATCTAGTGAAATATAATAATTTTGTAACTATAACCCAACAATATTTGTACGACTTATAGTATGGACATTAAATTCAACAGGAATGTTTGGTTTTTCTCACAGAAACTCAGATTTTTGTATCGGAATAAATCTTGTTTAGCTAACAGTATTTTGATCTTTGTTTATGGTTGTAGTTGTTTGGAATAAAATATCGGTTTCCGACAAAGGAACGAACATGATGAAACAACGATTCGATAACTTTCAGCATTTTTTGGCCTCCTACCTAGAATTGAAAATTTTCGATTAACGTCTTGGATAACTCTTCCTGGAAAATACAAACAAGAAGAAAAAAGGGTTAGTATATGATTGAGAAACATAGTATAGGAAGGAACAGGAAAATAGGGGTTTAACAGGAAAACAGAGGTTGAAGTTAGGTTGGACCCGATCAGAGGAAGGAAGAAAGATTAGAACTGTAGCGATCTGCACCGACCGCCCAACATTTACCGTACCGCTCAACAGAGGGCGCCACCGAATAAACAAAACTCAAAAGATACTACCCAAAGGATTGACAAGCGACAGAAAAGGTTTGAGCAATTGTAGACAGTAATTCTGTTATCATATTCGCTAATATGAGTGCGGAACCAGGGAAAAAATGTCTTTTTATTGAGCGCTCGTTTTACTTACACGAGGGCAATATCATTTCGTCACGATGTCTGTATTTTTCGAATTTTGAGCCGAAAATGGTCTCAATCGACTATGTTCGACTCACTGATGACGAATCCGTCGGAAAATTCGAGTCTGTCCGTCCGTCCGGCCGTAAGCACGATTACTCTCGAACGTATCAACCTAGAGACTTGAAATTTTCAGTGTAGGTTCAGATCCCGAATGCCTCGGTTGAGTTTAATGGGCCAAATTCCACCAGGGGTTCCGTAAATATGGCCGTTCGAAGTTTTGTTTCCCTGATTACTTGAAAACTACAGATTCGATCGAGATGAAATTTTGCACTCAGATGGAAAATGAGGTGTTTTAGCTACATGCGAAATTTTGTCCAGATCGCATGAACAGAACCATAGAAACCATAGAAAATTGTAACTTTTGAACGGAAATGCCTAGGGACTTGAAATTTTCAGGATAGGTGTGGATCTCGAATGTCGTGATCACGTTCATCTATGAGCAAAATCATACTAGGGGTTCCGTAAATATGGTCGTTTGAAATTTAGGTTTCTTGATAATTTCGAAACTACGGATTCGATCGAGATGAAATTTTGTATTTCAATCGAGAATGATATATTAAAGCAATATTTTGTACAGATCGCATGACCAGAACCATAGAAAATTGTAACTTTTGAACGGAAAGGCCTAGGAACTTGAAATTTTCAGGGTGGGTTTGGATCGCGAATATCGCGGTCACGTTCATCAATGAGCAAAATTAGACAAGGGGTTCCGTAAATATGGCCTTTCAAAATATTATTTTCCTGATAATTTCGAAACTACTGATCGGATTGAGATGAAATTATGCACCTAGCTGAGGAATAATGTATTTAAACTACGCGCAGAATTTTGTCCAGATCGCATGACCAAAACCATAGATACCGTAGAAAATTCTAGCGAATTATCGAAAAAAAATTGATCACTGACATGAAGTCTAGAGTTTCGCCTAAGTTTCAGAATTTTTTTGACAGCTGTCGAAAATTCCTTCAATTGATTTCTAAAACTGGAAAATGCGAATCTACCTACAAGGTGGATGTACGAGCGCTCAAAAGCTCCTGACTTCACGGCAGTGCTTTTCGTAATTTTTTATTATGGAGTCTCTCAATACTAGTTTTCAACGAATATCTCTCTTATTCGTCAGAACAATATTATGTTATGGCTCGTATGTAGAAGTTCATTTCAATTTTGCGAATAATTTGAAACCAATAACAATTCTTAAAATATTTTGTTCAATAATCTATTTGATTTTCGCGAAATTCTTTCTCAAGGAGGGTTCTAAGATGAACAATCAAAAGAAATGTTTACACAATTATATTATCAATTAAATTCAATGAGACTAACTCTAAGTATCGAATAGAACTGAAATTAATGAATCCAACTAATGATTAATGAGTGCACTCACAGAGAAAAACTTTGTCCAAAATATGTTTCTTCATTTTTCCTTCGAGAGAACACTACTCATACATTCTTACAACTTGGAAATTTAATTTTCGTGCTTTCAAATTGGGATTGTATTTCTTCTTGGCAAGGTTTCAAATCTAAACTCTGATACTTTCCTTCTTCCAAAACCAATTGCGAACCAAAACTTTTTTGAAGGCTCAATTTTTCCTCTGACGTTTTTCGATCAACTGTCTCTACTTTTTCAAAAATTAACTTTCTTTCATATATTTCTTTGTATGCCAACATTCTTGATACAATTTTCTTATTTGCAGTTACGTTCCTCTTCACATCCACTTCTTCATTTCATATACATCATACACATAACTAATCAAAATTAATAATTTTAACAAATTCATATTCTTCTTTTCAAATGATAATATATCTCTTTGAAAATATAATAATGCAATATTTTATAAATTGATCAAATTTCTTCAATTGACGATGAGAAGTTTCAATTTTCATAACAGTAAATATACTTTATAATGAATATAATAGAACTTAAAATGTCTCGCCATTCCAGACACCACACCGCGAAGTCACTCTTCATCTTTAGATATAATGCATTACTACAGAAGATTCCTGGAAAATCTCAGGTTATAAGCTTCGAATACAACAAAATAGTACTGTAATATATGACAAATTGCAGTTTGGTTGCCTCAACTAATAAATGTGAAACTTGTTATTTCTAGAGGAATTGAACGACCGGAATTGTATCACGTAAAATCAACAAATATTCCTGTTGTCGCTTATATAGGGAGAATTTCCTGTAGAAGTAACCGAATTCCTGTTGTATAACCTGGAAAATTTTTTTGATTGTGTCAGAGAAATCCCTACATTTCGAGTGAAAAGTGCTCCATCAAGACAAAGTTTTCAAGTTTTTCCCCACTATTCCTGCCCAGGTCTACAAACTATTCATCATGAATATTTCCAATTCAATCGGAATATAAACTACGCGGCGAATAAAAATTGTTATCCCATCTCGGAGCGTCGTTCCGAGTTTCGATCGCCCGTCGTATACTAAATTATGCAACGTCTCTCACGGTATTTGCGAATGAAATTGTCGTGTGGAGCTCCCGAGAAGTCTCGGAATGGCGAGAGTGGATTGTTTCTATTTGCATTTAGAGAAAGAATTTCGCGAAATCGAATTAAACAATAGCGTGGGCCGTTTCGCGCGAGAACCGAGGAGGGTCTCCACTCTGTCCGATGAGGGGGAGATTGAATGCTCGAAACGTGGATGGCGCTCCGGCTGTCGGACGAAGATATATCCCGTGTTGATTGTTGGATTACGACTCGATGGGAAGCGACGAAGTGCTGAGATTGTTCGTAGGGAAAAAATCGTTGGGTGTTATTGTGGATACGTTGGATCATAACACCAGGGATTTTTCGAATAGTCCTCTTTTAGTGACGAGTATAAGATTTCTGAAGCCTTAACGCTCTCGCTTCAGATGTAAAGTCAATATATTCAGAAGATATACAGCTCCGCAAAAGTTGAGGAAGTTCAGAAATTTTGTGACCGTTTCAAAAGTTGCCAATTCTTCTCCACCAATGTTCATTTATGAGAAATCAAATGTTCACACTCTTATATCTGAGTGGTTTCTTTGCTTCTCGTTTGATAACTCTTTCAGTTCCAGGCAAGTTCTTATTGTTTGTGTTACTAAGAATTTTAGATCAGTTATTGTTTTACGTCCTTACAATCAACTTTGATTCGAAATCTGAAAACTTAGTGCGGATGAAGCCAATAGGGCTATTGGTATGATCGAGGCCGGACGTAATCCAAGAGATGTTGCTAATTTCTCTTGAGTTAGTGAAAATGCAGTTTCCGGCACGTCCATCGATATTGAGAAACTGAAAACGTGACCGAAAGACCGAGAAGTGGACGCCCAAGATCCACCAGATCGGTTTCTGGCTGTGTCCACCCGTAGAGAGCCTTTGAGTAATTGTTGAATTATGCAACAGCGGCTTCTGAACGCATCTGGTGTTTTGGTTTCGACGTTAATCTACATTCTCGACGACTTTTGAGAAGGATTCCACTAACTCTATGTGAATAGGATTTTTGTATTAAATTTTTTGATTCTTCACTACCCAAAACGTAAACTGTCGACAATTCCTGGGAGATTACAAAATTTCTTCCTGGAATGACGCCAAAGGTTTATCGTGAGAAATAATAACTCAGAAGTTCGAGAAATGTTCGACCATGAAATGAATAAATATTGAATTTCACATTCGGACGATTCGAAAAATTCAAATCTTCTTCACGGTTGGAAAACCCGGTCATAATTCCTCTGTGATTTATGCAACCCCAACTTTTTGCCCCGTAATTCCGTTCCTTCACCTTAAATTACATTACAGAATTCAATTTTCTTTTCTCCAACCAATTCCGTGAATTTACCTCCGAGCTGGATAAGATTCAGAAAAATTATACGTTGTTAACTTCAAAATGAAGTAACGAGAATTCACGGCACCCCATTGAACCCGAAAAATAAAAGTGAATGTTGAGAAGAGATAAGGCGAATAATATATTACAGTTGTGAGACAGAAAAGAATTAAGATACGGCAGTAATGCGACTGCGAGACTTGCATGAAGAAGCTGCCCGTTAAAAATTGCCCTTTCGGGTAAGTTGCAGAGATAAAATATTTAATAATGATAGCAGACAGGCGGATGATGAATTTGTCAAGTTAGCTCGGTTTTTCATTTCTGCGCACGTGAGGTGAAAAGCTTGTTGTAAATGACTTCAAGAATCAGTCGGCAACCAATTTCTCTTCCACGAAGATTCTGCACGTTTTCTAAATTGAAATTCCAGAAGGATTCATCTCGGAACTTGTACATGAAAGGTGTATATCCTTGGATAAACCGAATATTTTCTTTATTTTGAAATTAAATTTACGAATGATATTTCAAATGCATTTTCTGTAGAAAAGTTATTCGAAGATAATCTGACAAGCAGGCCAAAAAATCAATACATGTAAACCCCACAGAACATCAAATTCATTATTCGCAACTGTAGGCCGGTTTCGGCTTATTAAGCCTCATCAGTACAGTAGAGCGATGATAAACTCGATGTGAAGGACAGATGCTTCAAAACTCTCCAACAGCAACCGTCCCCATTTCACAGAAAGGTTCTAGTCTTACAAAGAGAATAGGAGTCCTTAACCCGGCAAATTGGAAAAATATAATCTTTCCTACATTTTTGCTAAGGCTGAAGTTCCTCTCATAATCCCAAATTAGTTCAAAATGATGCACCTGAATTATTTCGAGTGAAAAATTTCGATTCCAATCTGACGAACCGAATTTAATATCCGAGGAACCAAATACCCGTCGAGTATATATGTGGCGCATGTGCGAAAATTAAAAACCAATTTCAACATCAATTTTGCGACGTCTGGCTCAATTTCCGCAATCAATTTTCCTTGCTAATATCTGAGCTAACATCCCTAAAGTTTTCGGATGATTTAATCAACACGTCAAATTGAAATTCTCGCAGTGGGCTGATTGCGAATATTAATCTTTTTCTGGGGGGCCAGTGACGGTTATTTTCTGTTTTCCCGAAATGACTCAACAATTCGTTAATCGGATTCTGCGTTCGAGGACCGAATTAACTCCTCGTAATGAGATTGCCGGTTGCTAATTTCCGGAGTTTTTCGTTTATTATCACGAAAAACAGCGGAAAGGGTATTTGGGGCAAATTCGGCACTCGACAAAGGGATCTGAACGCGCTCCTCGGTTATTGAAAATATAAAAAAAATATACAGATTGTCCTTAATATCTTAACATTGAGATTTCAGGTAAAAATACCATAGAATTTCGTCTCGATATAATTATGTATGCTTATAATACGAACTGTCTTTAAAACAATGTCTTTCTTAAAAAGTAAACTACGGTTCCTATGTGATGGGACTCGCAAACTTGCACTTTTGGCACGAGTCTCATGGGAAACGCGAAATTGCACTTCTGCCCACTGTTTACGGTGGTTAGACGGTCATTCTTGGTATGTCTAGAAATGTACTGAGCTTTATGAGAAGTTCAGCTACTTCCTCGAAGTAGGAATGTACAGGCTGTGCGCTGTGCCTTGAAAAGGTGATGCCGTAACAATATTTCATAGCTTACTAGAAAATTTCAATTCGATTGAATCGGTATTTTTTGAATAACTGGGAAAAAAATATCAGATGGCTATATCGTCGCTAACACAACGAACTGACGTAACTCAAAAATAAAAATTTTTCAGTACGATGTTGGAAGGATTATTTCCGCCCAATGCGATCAAGTATTACAGATTTATTTATTGAGTTGCAATGAATCATATTGCAACTCAATTACTCGGTAAATAAATCTGTAATACTTGATCGCATTGGGCAGAAATAATCCTTCCAACATTGTATTGAAAAATATCTATTTTTGAGCTCGCCAGTTCGTTTTGTTAGCGACAATATGTATCTACGAAATCCTTCGGCGGATCATCATCAGAATAACCGGACTAGTCGGACCAAAACTCGAGTTTCTCAGTTTTCATTATGCAAAATTCAACAAAATCCAACAGGAAAAAAATTCACAAACCATTCGCCTAAATGATAATCCGATAATAAAGCTTCATGAAAACACCATGAAAAATACGGACGTCCGGAATGATTAATTCGGACCTAATGAAAATGGACGCTTCACACCCCTAGCTTCGACGCTCCATTTAGTTCGCGTTGCCAAAATTCATACTCATAAACAAGAGCATCAAAGCCCACGGTTCGTTGCAGAGTATTACAATTTGGCTAACTTGATTGAAGCGATGACAATGTATAAATTCACAACTATATGTACCGTTCTGTTTCGCTGGACGAGTTCACGAAGAAGTCATTTTGTGCTTGCCCCAATCATTAAAAAATATATTACGCAACGATTATGTAATAATTGAAAGTGATAAACGAACTGAGATACGGAACGAGCCGATTGCGAGTTTCGTTCGGTTTATGCAAGTGTATTAATAGCCATTACATGAGAGTTGCATACGCCCGATAAATAATAAAGAACCGTAAATACTATATTGATATTTGTATTGAACACAATAACAGTAAATACCTACGTACTCGTAAATATTACAACCGGCAATATCGTCATTCCAAGCACAGCCTTTTTATGAGTTGTTTACACTACATCCCTTATCTCCTCCAGCTTGTTTTGAAGGGCGGCTTCTCTGATGATGATGGTTCATAATGATCGATTTGTTTAGATTTTTAAGCCACATCTGTGGTATTTTAAAAACAATTTGTATTGCCAAGAATTCATTAATCGGAGTTTTGAGCTCAAGAAGTGGAAGAAAAATTGGGGAATCTTATGTTATTCTACATAAATATTGATTTCTTTCGATTGTGAAGAGAAGAGCAAAAAATTTAAATTTAAATGTTCATTTAGTGTGTATCCAGATTTGAAGTGTTATAAGTTTTGATTTTTTTTTTATATTCTGACTTTTTTGTGCCTCAAAAGCAAACGCTGTACATTCGTTGAAGTCGCAATTAGGTGAAATTATCAAAGTTCTTCGCTAGCTCAAAAAATCGTCCCTGGTAAATTCGATAACAAATTATGAATTCATCATATAACTTAACTTCTGGGAAATTCTGTTAAGTAAAATAAACCGAATTAATCAATATTTGCAAGAAAAACAACTAGATATATCTAAAGGCTCACGAATGATACTTGGACTATTGAACGAACTGAAAGCTAACAGAGAAAACTTTTTTATGCCATTGATGGAACTTTCGAAAAATGAAGCTGATAAAATTGGAATCGAAGCAAAGTTACATCAATCGAGAAAACGAAAAAAACCCAAAATGCCAGGGGAACTAGCCAGTGATGAAGCTCATCTTTTTGATGCAAACGCAAAACTGAGGAATTGGACTATAATTATTCAAATTGAAAAAAGATTTGTTGCTTTGAACGAAGTGGCAAACGACTTCAGTTTTTGAGCGCTCGTACTACTTACACGAGGGCTATATCATTTCGTCACGATGTCTGTATTTTTCGAATTTTGAGCCGAAAATGGTCTCAATCGACTATGTTCGACTCACTGATGACGAATCCGTCGGAAAATTCGAGTCTGTCCGTCCGGCCGTCCGTCCGTCAGCACGATAACTCTCGAACGGATCAACCTAGAGACTTGAAATTTTCAGTGTAGGTTCAGATCCCGAATGCCTCGGTTAAGTTCGTTAATGGGCCAAATTCCACCATGGGTTCCGTAAATATGACCGTTCAAAGTTTTGTTTCCCTGATTACTTGAAAACTACAGATTCGATCGAGATGAAATTTTGCACTCAGATGGAAAATGAGGTGTTTCAGCTACATGCGAAATTTTGTCCAGATCGCATGACCAGAACCATAGAAACCATAGAAAATTGTAACTTTTGAACGGAAATGCTTAAGGACTTGAAATTTTCAGGATAGGTGTGGATCTCGAATGTCGTGATCACGTTCATCTATGAGCAACATTATATAAGGGGTTCCGTAAATACGGTCGTTTGAAATTTTGTTTTCTCGATAAATTCGAAACTTCGGATTCGATCGAGATGAAATTTTGTATTTTAATCGAGAATGATATATTGAAGCAATATTTTGTCCAGATCGCATGACCAGAACCATAGAAACCATAGAAAATTGTAACTTTTGAACGGAAAGGCCTAGGAACTTGAAATTTTCAGGGTGGGTTTGGATCGCGAATATCGCGGTCACGTTCATCAATAAGCAAAATGAGACTAGGGGTTCCGTAAATATGGCCGTTCAAAATATTTTTTTCCAGATAGTTTCGGAACTACTGATCGGATTGGAATGAAATTATGCATCTAGCTGAGGAATAATGTATTCAAAGTACGTGCAAAATGTTGTCCAGACCGCATCACCAAGACCATAGATATCGTAGAAAATTCTAGCGAATTATCGAAACAAAATTGATCAGCTGAAGCAGCGACATGAAGTCTGGAGTTTCGCCTAAGTTTCAGAATTTTTTTGACAGCTGTCAAAAATTCCTTCAATTGGTTTCTAAAACTGGAAAATGCGAATCTACCTACAAGGTGCATGTACGAGCGCTCAAAAGCTCCTGCCTTCACGGCAGTGCTTTTCGTAATTTTTTGAATGGTAGTGTCATTCAAACTATGAATATTGACGATTCGAAGAAAAGTGCTGCAGATCTTAAAATAAATGTTCGTTTTTATTACATAAATATAAATATTTCATTTTGTTTTTTCAGAATTTGTTTTATTTTTATGCATTTCATTTAAAATGTATATTTCAATGTTTTCAATGAAAAAATTTTTCCATAAAAATGTGTATTATTTTGAAACTCTTACGTTAATATATAACTAGCATTATGAAAAAAAAATACCATAAGAAAATATGATGGATAAAAAAAAATCAACGCAAATGGGGGGGCGCTGTATAATATATTGCCACAGGCGCAATAGTACCTAGATACGGCCCTGCTGATTGTATTGGAAATGCTGATTTTATTCTGAATCGAATTTTCGATGTAGCCAAACTTCAGTGAGATATCATACATGAGATTTGCAACAGAAAATGTCACATGAAACACATGGTCGGAATGTTGACGGTTATTCTTCAATTTTTTCTTGATTTCACGAAATTTGTTGAATAAGGCAGTGGACATTTCGAACAATTTTTATATGTAGTGGTAGTCTGTCTTCTTTACTTGTTTTCATAAAACCTGTAGTATTCAAATTTGGTTTATTCCTTCAACATTTTTTTGAATCGACATATAAATTCATGATTTTCATGAGAATTACTCCAATATTCAATCATAAAGAGCTTCAAAATAGAGCAAATTCAGGTTTGGAATATTTCGACTTTTTCGTTGTTATCTTGTAAGCCATGATATTAGGGCAGAAGACAAGCAGCAAGCACAAAAGTTGATATGCCATTCGAAAGCCAACTAAATGGGGTATTTTTCGCTGGAAACAAAATATGTCCTTAATTGATGATTTTTCATCGATAAAACCATTGGAAAAATATTTTTATTCACTTCAGAATCGTTATATTCATCTCCTTACCACGCCCGCATTAAAGAATTTTTTGGCACACAGAAATACTTATCTTGTAGCAAATATAATGCTGTTTCCAGATATGTGGTCAACTTCGATGAGGCTACAAGGATAACTGAATTATTACTGATTATATGGAAAAACCTAAAATATTCCGTGAAACCAAAAAATGTTAAATTGAAGAATAACAGTCAACATTTCGACCATGTTATATGACATTTTTTGTTTCAAATCACATATATGATCTCCCCCTGAAGTTTTGTCCTATTAAAAGTAGACACCCTGTATACTTTGTGAAATATTGATGAGAGATGAAACGTTTGAGCAGTAGAGCAGAAAATTAACAGCCTCTTTTCGGTTGGACATCCGAGAATTAATAACCTCGTTATTGACTGAACTGGCGTCGTCATGAAGAACAGTTCGAGTATTTCTGGATTTCTATTCTTATTGCCTCTCAATCGGAACTGAAAATGTGAAATCATCACGTTTCAACACTCGCCTCATTATTTCGGTAATAATGACAGGATGGACCGGCATTCTGAAGTGTGGGACGATTTGTCATCTTCACCGTGAATTCCCAGGGGTATCATCTGTTCTGTACTAATGGTGCCTGGCCATGGGGGACGCGCACTGACAACAGATTATGTCATTTTACTGGCGCATGAAATGGTTTACTTCTTTTGCCGATTGGTTAGGCGACTTTCTTCAACAGAACATTGACATTACAGCATCGATTCTGTCAGCTGAAGAATGCTGAAGAACCTTATCAAGGTGCAGCGAAGACGCATCAGCTTCCGCTTTCATTTCCTCCATGGAATTCAGACAACCGATTATGTACCCCTTTGAGGGCGTCTTAATTTCGAGATACTTTTGCGAACAACGATTAAAAGGAATCTACACTTCAATAAGCTTTCTGTAACGCGGAATAGAATGGGAGTCAAAGCTGAGTCTGCATTATTAGATAAGTTATTGCAGCCTCGCTTCCCGCGCTTCAAGTTTTCCTATCGCGAAAACTAATATCTAGGAAAACTTTACCCGACCGTGAAAGAAACATCGTTCTCGTCAAAAATTCACAGATATAAATCGGTTAGACAGTTCGAGCAGTGACGGGGAAGTGAGAGACGGAAACTACCGGAGTTTATTTTACTTTTCAATCTCATTCGGATGAAGTGAAGACGAAATGGCAGATAACCTCGGCGTATTCTGTTTGTATATCTGGAATTCCCGATGAAAACGTTGTTTCGTATTTATACATCGGGAGATGGGGATTTGCGCATGATGTAGTGGAATGCTGCGAAAAATGGAAATGCCGATTTGGTTGGTTGTTCAGCGGAATAATCAAGATGAAGTTCCTCCTCTTTGAATGGTCCACTACTGGGTTGCTTTGGGACGTTCGATTAAAACTTTTGAATCGATTTGTTCAGAAAGTGCAGAAAGGCTCATTAACAACAGCTCATTAACGGCAAAAAAGATTTTTTTCCGTCGACCATAGAATAAAAGCTCATTTTAACGCACTCGAAATCATCCATTAATGACCCCTATTAATGCATGATTTCTTGTATTAATGCATGATTATCATGGCAACCGATTATAAAATATTTAGTCGGAGCATAGATGCACGATGCATAGAGCACGATCGAGCTGTCAAATTTATTTATTCGCTTTCGATCAGAATCTGATTTTATCCGTTACGCTATTACATAATGAATAACGAAGGAAATATTCCTTTGACACCGCCAGATGTGACGAAAACTGCTGAAGCAGCAACTTTGAGTCTGCTTCCTGAAAAGAGCCGCCATTTATATGAGAAAACCTATGCTGAATTCAGATCTTGGTGCAAGGACAAGAAGGTTCGGAACTTTACGGAAACGGTTTTGTTGGCATACTTTACTGGTATTGCAGAAAAGGGGCATCTAGCAAGCCTATGGCCAAAATACTCGATGCTGAAATCAACACTAAATGTGAAAGACAATACTGCAATGAGCAGATACCACAAACTGGTGATGTTTATTAAACGGAAAAGAGAGGGATATATCCCAAAAAAATCAAAAGTTCTCGAAAAAGAATATGTGAGAGAGTTCATAGCGAATGCTCCTGATAGTGTTTTCTTGATGTCGAAGGTAAAAATAAAACTCAATTGAATTATTCCAACTTATTCTCATTATCTCGTTATAGTGAAATAACTATCATTGTTTGATTTGTAGGTCGCTTTGATATTCGGAGTAGCGGGTGCATTGAGAAAAGATGAATTGTTGAGGTTGCAGAGAAAGGATGTACAAGATATGGGATCGAGATTTGGTCAGGAACCTTGAGATTAAGATTTATTTGCTCATCAAGGTTGATGCCTTTCGTAACGAAAGGGGTCAACACAAAGGTAATATCAAAGAAAATAACAATATGGTGGAGGGTAAGAAGAGACTTATACCAAAACCTCAAGCAGTAAGAATGGCTGAAGAAGATGCTGAAATAAAAAGAATCTCCGAACCCTATATAACTCGAAGAAAACCCGAGGCAAAGATGTACGAATTTTCGTCCCTCCAACCCTTCAACGATGATAAATTCTGACCAAAAAGAACTCCAATTGTACTCATCACCTCGAGCAGCATTCCAAGGGTCTGCACTATAATTTTCCATGTGAAGGTTGCTTCAATATCCAGCACTGAAACATCCCATCTCATCCTTCCCAACCTCATTAAACGTGAAAGATCCACAAAAGACTGAACATAGTTCGAATTTCTCTCGCTGAAAACTCGACCGCAGTCGCTCTCGGTATCATTCACGAGTTCCTTCAACTATTCCTCGAACACCTCTCCGACTGAAAATACTCGGTCCAAATCCTTCGTCCCATCATAGCGGCTGAATTGGCGATAACAATTGAATCCTTTCTCTCTCGGTACCCTTACATCGAGGGAGTCGAATCTAGCGGGCCGGATAATAGATTCAATTAACGTCTTATATTGTTTTATTTTATATGTATTTACTAACAAAAGGAAATCGCGCCATTGTCTTAACTGGGGCACTTTGATCGGAGTAACCGCAAAGTAAATTTAATTAATGGCGGATGTAGATGCCTCTTGGATTACGCTCAGCCGCTATTGTAGGTGGCGCTCGCCCACGGCTACACATCATTGATTGGGGTGGTAATGGTTATCTTACGGAAACGAACCTTGAGGAAGGAAGGGTTGATAAAAATAATTTTCATTCACCGCAGTCTACGTTGAGAATTTGATTATGTGACGATGAAACCTTCCACTCGACTAATTCAAGATCTTAGAACAACCAATGTGCACATTCCTTGATGATAAACGTTTTATGTGCATAAATAAATTCGACATTTTATCCGCCATCTGTTTGGCTGACAACTCAAGAGACGAGCAAGAAGATAATGGAAGCTGTGTTTTCATTTATATCACTCAATTGCACTGGCACAATCTCAATCCCGGCCTGAATTATTGCAGAATAACCTCAGACTCTGAGCTAATTATAATCCCAATGTCCTAACTGAACAGTTGAAATCATTCAGATCTATAGTAAATATCAACTCGCCCTGTCGAGCCAATGCTTATAATAGCCCACGTATATAGAAATAAAGGAACGAGTTACTCAAGTCCTCACAATTTATCCTTCCGGGTATGAAAGAGCAGCAATTGAAGAGTGCATGAACAACAAACTTATTGTAGAAAAGCAGATATATGAAACAGGTGTTCTTGTGTAGTGTTTCAAGTGGTCATAATGCTAGAAGATAATGTGCATGAAGGACGAGGCTGTGTATTGTGAATGCAGGAGATTGTGGTCCAGAAACAATAAAAAAAGTATTTGAGTCCAATTTTTCTTTTTCTATCTATTCTATTCTGAGGAATACCTAAATACAGTTCTTTTGGAGTATTGAGACATTTTCTGTAATCTTGAAAAAAACGTATCCTTGGGCTGGATATTCTTTGAAGAATCACCACTTTCCCTTATTTCTTATCCCTATTTTTCCTTCAAATCCGTTTAACTGGGCAAAATGAATTATTCATTTATAGCCTTTATGATAGCGGAATATAAATTTTGATTGTAAAATCTGAAAATGTAAAACAAAATCTATTATAAGACTTTAAAATCGTTGAAAATTATCACTTCTAAATTTAGACCAGGCAATAGATATTTTTTCGTGACAAAAATCGTAGAAGAAAACTGTGAGTGTGGGTGGTCCGTGAATGTTCAGTTATATGTTTTCGACTCTCAAATATGATCACTTTTTTTTTATTTCGAAAAAACACCAAAAAAAATGACGATAAGCACTGCCGTGAAGTCAGGAGCTTCTGAGCGCTCGTACATCCACCTTGTAGATAGATTCGCATTTTCCAGCTTTAGAAATCAATTGAAGGAATTTTCGACAGCTGTCAAAAAAATTCTCAAACTTAGGCGAAACTCCAGATTTTATGTCAGTGCTTCACCTGACCAATTTTTTTTCGATAATTCGCTGGAATTTTCTACGGTATCTATGGTCTCGGTAATGCGATCTGGACAAAGACTCGCACGTAGTTTGAATTAATTATTCTTCAGCTGGGTGTAAAATTTCATTCCAATCCAATCAGTTGTTTAGAAATTATCACGAAAAACATATTTCGAACGGCCATATTCACGGAACCCCTAGTATGATTCTGCTCAAAGATAAACGTAAACGCGACATTTCAGATCCACACCTATCCTGAAAATTTCAAGTCCCTAAGCCTTTCCGTTCGAATGTTAAGATTTTCTATGGTTTCTATGGTTCTGGTCATGCGATTTGGAGAAATGTAGCTTGAATATATCATTCTCCATTAGTATACAAAATTTCGTCACGATCGAATCTGTAGTTTTGAAATTATCAAGAAAACTAAATTTCAAACGGCCATATTTACGGAACCCCTTGTATAATCCTGCTCATAGATAAACGTGATCACGACATTCGAGATCCACACCTATCCTGAAAATTTCAAGTCCCTAGGCATTTCCGTTCAAAAGTTACAATTTTCTGGTCATGCGATCTGGACAAAATTTCACATGTAGCTTGAACAACTCATTCTCCATTTGAGTGCAAAATTGCATCTCGATCAAATCTGTTTCCAAGTAATCAGGAAAACAAAACTTTGAACGGCCATATTTACGGAACCCCTGGTGGAATTTGGCCCATTAACGAACTCAATATAGGCATTCGGGAACTGAACCCACACTGAACATTTCAAGTCTCTAGGTTGTTCCGTTCGAGAGTTATCGTGCTTACGGACGGACGGCCGGACAGACTCGAATTTTCCGACGAATTCTTCACAGTGAGTCGAACATACGAACGTACTATACTTTTCCTTTCAAAATCCGTTTTGTAAATTGAAATCGGACAACTTCCGACGCATCCAGCCATTCCGCAAAACAGTGCCCGAAATAATTCAAATCGCAATTACGCAAAAACTATTCATCCGACAACGTCTGGGTCGTGCACACTCGAAGTACCTATTAACTTCTACTTTCATCCGGAAAACCGACGCTATATTTCCGAAAATGGCGTTGTTAAGAATTTTTGAAAAAACGCCGATTTTTACGGTTTTTTCGACTTTTCTACGGTAAGAATGTCCGAATTGAGTTGCATTAGCACTCGTTTCCTTTGTCTACTTTATTTTCTACAATTCGTCTATTTGAAGTGTCAGCATCGCTCCATTGGTTCAGCTTTCACAAGCAAAAAACTAAAAAAACAATGTTTTTTGGTGTTTTTTCGAAATTCAAAGAAAAGTAATCATATTTGCGAGTCAAAAACATATCGCGGTTTTCTTCTACGTTTTTTGTCACAGAATGACTTTTTATCTGCTCTATTGCCTGGTCTGATTCACTTATTTGAATTTTCGATATCATCAATTTCGACTGCATTTGATTGATCGGAAATTCCCGGAAACTGCACGTGGGTGTTGAAGAAACGTATGAGGATTCATTCCAGCCCTCGGATCGCTACATTTTTTGCCAAAATCCGCTCGAGTTCGAGACGAATCTCAAAGTTTGAAGTAATTATCGAGAGTAACATCAGAGGATATGTGCGGTGAATTTTTTCCTCGGGATGTTTATTCTTCAAAAGGAATAGCTAGAAAGCAGAATTTCCATATAAAACTCATTTAATCGATGCCTTATATAATATCGTTGACGTATGGAAAATAGAGCGATTTCATTATCAGTATCAAAGCAGCTTGCGGAAACCTTAAACTTCGACAGAATCTAGATAACATGGTAATGTTGAGCCGAACTTTTACGTCGACGTTATTGAAATCATTTCGAAGTTACGACATGTATAATGAATACGTTGGAATTTCGAATTCAACCTAATGCAGTTTCCCTCCTCAAAATTGAATAAATTAGAATATTTACCTTTTGGGGGCGGTTAAAAGTCGGGCACTCCGTGAAAGCTTACCTGAAACAGAAAAGAAGTTCTTCAGAATCTGCATATTTCAAGGGAGGACTTTGAAAATGATTGAGGTCGTTTACAATCCAAATTTTGTACGGAATTGGGATGAGCCAGGCGGGTTAAGTTTTCGCTCCGGCTGTTATTATTGCGGTGTCCTCCATTATAATCCGATTATTTGTCGGGAGAGGTACAGACTCACGAAATCTCATCTGCTTTCCACGAAGAAAATTCATTGGATAAACAGGTTAGCTATTTCAATGTCCCGAGGAAACATCGACATTGATTTTTATCTTTGTGTTTCTCTGCCAGGAGTAGTGCCAAGCCCTTGTCAATGTTCTCTCCACTTTGTACTTTCCTGGAATATCAAGACTACATGGGCCATGGACAACTTCTATAACAAGCCGATTTACCTCGAAAGATCTTCCACGAAATCGGCTTTGATAGTTCGTTTTCATCGAATACATGCGAAATTCACTAGATATAATATGCGCCAGTCAACTCTCAGCTAAGAAATAACAATAGCCCGAAGTATCAAAAGCTTCGAAGTGGAAATGCATGGATTTAATTACGTATTTGCACTGACAGCAAGTAGACAATAGAAGACGCTCCTACCGGTTTTCGGTGCCTAGTCAGGGGTTATCCCGGGCCTAGATTGACACTACTCGTAACCCGAACGTTTCGACGATGTTACGTAAATTTAGGAACCTCAATGCGAACCGTTCATTACGCGGATACTGTCGAGGTATTGTTCTTTATATTTTCAAGGCTTATGTAATGTGTAATAGATAATTCATCTGGAATGATAGACGATTTGCACTTCCTACGTAATTTGAATTCTGTATCACTCTGCTTGCTTCTTTGTTCATCCGTACCACCACACAACTTGATGTAATTGTCAGGTTTTTACATAACTAGTTGAAAATCCCTATCGAACATCATTGATGTGTGATTGCTCTGAAAGGACCGTTGAGAATAAGGAAAACCGTTTTTTTATGTTTGTAATAAGGTAGCTCTAATGAATATGAAACAATGAATAAACTTATTCAAGAGTAGTTTATGAATTATGAGGTGTTCTTTAAGGTTGTACACTACTTTCATTCGCCCTATGCATCGTTTATATTTTTTGTAATCCAATCCAACCGAGGCGGATAATTTAAACCTACTTCAACAATTACTGGCGATTAAAAAAAAATAGAAATTTCTTTCATTATCGAAAAGTTGTTCTCATTAGCCATCGATTTGTTAATTTGATTTTAATCCATCACCTTTCAAATCGGATATATGTTCATGTATAAATATTCGAAAGGTTTTGGATCAAAATCAAATCAACAAATCGATGGCTAATGAGAAAAACGTTTTCATAATGGAAAAAAATCCAATTTTTTCCTTCTTAATCGCCAGTGAAGTAAGTTAAAATTATCCGCCCTGGATTACACGGAAAAGTATTGAATTTTTATTCGAAAACGTTCAAGGAAACTTAATTCAACATGCCGTTTAGGAACGATCATTGAAACAATTATTGTAATGCAAATGAAAGAAGTGTACAACCTTGAGGAATATTTTACAGAAATGCAGAATTGAAATACCCTTTGATCGAAATCTCCTCATTTCTTGGTTTTTGACCAGGGCTTTTCTTCTGCATTTTCTATTATTACTGTAAGTTCTTTATCTTTCTCAAAATCCATTTCTTCTGAAGTCTGTTTTCCCTCATATCAATTCTATCTCTCATTCCCTTCAATTCCCTTGACTTTTCTTCTATTTTAATCTGCAATCTCTCTGAAATTTCTTCCATTTTTTCGAATTTCTTTTTTATGTCTTGTTTTATTCTATCTGTATTATATTTTATTTCTTCTTTCATTTCTTGATTAATTCTTTTTGAATCATCCTTCATTTATTCGAAATTCTTATTCATCTCCATTGATAAATTAATTAATAATACATTAGATTCTGTTTTGTTTGTTCTTCTCCAATTCTTGTGCCTCATCTTCTTCATCATCTTCTTCCCCTAACAAAGTTTTACTTCTTGTTTCCATTTTGAGACAGATGATGCAAATATTTAATAAAAAAAAATTATGTGTGTTAATGAAAAAAAAAAAACTCAAATTATTCACCTTTATCCAAGCCAATCACCTTATTCGAGTCACGCGTTGGGCGCCATTTGTTGTTATGGCTCGAATGTGACAATTAAAGAAATTTTTTATAATTTTGAAAATAATTCAAATCCAATAACAATTTCTGATAATTCTGTTCAATATTCTATTCAATTTGCCCGAAACTCTTCCTCAAGGAGGGTTCTAAGATGAACAATCCAAAAAAATATGTTTACACAATTATTTTATTAACAATTAAATTCCATAAGATTAACTCTAACTATCGAATGAAACTAAAATCAATAAATCTAACCAATGAACAACGACGAGTGCACTCAAATAGAAAAACATTGTCCAAAATATGTTTCTTCACTTTTCCTTTGTGAGAAAACTGGAACGCTGCTCTTATATTCTTGAAACTTTGAAATTTGATTTTCGTGCTTTCAAATTGCAATTGTATTTCTTCTTGGCAAAGTTTCAAATATGAATTCTGATGTTTTCTTTCTTCCAGAACCAATTTCGAACCAAAACTTTTTGAAGGATTGATTTCCACTCACGTTTCTCGATCAACTGTCTCTCCTTGTATCACAAATTAAATTTATATTGTATATTCCTTGGCATGAAGCATTCTTGATTCACTCTGTTCAGTTTATGATTCCAAATTGCATTTTTACAAATTTTCTTACATATTTTTTATTATGTGAACCCCCTTTGAAAATTTAGTAATGTTTTAGATAATTGATATTGGCGGGTTAAATGTCCTGAATCGACTAAGAATTCGAAATATATTTTCCTTATTTATTACTGGAATTTAATTTTATGATTTCCGCTTATATATTTATAGGTATTTCAAATTTCATGCATATTTGGTGAATCATTTGAGTTCATTCTTTAATCGTAAAAAAATATAACTATGTTTTGATTTCCATAACAATACATTCTAATGTTTTTTATCTACCCCATATTAACTCATCTACCCCAAATTATGTGCACAATAATCCGAACCCATGTCTTCTTGCGTCGAGGTCCGGGTCTTTAGGTCCGGTGAAATATTGCGTCGAATTACATTCCTCCGGACCCGCTTCTTAGCTGGTAAAATGCACCGGAAGACGTATAGCAGAACGTTTGGCGGTAAATTTCACCCAGGGAGCATATATCCGTTAATGCCCCTATAAATTATACCTTTCTGGAAGATCTTGTATGCAGAAGAAGATTAATATTTCGGTTTTAATCAAGGACTACAGATTTTCTGGTATTTTCTACCGTCGACCAGGGACCTCTAGGATTATATTGTATGAAAATGAATCATGGGAATAATGAACAATGTCCGTATTTTCAAACTGAAATATGTATGGTCGAATTTTCTGACATATTGTCACTTTCACATCACACTCAATTTTTTTCACAATGATATGCGTATCTCTTGTGAAGATAATGAAAGCATATTCAACATCAATCTTCTGGGTTCATCTGAGCATATCGCTTTATAGATGTTCCCAGTAATTATCTTCGAGCCGACAATTAATGTTAACAAGAACAGATTATTCGGTTAAGACCAAGAAGAAAGTGGACTCGCATGTTTTCTGCTAGGAACCGAGTATCCTATTTATAAGCGACCTTGAAATTGAACCCGTAAGACAAATTTAGCTCCCGTTTAATTACAGAAACATTATTGTTCATTATGGCGTGGTTGTTGCACAATACATAATTTCAGGGCGATTTTCTGGGTTGTTAATATCTTCCTCTATGCATGCAGGTATATAATGTTAAGTGTATTCTACACCTCATATCATCAGCGCGGTAATACGGAGCTGAATATGATTCTGTAGTGAGGAATAGACACTTTAGCGATGTCTGACACTGTATTACAATGTTGTTGAATAGCTCGCTCATTATGATATTAAGTATGATCAGGTTACTTTATGGTTTGTATTGAAAACGGGTTATATTAACCACATCTATGATATTTTATGAAAAAAGAAGCCAGTCACGCGTTATTTTTTGCGTGATGAATGATGACATAAACACGACGGTATGAATAATAGTATATATATTAAACGATCATTTAATGATAGTTATTAATGCATGCATTAACCGGGATATAAAACAAGCCGAAGGCGAGTATCCTATGGTTTATGCGAGTGCATTATTAACCATTACTTTTTTTCTACACCCGATTTTTGTGGCTCTTGTTCATAAAACAAGCGCGCAAAGACCGAAGTGGAAATAGTTTTCCCATCAACGCTCTGAAGATGGAATGAAATGTATTGATATTGTTATGAATATCTCATTTAAAAAAATAATTAGGTTAGTATCTGAATATTTCGACCAATTGCGAAAATGAATTCAAGGGTATAGTATTATATTTAATTGCTGTTAAAAACTTCCAAGTGCCAGGAACAAGAAAAAACGTTAGCCAATTTTTGGGGAAAGTATATTTTCACCATAAATTTAGACCACACTGTGCGATTACTCTTGACCCACTTCCTAATCTATTAAGGAAAGATGTGAAATTCATTTGGTCAAAAGAATGCAGAGAAGCCTTTGAAAAAATTGAAGCATTGCTGTGCTCGCAACCAATATTGAAACTATTTAATCCAAATGTTCCAATTGATATTTATACTGATGCAAGCATTATTGGATTGAGTGCTGTGTTAAAACAAAAAGATGAAAATTGGGATAGTAAAGCAGTAGCTTAATTTTCGAAAAAATTGACTGGGACAAAAAAAAAAATTACGAAAAGCACTGCCGTGAAGGCAGGAGCTTTTGAGCGCTCGTACATGCACCTTGCAGGTAGATTTGCATGCTCCAGTTTTAAAAACCAATTGGAAAGATTTTGACAGCTGTCAAATAAAATTTCAAACTAACGCGAAAATCCAGACTTCACGTCTGTGCTTTGGTGACCATTTTTTTTTTCGATAACTCGCTAGTATTTCCTACGGTATCTATGGTCTTGGTAATGCGATCTGGACAAAATTTCTCACGTAGTTTGAATACATTATTCTTCATATATGAGCAAAATTTCATTTCAATCCAATAAGTATTTTCGAAATTATCAGGAAAAATATAGTTTGAACGGCTATATTTACGGAACCCCTAGTCTAATTTTGCTCATTGATGATAGTGATCGCGAAATTCGCGATCCGAACCTATCCTGAAAATTTCAAGTCCCTAGGCCTTTCCGTTCAAAAGTTATGATTTTCTATGGTTTCTATGGTTCTGATCATGCGATCTGGAAACAATGTAGCTCGAATATATCATTCTTGATTTAAATACAAAATTTCGTCACGATCAAATCCATAGTTTCGAATTTATCGAGAAAACAAAATTTCAAACGACCGTATTTACGGAACCCCTTGTATAATGTTGCTCATAGATGAACGTGATCACGACATTCGAGATCCACACCTATCCTGAAAATTTCAAGTCCCTAGGCATTTCCGTTCAAAAGTTACAATTTTCTATGGTTTCTATGGTTCTGGTCATGCGATCTGGACAAAATTTCGCATGTAGCTAAAACACCTCATTTTCCATCTGAGTGCAAAATTTCATCTCGATCGAATCTGTAGTTTTCATGTAATCAGGGAAACAAAACTTTGAACGGCCATATTTATGGAACCCCTGGGCGAATTTTGCCCAATAACGAACTTAACCGCGGCATTCGGGATCTGAACCTACACTGAAAATTTCAAGTCTCTAGATTGATCCGTTCGAGAGTTATCGTGCTGACGGCCGGACGGACGGACGGACGGACGGCCGGACGGACAGACTCGAATTTTCCGACGGATTCGTCGTCAGTGAGTCGAACATAGTCGATTGAGACCATTTTCGGCTCAAAATTCGAAAAATACAGACATCGTGACGAAATGATATAGCCCTCGTGTAAGTAGTACGAGCGTTCAATACCTCGAATGTCTGGCAATTGAGGAGATTGTAAAATACTGGCAACATTGGCTAATGAATAAAGAGTTTATGGTACACACCGATTATAAACCTTTAGAAAACATGAATGAAACCCTGGAAAAACTAACCAGGAAGTGGACTTTCTAAGCAAAAATCCGATTCTGGAACCTTATGGAAACGCAGATAATTTTCTGAAAACTGTTAAGTTGATGAAAATTCAAGAAATTCGAAGAAGATCTACAAAAAGAAAATAAAAATAGGAAACTCACATTGAAAGATGCAGTTTACTAGAAAAAAATTAATCTGCCAAGATTCCATATGTAATGGATGACGGGCAAACAGAAAACAAGCATTTAGCTACCAATAATTCGAGAAGAATTCAAAATAAATTACAAGGAACACAGAGTACAACAAATTCGAAATCAGAATAAATCATTTAGATTAAAATAAATAGTCTGAAATAGAAAAATTAGTAGAAAAATACAAAACAGTATTTGCTAGAGACAAATATGATGTTGGCACTGTGAAAGGTTATGAGGCCCATATCGACCTAATGGTTGATAAATATTGTTATAAACAACCTTATAGATGTACGACTGAAGATAGAATAGAAATAGAAAACCAAATAGGATAATTAATGGAAAAAGGATTGAAGAATCATACAGCCCATTGGCTGCGCCAGTTACCTTGGCATATAAAAAAGAAGAAAATAGAAAATCAAGGTTATATATAGCTTTTAGAGAGCTAAACAAAATTGTTACTCCACAATCGCAACCTTTTCCATTAATAGAAGACCTAATAGTAAAAACAGTGATTTGTAAGTATTTTACAACATTTGATGTTAACTCGGCCTTTCGGACAAAACATCTTAAAATTCAAGATAAGTAACACAGGAAGGACATTTCCAATTAAAAATTCTTAGTAACATAATTGAGAAATATAAATTAACAGATTTTGCTATAAATTTTATAGACGATATTATAATATTTTCGAAGACTACGTTCCACACGTATCAAAGCTGTTGAAAGCTATAGTAAATTTGCATTTGCAAATAATTACGCAAAATACTGAGGTCATATGAAAGAAAATAATCCATTGAAACATTATTAAATGGTTGTTTTGTGATAGGATATTCACTCTTCAAGGTTATATTAGGAGTTTTAATATTTTTTAGTGAGAACTATTCTGTGTTTCTCTGTGAAAACAAAGATTTTTATCACCAATATGTACAAGAAATATAATATGAATATAACAAGAATATTATTCACAAAAAGGAAATCATACCTGTGTAAACAAAGAAACAACAATTTAAGCTTTTATTCACGTTATGATCAGTTTTAATACTTTTTATTGTGCGCTCGTTCTACTGACACGAGGGCTATATCATTTCGTCACGATGTTTCTATTTTTCGAATTTTGAGCCGAAAATGGTCGAATCGATGAGATTCGACTCACTGATCACGAATCTGTCAAAAAATTCGAGTCTGTCCGTCCGTCCTAATACACGATAACTCTCGAACGGAACAACCTAGAAACTTTAAATTTTCATGGTAGGTCCGAATCTCAAATGCTGCGGTTTAGTTCGTTATTGGGCAAAATTCTATCAGGGGTTCCGTTAATATGACTGTTTGAAATTTTGTTCTCCTGATTACTTCGAAACTACTGATTCGATCGAGGTGAAATTTTGCACTCAGATGGAGAACGACGTGTTCAAGCTACACGCAGGGTTTTGTCCAGATCGCATGACCAGAACCATAGAAACCATGGAAAATTGAAACTTTGTTATAGAAAGGCCTAGGAATTTTCAGGATAGGTGTGGATCTCGAATTTCACGGTCACGTTAATCACTGACCAAAATTATAATAGAGGTTTCGTTGATATGGTCGTCTGAAACTTAGTTTCTCGATTATTTCAAAACTACGGATTCGATCATGACGAAATTTTATATTTTAATGGAGATTTAAATATTGAGCTGCATTTCGGCCAGATCGCATGATCAGAACCATAGAAGCCATAGACAATTAGAAAAACTTCGACAGCCGTAGTGGTTTTTCGTGATCTTATTTACATATTTATAAAACGACTAGATGACCCGGCAAACGTTGTTTTGCCATATCTCTCCCTTTTTTCGCAATTTCAAAATTGCTCGAGGACTTCGGCCTCTCTTACCTTAGGAAAGCCCGTTTCTCCCTCTCGAAAACGCGGGGGGCGCTTCGCGCCCCCGGTCTCTCCCTTTTTTCGCAATTTCAAAATTGCTCGAGGCCTTCGGCCTCTCGTCTCAAAATAACCTAACCTTAACCTAACCTAACCTAACCTAGCTGACCCGGCAAACGTTGTTTTGCCATATCTCTCCCTTTTTTCGCAATTTCAAAACTGCTCGAGGCCTTTGGCCTCTCTTACCTTAGGAAAGCCCGTTTCTCCCTCTCGAAAACGCGGGGGGCGCTTCGCGCCCCCGGTCTCTCCCTTTTTTCGCAATTTCAAAATTGCTCGAGGCCTTCGGCCTCTCGTCTCAAAATAACCTAACCTAAACCTAACCTAACCTAACCTAGCTGACCCGGCAAACGTTGTTTTGCCATATCTCTGCCTTTTTTCGCAATTTCAAAATTGCTCGAGGCCTGCGGCCTCTCGTTGTTCTGGCTATTAAAAAATAAGGGTTGATCGTAGAAGGGGGAAAATTGGGGATTGTATGTATTTTTGTATGTTGTATCATAAAAAAATAGAAATTTTGTCTAAAAAATAAAAATAAAAAATTTAGGGGTGGACTACCCCTAACATTTAGGGGGATGAAAAATAGATGTTGGCCGATTCTTATAGATACCGGATAAGCACAAAAAATTTCATCAAAATCGGTTAAGCCGTTTCGGAGGAGTATGGCAACGAACACTGTGGACACGAGAATTTTATATATTAGATAAGATCTTCTTAACCGATCCACATTTCGAACAATTGCACAGGTTCTTCAGATCTCGAGAATCTAACTGTTAAAAAACACGTCCAAGAATCATCCAGTTTTTTCCGAAGAGACGTTTCTCCACTGGTTGAACGCGGTATCGAATCTCTCGACTCCTCACGAATTCGTCGCCAAAAGTTAATTTCCATCCCAATTAAATGTCAATTCGCGGTGTTATCGACAGACAATCCCGCAGCTTCCCGTGAAACCAATTTTTTATTCATCTCATGCGCGGCCCAAACTCCGATGAATTTTTCAAGTTTCAGTTCCACCTACCTGCTAAATGGGCCAATGAAATGATTCGGGAGAAAATGGAGCTGTAGCAAAGTCTTGCATAGAAAAGCGGAATATTCATATGGGACGTGCCTGGGCCTTGAATATCGGGAATAATCGGAAATTCGCCAGAGATTTTTCGCGGGATCCTGCGAAATTTGTTCCGAAGAAACGAGTCATTCTTATCGATTTCTGCGGAGACCCTACACTGGGAATTTCAAATTGCTTCAACATCGGCGTGACTATGTTCAGCCAGGTGAAGTCAGAATATGAAGGGTAAAAGGGCCAACAAATGTCAATAGTGAATGATGTTTACACGTCTCAACAACTGACATTAGCCATTTGGTTGTCGTGAAAGGTACAACTATTTTGACATCATTCAAACTAATTTCAGTCAAAAATGATATTCCAATAAATGCTTGTACACCACGAATACATCGAAGTCTGAGGGTACCCAAATTGCTTGGTCCGTCCCTGTATGAACATTCATGAAAACTTTGTAGCCTTTTTGGAGGGCAAACTCGAATACTGGGATATTGGAACGATTCCACAAGTTCCTCATTGACGTTTCCAACCGATTCATCTCAAAACTATCCTCTTCCAACTAGGATACCTATAGGAACCCCATATAAGTCAACATTTCCCGTGTCTCCAAAAGTAACGAATCCATTTTCTGAGTCGCCATAAATCTCGCGTAATAGGACCGAATTTTCACTAGCTGTCACGCGGCCGAGGTACACGGACGGAGGGTAAACAATTTCGATTGTAAACAACAAGGAAAAATAACCCCGGCAGTCGACAAAGTCCCTAATTGATGTATTCCTTTCAACACTTTACAAATGGTCGGAGTTGCCGAATGTTTTGCGGCAAAACTGAAAGGGGGGATCGCTCCTGAAAAATAATTATTAATGATTCGGCGCGATATCTGGGTAAACAGAAAGACGCCACAACGTACGCAAGTTTGGCTTCTTGCGGGGGTTGTAACGACTCGCCGCGATTCTAAACCTGAAAAACCTTTCAGCTTCAGGTTGAAAATAAAATAACATACGATACGATATTCCCTATTTAATTGCATGTGAGTAATTCATTTGCGATACTGAATGACACAAATAATTTCCTCTCTGCAAATCATCACTTCTACATCCCTGCATTCAGAAATAAAATCGACAACAATCGACTTCAGCTCTCTTTCTCATTGAATCGAAGATGTCAGTAAAATACGAGACATGGTGATTTCGACAACACCATGAGTTTGAACGACATCAAAATTGATATTGGATATATGCCCCCACCACTGTTTAGAATCTTTATGCCATGGTAAACGGATCACCCTGTAGAGATTTCAACTCAACAATGAGAATCTGTATCGAAAAGCATAAATAACTACAAATGAAATGAGACAACTTTCAGTGAAATATACATCACTTCACTACTAACTCGCATTCAGGTTGTTGTGACAATTTTATTCCCAACTGAAGGAAAGCAGATTTCTGTTTCGTGATAGAAAAACGATGCGAAAAGGTCAGCCACGTGTGACTACAACTTTTCCAGAGTCACGGCATTACATTTCCAAACTACGAACACATATCCAACAAGAACACCTCATGTGTTAAGCGTGCTGCAACGATTCGAAAAAGAAAACTAACAATACCAATCTGGCTGGGATTCCGTTGAAAATACTACAGGATGTTCTCAAAGGTGAGGCTTTTTTTGACAGGTGCTTGAACTCACCAAAAAAAAGTCGAAAGTCCAAAAATCCTCTATATAAAATGTTCGCCATGACCGAGTGGTAAATTTTTACTTTAACGCCCACTCGTATTTTTCAATTTTGAAAAATTTTTCATTGAAAATGAGCATTCTGTTTTTATGCAGATTTATCAAACGGGAACGGGAGTGAACAGGAATGCTGGGTGGGTAAGAATCTAAAGAAACGTTAGGAAAACAGTGATTTCAAAGCACGTTCACTCGTGGAAATGTTGTGGAAAATCGATGATGTCAGTTTTGGAAACCAATTGAGGAAATTTTCGACAGCTGTCAAACAAATTTTCAAACTAGGGCGATAATCCCGACTTCAAGTCAGTGCTTTAGGTGACCAATTTTTTTTTCGATAATTCGCTAAAATTTTCTACGGTATCTATGGTCTTGGTGATGCGATCTGGACAAAATTTCGCACATAGTTTGAATACATTATTCCTCAGCTAGGTGAAAAATTTCATTCCAATCAAATAGGTAGTTTCGAAATTATCAGGAACAGAATATTTTGAACGGCCATATTTACGGAACCCCTTGTCTAATTTGGCTCATTGATGAACGTGACCGTGAAATTCGCGATCCAAACCCACCCTGGAAATTTCAAGTTCCTAGGCCTTTTCCTTCGGAAGTTATAAATTTCTATGGTTTCTATGGTTCTGGTCATGCGATCTGTACAAAATGTTGCTTTAATATGTCATTCTCGTTTAAAATACAAAATTTTATCTCGATCGAATCCGTAGTTTCGAAATTATCGAGTAAACAAAATTTCAAACGACCGTATTTACGGAACCCCTAGTATAATTCTGCTCATTGATAAACGTGAACGCCACATTTCAAATCTACACCTATCCTGAAAATTTCGAATCCCTAGGCCTTTCCGTTCGAAAGTTATAATTTTCTATGATTTCTATGGTTCTGGTCATGCGATCTAGAGAAATGTAGCTTGAATATATCATTCTCCATAAGTATACAAAATTTCGTTACGATCGAATCTGTAGTTTGGAAATTATCAAGAAAACTAAATTTCAAACGACTATATTTACGGAACCCCTAGTATAATTTTGCTCATAGATGAAAGTGATCACGACAATCTAGATCCACACCTATCCTGAAAAGTTCAAGTCCCTAGGCGTTTCCGTTCAAGAGTTACAATTTTCTATGGTTTCTATGGTTCTGGTGATGCGAGCTGAACAAAATTTTGCATGTAGCTTGAACACCCCATTTTCCATTAAAGTGCAAAATTTCATCTCGATCAAATCTGTAGTTTCAAGGTAATCAGAAAAACAAAATTTCGAGCGGCCATATTTACGGAACCCCTCGGCGAATTTTGCCCAATAACGAACTCAACCGCGGCATTCGAGATTCAAACCTACCCTGGAAATTTCATGTTTCTAGGACATTCCGTTCGAGAGTTATCGTGTATAGGGCCGGACGGACGGACAGACTCGAATTTTTCGACGGATTCGTCATCAGTGAGTCGAAAATAGTCGTTTGAGACCATTTTCGGCTCCAAATTCGAAAAATACAGACATCGTGACGAAATGATATAGCCCTCGTGTAAGAAGTACGAGCGCTCAAAAAATATGGAAAAAAATTTTTTTTTGGGAAATTTGGAGAAAAAACCGCAGAAATCTGCATACAAAATAATTCAGAGAATCATTCAAGAATTTTTTTTCAGTTGAAAAAAATTTACAACAAAATTTGAAATTGTAACTAGCCTAACCTTACTGTATACCTGTGTATCAGTATGGGAGCAAAAATAGAAAATAAAAAAATTCGAAAAGATAATCACAGATAATTAAGATGGGCGAACCTGAAGCCGATACTGAATTCAATTTACACGTACATAATTGCCTAAGCCGTTAAATGTTCCTATTGTAATCAAATTTTTCTCAAATTCTCACCCACCCAGCACCCCTGTTCACTCCCGATCCTGTTTGGAAAACCTGCATAAAAACTAGTTTGCCATCATTGAAAACCATCAAGAATCATTCTAGAATTTCAATGAAAAATAATTAAAAATTGAAATCATGATAGATAAGTTGCTTCAGTTACTTACATTCGAATTTACTACATTTACTTCAAATCAAACTGCACACTAATAACAGTAATAACACAACGTAGAGGATCTTTCTATACTGAGCAATAAACAACGTAGCATCCAATTTCCAGATGTTAGTCTCGAATCTGGGTTATCGCCGCGCATAACGTTGCCACGTTCTTTATGTTCATTAAAAATGGGAGTACGAATAACCGATATTATAAAATTCTTTTCGAACAATTCCAAGACAGACGTTATTATTGAACTTCATTGATCGAAACGAACTATAGATATATAGAAAACACGTGCCGTATATTTTGTGCCCTTTGAAAACATGAAATATTAATTCTCTTCAAGAATTGTTTCAACACTGTCCTAACTTAACCTCACCTAACCTAACCTAAATATTGATTCATCTTAAGAATTGTTTCAACACTGTTCTAACTTGACCTAACCTTACCTAACCTAAAGTTTGATTCATTTTAAGAATTTTTCCAACACTGTCTTAACTTGACCTAACTTAACCCAAATATTGATTCATTTCAAGAAGTGTTTAAACACTGTCTTAACTTGAGCCAACCTATATTGATTCTGTGGAATAAGTCATCTCCCCAGATATGATCTGATTTCCATTTCTTCATATTCCTTGAATATCAGGCAAATATTCAGGAAAAGTGTTAGTGAAAAGTGAAATACCAATTTTCTTTTTCGATTTTCTCGGGAAATATTGATTTTCCAGTGCTCTAATTGGAAATGTAGCATGAAAACATCAGAAAGTGGTCGTTAAAGAAAAAATTAACCAATGTGTTTATTGAATGCGTTCAGTTTACTGGAAATCAGCTGACAGAGCGTATAATTTTTGTGACGTTTCCGAATTTCGTAATGTGTTTCCAAATAGGTGGAGAGGAGGTGGTGGGTCGATTTCTTGGCCTGCACGCTCCCCGGATCTCAACCCCTGTGATTTCTTCTTTTGGGGTCATTTGAAAACATTAGTGTATAGTGACGGTGAGGTGAATGGTGCGGAAGAACTGAAACAACGCATTGAAAATGCTTGTGACTTTATTCGCGAGCAAACTGATGATGTTATTGGTGCATGTAATAATTCGTGATTACGTCGTTTACATCAAACGAATGGTGACCATTTCGAACAAATTCTGCAAACAATTTGGATCAATTTTATCGGTCTGTGAACTTCCTAATTTTTTTTATAGTATCTTTTCAATCAGTTATTTGTCTTCTCTATTGCGAACTTCAAGGATTATACCGGTCAGGAAAGACCTCCTGATAAAAGTTGAAAGAGAATAATATACCAATATCCGATCAGATTCAGCACTCATAGATAACACGATCCAGAGTCGTCTCAAGATCTTGATGCCCAAGATAATTTGCACTTGTTTGAAATCGAATATTTTATATAATAATGTCCACAATACACATTGTAGTAGGTATTTCATAAATGGTCCTCCGAGTCGTCAATGAACCAGCAGTAATGTCAAATTCCCTTTTTTTCAAATGGAACAATCTGATTATCTCTTCACAACAGCGATCACACAAGCAATTTCAATTGTGAATTTTTTCTGTTATGTATTATATATGGATACAACCCGTAATTTCAATTCCTAGTTGCAGGCTCATTGAAACGTTGAAATCTTCGGGCAAAAACTCGCGTGGAACTAATCTAGGCATTTTAGGTTAGGTCCGTAATCTCGACCTGCGAGGCATTTCCAATCTACATACCAATAACGACGTTAACACATCCTATTACCCGACTAATGAGTAACATCACGGCGCCGAATCCCAGAAACAACCCCAGCTCGAGCCCTTATCTACCCCAAGCCGAAATCAATCAGCAAAGAAACTTCCTGCTGATTATTTATCGAAATGTTTAATGTACCGCACTCTGGTAGATAAGATTTAGGGAACGAGGGGCGGGCGCAAATGAAATTGTGAAGTTCCTCGTTCCCGACTAATGCATGTCAACCGATGCAACTTTGGGGTAGTTTGGGGGGTGAGAGATGACGGGTTGCTCCGGGAAGTTCGTGATGTAACCGGTATCGCGACTTGTAGGTTTAATTAATTTCGGAGTTTGTGAATGGGAATGTCGGAAACGGAATCGGCAAGAACACGGGTGGTGAAAAATGTGGAATATTCACTTTAACAGGCCAGGAGGCGAACAAGTTTAATTGGGGAATATTGAAATCGAGGATACTGTTCGTAAGGAGTTCATGTCAAATGAAGAGGGTAAAGCACAAAGGGTTGATTTCTCAAATACTATTGAAGAAAACATGGCTTCAGCAAAAGGACTTTGATGGTCCAATTAAAAAAAAAAAATAGAGAAACTATGGTAGCAATGGTGACCTGAAAAGGGTAATTATCTGCTTGGGGCATAATCAAGTTTGGAGCATCGGAATTCATAATCTTCTGAAACAAACATAAATGAGGAAATAATTCAGATATCGATAGGTAATGATGTTTCAGCCATCATTAATTAACTTAAAAGGGAATAGTATCGATAAAATGCAGAAAGTGATGAATACTTCATGAGATTTAATGGATCTAATGAATGTTGAATGTTGGACAAAAACTATCTTTAGGATACTAAATTCCATTCACAACTCAAAAAAAAATCTTCTAGCTATCAAATTATTTGTCTCCCAATTTGATTTGAACAGGGCTAATCCTCATGAGCTTACGCGATCTACAGGTGTTTTTTAAGATGAGGATTTTTGTGAACTCATCAAAAAAAATCATTGATCATATAAAATATTCAATTTCGAAAAAGTGCAAAAAATCTTGGCCATCAAAATCTCAATACAACTCTGGATCGTGATCGGGAGATCTGTCATGAATCACGGTGTCATATGCATTTCAGCAAGTAAATAAAGTGCTGGACTTTATCGCAAATTTGTATATCCTCTTTCAATTTTTGTTAGGAGATTTTTCCTGAACGGTATATTTCTTGAAGTTCAAACTAAGGAGAGAAAAAATAACTGATTGATAAGGCACCAAAAAAAAATCAGGAAGTTCACAAACTCAACGATAAAATTGGACCAAATTGTTTACAGAAATTGTTTTTGAAATGTTCACCATACGTTTGATGTGCACAAAGTCTTGCCTGGCGTAATAACGAATTATTACATGCAGCAACTATCACATCAGTTTGCTCGCGAATAATGTCACAAGCGTTTTCAATGCGTTGTTTTAGTTCTTCCACACTATTCAACTCACTGTAACTGTACACAAATGTTTTCAAATGACCATAAAAGAAGTAATCACAGGGGTTGAGAACCGGGGAGCGTGCAGGCCAAGAAATCGACCCACCACTTCCTATCCACCTATTTGGAAACACATCACGGAATTCGGAAAAGTCTCGTAACTGAACGAATTTAATGAACACATTTAGATCTCGATACGTACCGTCAGATCCGGGCTGGAAATTTCTCAGATTCGCGGGTAACTTTGAACTCGAGAAACTCGGCCCTGGTGAATATTTTATATGTAGGATTTTTGGAATTTTGACTTATTTTGATGAGTTCTAGCACCTGTCAGAAAAAAAGCCTCACCTTCAAAAAAACCCTGTATATGTAGCGAACTAGAAGTAGCACGATTTAAAAAATTTGAAGAGACTTTGAAGAGAACCTGGAGAATTCAACCAAAAAAATTTTTGTTATTGCGACACACCATGTTTCTGCAGGAGTGACATCAACTTTTTCATTTTCGAAATATCTCATACTGAAATAATTCACAACCTCCACCTCCCACACTAAAAAGCGTATACACGTGCTCACGTCCGTCAATTACCATAAGGAAATCGTGAATGCACCCCCCGATCCTCAACCCTCATACGTCTCGCTAATGAACACAAATCGACCTCAACTGGCGGAATTTATGACGAACTGACGTTTTTGTAAAAATTTTTCGATGCATTCATTAATCCCATATGAATCTACAAAATTAAACTGGTAATGATGAGCATCATTGTTTTCATTGTTCGGATAAAATTGTATTCGGCGTTCAAATCGAGATCCCATTTCGTTTTGTGAATCCATACAAAAATGCATTGTTGGGATTTCCGATTCCATCGATTTGGAAAATTGATGGCAATTCTATTTGGATTTGTTTCGATGATATCTGTAATGAATAAGGGGATCATTGTTACAATTAAATCTTCGGTGAATACTCGTTTCATCAACTGAATTGGGTCCTGGGGGTGGAAGGTAGATACAGGAAAAACCAAGGTCATTGTTTAACTAAAAACTAGCTATTGAAAACAGTAATAATGACCTTGAAACTCTCATAGAGGAGATCGAAGAAATACAATGAAATATGCAATAAGAGAGAAGTTATTCTCACTATAGCATGGGTAGATTTAAAAATCAAAATAAAACACACATTGAGATGTGGGAAAACATGATACCCAAATGAAAAAAAATTTCAGTGATTCTTAAGTGCAACTAACTGGCATAATAGACCAGAACAAAAACAAGCTAAAAAGCTCGATTGCGCAACTCATCAGTTCACTCTCAAAGGGTGAATACACAGGCGACTGACCGGTCAGTCCGTAGCAGTCTGGACTGACGGTTCGAGCGTCATCTTGACTGAAGTCCAGGATCTTTCTTGATCAAAACAGATCTTCGAATTGCATCACCACAACTTGGGTATGTGAAAATTATGAATAGGATAAACTGAGGGCCAGAAATTTTTCGAATGCAGAAGGAACTCCTATTTCTAGGAAGCTCCGTATAAAATATTCAGAAATAACAATAGGACGCATAAATAATGTAGCAGGAATTTTGTGAGGCAGTTTGATTTGTATGTATTATGTAAACATGCTGCTTTAAATGCAATCTCTCCGAAAACTTTGAACGGAATTCCAATTGTTATGCGTTTTGTATATTCCTTTACGGAGATGCCTCAACGAGAACCCTCTTTGGGGGAGTTTTTGCGACTCTTTGACTTGCAGTTTTATTACGAAATTGCGGAAGTTGACTCTATCGACATAGAATATGATGAATGGTGGATTGTTCGTTCTTTTCTAACTTCAAAGACAATCTGACTGAATAGAGAAAGGAAATAAAAAATAAAACAGTGAATGCAACGCAAGGGAAATTCCGCAGAGCTTTATTGCCTTCAAAACGACAAATTTATCCCAAAAACATTCTTATAATATTTATGAATGAAAGTTAGGGATGTTGAAGAGATATTTTTTTATTCGAAAAAAATTTGGGTCATGTCACCCTTCGGGGGTAATAATCGCAATAAGGCACATAACGACAACTATCACTGTCTAAAAAACATCAACTGAGGTCTTAATGAGAAGTCTCTAGACTAAAAATTTCAGGTTTAAATTCCCATTGAAACCCTCTGTCGATCTAAAACTATGTATATTCAATTGAAAAAGGAAAACTTTTCTCACGGCTTCCTTACGATATCAGAATATTCTGCGCACCTATTCATTGCAGCGATATGTCTCGGAAATCAAAAAGAAGAATTCTTCCAAGCCATCATCCCTTATCAGAAGGAATTCTCCTTTCGGAATATCACATGATGGCAAAATATTCGCCAGGCGATATACGTACACGTATATACACACATATACATTCATTTCAGTTTTCCCACGTCAAAACCCGAATATGATATCGAATAATCCCAGATATATCATTCCTTGGCATTCTCGAGGAAAGCATCGGAAATTCTGTCGCATAAATATCATCAGGACAAAGTAGATTCAAATTGAATTTTTGTTCGTCGAATTTTGCATTTTCCATAATGGAAGAATGTGATTACAGGGAAAATAGGACTTTTATGACGAATTCCTGGCGGTTATCCGGGATGGAGGGCAAGAGAGATGAGCTATCGTTATGCGACTTTCATCTCGGTTTTCTATATTTACGTCGAAGTGGATGAATTTTACGTTATGGGGAAAAATCGGAAATTGGTGTTAGCGGGATTTTTGTGACGTTGATTCATATGAATGTCCTATTTTATGCTCACATACTATTATCTCTTCTGATACTGGATCATTCCAGACTATTTCACAGAATCATTTCGGAATACCAGGTGCCGGCAATTTTTTTCTCTCGAGGTTTTACCGAACTAATTGAATTATACCCCTGAATTGGCTAATCAACGAAAACTTCAGTTTTCTGACTACTTTCCATGCTCTAATCAATCTTTATTTTCTTCCAGACAACAATCACCATAAAATACACGAGGCAGTTAATTGAGGAGAGGAAACATGAGAAATCCAGGAAATACTATTATGTTATTGGTATTTCTCGTGAGCTAGAAACCATTACATATATATAATTTACTCAGGTGCACAAATGATAGTTGAAGTGAACCAAAGTGCAAATATATCAAGAGCTATTACTAGCAGTATGCGTATAATACACTAGGAAAATCAACAATCATCATTGACGATGGAAAGTTCTGAAAAATGTTTTTTCAATTCCCAGAAGAATCATTATTATCTTTCCATAAGAACGGTATATGATGGGAAATACGATTGACCTCCAAATTTTCGAGGGTTGGCCAAATTTTCAATGATTCGGAATGACAAATGTTATGTTTGACCCCGTTATGAAATTCTTTCAGTCCTGCTGAGCCGATTCGCTACGAAAGGTGGTACACTATTTTAATTTTCCCTATGCATCACAATAATTGTTTCAACGATTTCTCATAAACCGCATGTTGGCGGATAATTCAAAGAAACTTCTACAATTACTGGCGATCAAAAAGAAAAAAAAATCGAATTCTCATTAGCCAGTGACATGGTTTATTTTATTTTAATCCATCAACTTTCGAATATTTATACATGAACATATATCTGATTTGAATGGTGATGGATTAAAATCAAATTGACGAATCGATGGCAAGTTTTTGATAATCAAAAAAATTTCAAACCTTTTTATTCCCAAGTATTGTATTATAGAACTGTATGTGAAAAAAAAAAATTTGGTAAAAAGAGAGGCGAGAGCAAAAGAAAATAAAAATTTATTATAAAGAATGTCCCAAGTTCGAATGCCTACTAGACGTTTTTTGGGAACCGGACCTATTTGAAATCTGAAAATTTGGACTCAATCTACTTAGCTAAAATATTCTTAAGGCTTGAACACTTTCAGTTATAAAGGGAGTAAAAATAAATTATTCGAAAAATTGTTTTTGCATTTTTCCGTTTTTTATAATTTGATTGATAATTCAATTTTTAATTTATTTCTTTCGAATCGTTGCATTCGTCGAAAAAGTTTTCAAAATATCGAAAAAAAATGAAAAAACGGGAGATATGCGTAGTCAGTATTATGTGCGTTATTCCTATTCTCAATATCTTAAGCATAAACTGTTTTTTCATTTTCGAAGTAGAATGGCGGAATATCGTGCATTTTTTAAATTTTGGAAAACTCGTCAGAGGGTGTTTCAAATATTTTGTCAAAAATTGTAATCAGAATTTTCCCATAACTTTTGTTCTTTAAATCAGAACCCTATTCATTTATGATTGCGTTGGATTCTGCGAAGAAAAATTATGATAGGGTTAAAAGATGGTTATGCTCCTAAATTTAATAATTCCTGGGTTATTGAGGATTTTCTGAATTTATGTCGTACCTAAAGACAAATTCATGAAATCGTTTTTATAACAATAATCAGTGTTCATAGAAGATAAATTATTCCAATAATTCCCTGTGAACACAGATTATTATTATAAAACAGATTTTATGAATTTGTCTCTACGTACGATATAAATTCAGAATATCTTTGATAACTCAGGAATTATTTAATTTGGGAGCATAAACATCTTTGAACACTATCATTATTTTTCTTCGAAGAATCCAACGCAATCATAAAAAAATAGCGTTCTGCTCCGAAGTTATGGGAAAATTCTGACAATTTTTGACAAGGTATTTTAAACACCCTGTGACGAGTTTTCCAAAATTTAGGAAATCTACAATATTCCGCCATTCTTCTAATTCGAAAATGTAAAAACAGTTTATGCTTGAAATATTGTGAATAGGAATAACGAATATAATACTGACTACGCATATCTCCCTTTTGTTCAGTTTTCCAATTTTGAAAACTATTTCGACGAATGCAACGATTCGAATAGAAATATATTTAAAATTGAATGATCGATCATATAAGAGACGAAAAAATGGAAAAAAAAAGTTTTCGAGAAATTTATTTTCACTCCCTGTATAACTGAAAGTGTTCAGGCTTCAAGAATATTTTAGCTTAGTAGATAAAGTCGAACAATATCATAATCCAAATTTTCAGATTCCAAATAGGTCCGGTTCTCAAGAAACGTCTAGTCGGCATTCGAACTTGGGACACCCTGTATAATGTTGAATAATGAATCAGAAACAAGCTTATAGAAGACCTTTCACACGAAGATTTTCTTCCTTACCGTATGGGTTTCATGAAGGAGAATCTCTTCTACATCACGACTTCAGGACCTTAATGAAAGGCAAACATCTCTCATAGATGAAACAGAAAGTTTCAGTCTTAAATTAATTCAAAAAAATTCTTTAAATCAAGTTATCGTGACTAATTCTCAAATCGTCGACCTGACGAAAAAATGGTAAATATCTTTATGGTGGTGCGGAGTAGTGTTATTCCTTTGTAGTTTTCTGGGTTCTTTTATGTCCTCTTTTGAAAATGGGTAAGGTGATAGTTTCTTGCCATTCTGTTGGTATGATGGAGGTTGTAATTATTTCATTGAGCACTTGGGTCTCTAATACAGAGATTTTTTATTTTTCTGGTTTTGTGTCTTCAATTCGACCTCATCCCCGCCATCTGCTAGTTCTTTTAGTTGCGTGATGATAATATTTTTGCCAGATTTTTTTCGGTTTCAAGTTTGTTCAATGTTCAATGTTTTTATGTCGGTTCTTCTAGGTCTCTTCGAGACCCCCAGTAGCTAGAGGCTTGTGTGCATTAAGATTTGTGTTCTGTTCCCATAAGGGAAAAGTTGAAAAGAATTTCGGGATATAATCATAAAGAAGAATTCCACAACGCTCCAATCGAATAGACCTATTGTAATGACGAATAGCAAATGTGATTTTCCCCTGTTTCAACTCCGATTCAAAGATAATTGCGAACTCTAGTAATAGAGGCCATGAAAAATACCGCGTAATTACACTAACGATGACGAAATACCTTCAATAACGACGACCACTTGAAATAATGATATACCATTATTACGAGTCCTAATTAGATTTCATTGTCATATCAATCGACATGCAAATAAGAGTCGGAAACTTCGAACTTTCCTATATCTCGAAAAACACCGTGGAAATGAATCGTGCAGATCGAACTACTGACTACGATGAAGATAATTCGGTTGACAATAGGAAAGTGGGGGATTTTTCATTTCTGTGTATTCATAAATATTCAAAATTCAATATCGGAAGTATGCGGCTCCTCCTTTCAAGTACACTATAAAGCGAACGCTTTCTCTGTTTCTATGAAAGCTCCATGTTTCCCTCAATTTTTTTTCTATCCTGGACAAAACTGCGACATCACAGAGGCCCGTACGATGATAACCGTAAACCAAAGAGTCATCATCAAATTATATGGCATTGTCTGAATAAACGAAATGTTCTCCGCATCAAACCTTCAGATCCAGAATTGCATCTGCGAGCTTTTTACGCGATACAGCTACGTGTCATCTCCGATGACAGCCAACGGAGGCTGATCGTTCGTGCTCCTGTCAATCCGATGTTTGTGCGAGCAATGAAAACGTATATTCAAATTACATTTTAATGACGTGACGTCTATTCTCTAACAATGCCATATTTCCCTCCATTCACTATTCATTACGAATAATGGGCGGAATCATCTCCAATTTTATCGAGGGTTCTTGATTCCTGCAGCTCCTGCAGGAATTCTGTATACTGTATACGTTTGTGACTCTTCTCGTTTTTCGAATCTGATACTAATGGTGCGGGTGGGATCTAAATGAACGAAATAAATTCTGGTGCATCCAAACCAGCATATTATCCGTATTTTCTTGGGAAAACAACATACAGTCTTGAACGAGTTGAGAATACACTGTGAAATTCAGGAATGAAATAAGAAAAATTATACGAGATAAACTAATTTCAAGCCAACAAAACAATTCATGTATCCCAGAGACCAACAAATTCAACATTCGCACCCGCAGACCGGTTTCGATCCATATCAGATCTCGTCAGTACGGTTAGCAAAATGACAAATTCGATGTGAGAAACAGACAACCTTCAAAGCATAAGGCAACGTGGATCCGAGAAAATTTCCCAAATAACGCCACCTGTCCGTTCCAATAGCAAGTGTCTCAAATATCTGTGGATCATGAACTGCTTTCCCAGCTCCCCAAGACAAAGACACATGTCTGACCCGCCGTAAACATTACGGGCATAAATATATGGCCACACATGGAAATCACGGAACGAGATCTGATATGGATCGAAACCTCGTTCCCAATAATTGAGAATTCTTTACTATGGACATAAGTCGCTTTGTTAAATAGGACACTATCCCAACTTAACCTAACCTAACCTAAATATCAATTCATTTTTAGAATTGTTCCAACACTGTCCTACCTCGACCTAACATTAATTTATTTCAAGAATGTTTTCAACACTGTCCTGACTTGACCTCGATAGGCAGACGTTGTAAAAAATACTGGTAGAAACATAAATTACGTATAACCAAAAAGGGAATATGTACATGGAGAGGATGGTATTATATCAAACTACAATGATTATTTTTCATGAGAAGGCAATATTTTCAGGACTAAAGATTCATGTTTACCATATTCAATTGACACAAAAATATATCCTGCATAAGGATTCGAAGCGAAGAAGTGTACGTCATAAGTGTTGTTCAAGGAATTCGCAGGATGGGAGAATTGGTAACGAGCTCTAGGTTAGGTGGCGTAAGTGTGTGCATAACACTCTGCCGTTGCTTTCGAGTTGTATATTTCCGCAGTTCTCTTGAGGTAGCTAGGACATGAGCTAAGGTGCACTGATGAGGCTCGATCAAGCCGAAACCGGTCTCGATTAGTGAGGAACTAACTCTAACCCTAACCTAGGGGAAAATAATAATTCAAGTAAAATATGAGGTGAGTATTGAATACAAGGGATGAGTCTTTAATACCGAAGAAGTCAAATCCGAACACCATTGATTCATAACTATACAGGGTGTCTACTTTTGAAAGGGCCAAACTTCAGGGGAGATCAAACATAAGACTTGCAACAAAACATGTCATATAACACATGGTCGAATGTTGACGGTAATTCTTCAATTTAACATTTCTTGATTTCACGAAATATTTCAAGTTTTTCCATAAAATTGATTATACTTCAGTTATCCTAAGAGCCTCTTCAGTTTCGACTACATATTTGGAAACAACATTAAATTTTCTTCAAGATAAGAATTTTTGTCTGCCGAAAAAATCCTTATTGCGGGCGTGGTAAGGAAATGAATGTCACGATTCTGAAGTGAACAAAACCAGTCATATTTTTCCAATGGTTTTATCGATGAAAAATCATTAATTATGGACATGTTTTTTTTTCAAACAAAAACATATCAACTTTTGTGCTTGCTGCTTGTCTTCTGCTTTATTATCATGGCTATCAAGATAACAACGATTAAGTCGAAATATTCCAAACCTAAATTTGCTCTATTTTGAAGCTCTTTATGATTGAATATTGAAGTTATTTTCATGGAAATCATGAATTTATCTGTCAAATCAACATAATTTGAATCTTCGCTTGAAGTTTGGCCCTTTTAAAAGTAGACACCCTGTATTATATAACGAATTCTGAGAATATGCTCAAGAATATTTTTCTGAAAGTCTCCGCTCAACTTTCTACTAATAACTTCGTAAGTAATGAATCAGTACGGATTGTAATCCAATAGAATCAAGAAATATAAGAGAGAAACACTGACATAGTAATAATGTCAAAGGGTTTTTTTCAGATTGAAAAAGTATTCAATGTGGAATTTCTTTCCGGATATGAATTGAAGAGATGAATAATAACACCATTTACGTCAAGATATAGAATATTTGGTGAATGGGGGCAGCATCAACCATCGCAATAAAGTGGTAAAACTCCGGCCCTCAACGTAATGAATTTCTGGGGTCCAATACTCGAGTAGGTGGGTTGAAAAGATCCATCCGACTTTATTAATAATTTCGACGTTCAAAGCAAAATCCAGACGATCTCCCGTTACACACAAGAAAGTCGTATCTCTTGCCTGCGCCTCCTCGATATCGCAACTCTGGCATACGCGACAGCGAATCCCGGACAAACAAAATTTAGATTACCACTTATGAACCAAAAAGCAACCTCGCAAAAGCTTGAAACTGGATACGCCACCATAACTGAAGAGTAGGCCTGCTCGCCTTTCATGTCTACACGCTGGACGAGGAGGGCCGTAGGGACTAAAGCCCCAAGATATAAAGGAAGCGGGCTCCCATCCATAATCATCTCATTCTCAGAATCTTTTGTTCTTAATAATGATCCCATAGAAATGGCGAGGAGCAACTCAAGTACATCAAACAGTGTTTGCCAAGTGCGATCTATTCAAAGTACTTTTATGAATCCTTTGTTATCGTCACGATGCAGTTGCAGTATCTGGTGAAAATTTCAGTGAATTGAGTCGGGGCCCAGAGTCGGACCCCAATTTTTAGAATGACACTTATGCACTTTCCAATTCCATTGCTCTCAAACGAATCCTGAACTTCCCTTTGTTAATGGATACTCGAGTTGGCTTATCATTGTAGAGTTCTCCTCGAAACAGAAATAATTTCTGTTTCAAATCGTTCTGACCTTACAATTTATTTGAGTGGCTGGCTATGCCCAGCAGGACGAAGTCGCAGCAATGCCTTCTACCACGTCAGATTTCGAATAATTCGATTCAGTCGTTTTATATCCAGGAGCTATTTTGAGAACCTACTCATCAAATCCGGAAATCACTCGAAAAAAATGTTATTCTTTCAGGACCAGAATACCCAGATTTTCTGAAGAAAAGTCGAAACTCAGGAAGAAGTATAACCACCAAAAAACCAGCTGCAAACTCGGTTGAGCCTCATCCCGTTTATCCGATGATCAATCTACCCTATTTTGGTTTTTGGATAAGGGCTGGAATTCCCCTAGCCTTTTGCCATTTGTCTTCTGTTATTCTTCTGCTTACTTCAATGCAGTTAGTCTATTAGCTTCTTTGCAAGAGATTTTTCCTCTTGTCTGTGGTTCTGACTGGTATCATTACCATCCTTCTTATTTCTGTTTTCGTGTTCTTTCATCGTTTCGATTGTCTTGTTGGTTTGTTTGTCAATTATTTTCTCGATTGTTGGTTTTTTCAATCCTTTTCTTGTTTGTTTATTGCTGACGTACCATGAAGCATGAAGCACCTACAGCTATCCTTATTATTTTATTCCATGTACTTTGTAGATCTTTCTTTTTGCTACTTTCGACATTGAACCATAACACTCCTGCGTACGTTATGCTTGGTATTTGCACTGTCTTAATTATCTTCATCTTGTTCTCCAGCGAAAGTTAGCTGTTTGCATTTAGGAGCAGGTATAAATACCCATGTTCAAGAAATCTGCTATGCTTCTGTATATCACCTTCTCTATCACTTTGCTCAGTGCAGGAAGTAGGCTCATAGGTTTATAGTTGGTTGGGTCGTTTTTGACCTTTTTCCTTTTTTTCCATATCAGTATTGTGTCAGATGTCTTCCATTTTTCATGGTTATGTCCTGTTCATAGCATAGCCCTGGCCATTTCTGCTATTTCTTTTTGCTCTTTATCTGGTAGGTTTTTAAGAGCCTAATTTTGGATTCTGGGGGCCTTTCTGTTAGTTCTTCAATTTCTTCTTTTGTTCCATAGAGGTCGGTGGCTGGTATATTCCCAATTTCTTCTACTGACTTGTTGAACTGGTCGTCGTTGTTCTTCGGATTCGGCTTGAATTGTTGCTCTAGCGAGTCGGCTTTTCTTCGTTCGTAATTGCTGACTTCCTTTTGTCAGTTTTGGAATCTTTGTTTTCGTTTTCTTCCCGGTTTATGCTGATGCCATTTGCCATAAGGATCGATCTTCTGTATCTAGATCCTCTAGCTCTTTGTCCCATTCTTCCGTAAATAAATTACTCACCTAAAGGAACTGTGCAACATCCAACAATTCGTAGGTGACGGCAAAGTATTATGCACACACTAACGCCACCTACCAGCTCTAGAGCTCGTTACCAATTCTCTCATCCTGCGAATTCCTTGATCAACGCTGATATAATTATTATCAGGTCGATCTATCTTCTTGGTGAGCGAGATTTCTGTGTTTTGCAGAATCTGTGTAGTTCAGTACTCTCAGTAAGATAACCGATGACGGATGTATTGGAAGATTAATTCAAGTTTGTTTTTCTGTTGACTTCTCAAAGAAATTTTCCGAGTGGTAGAGGCTACTACTAACCATTATGTGATTTCTACTCACAGTTTTATAATCACCATCTGGTGCAATCGTACTCACCTGAAAAAAAGAAAAAATTAGTGACATAAGCGGCTTTTCGAAATTCATTTGAGTAGAGGTATTGACAGAGTGATTGCAGAATGCAAGAAAAAAAAATTCTCCAAAAACCGTGCTCCATTTATACTGAATCAGATACATCTTTTCGATCCGAAATTATCTAATATTGTTTTGGAAAATAAAAATCTGATAATTGAACTAATTGTGTTAATTTATTTCAAGTCTCGTGATTTTAGGCTGGATGGATTTTAGATTTCTCTCTATTCCAACAACGTCTTAACACAGTCCTAGATCCTAGATTTCATCCTTCCGAAATTCATTAAAAGTTGGGAATACTAATCGCGTTGAGCCAATTCCTCAGTCCACCCCTGAGCTCGAAGCAGTCGATTATCATTCCATAACCACTTGGATAAACGAACTCGACGTCATCTCAATCAAGGCGATACTCCTTTTGTACTTTCTCAGCACTCCGCCTAGGTAGGCACTAATTAGAATTTCCGATACTGGCACAATTCGAGCCTTTGTGAAGAACGCCTATCGGTTCTCATTGAAATCTTGTCTCAACAAGACCAAACTCTCGATGATAACAACCTCGACAAAGTTGCATCTGAACGAATCGCGTCGTCCTCGAGAATAATGAGAGATTGGTATCATTCGGAAAGAATAGTGCACTGGGATCTTTATTTTCTCTGGGGGAAGTCTTATTGGAACATTTTGGATGAGGGATCTGCAGCAGAAACGATCACTTGGTTACGAATCTTGTCAATTTTATTTCTATGGGAATTTTGTAACGATCCTCACATCTTCGAAGCATCCTCATAACTAGCAGATTATACCTATGGGAATCGACCAGTTCGAGGATCTAGGCAAAAGCAGACGGGTTCTCTTGGTTTGTATTTTTGAAAAAGCTAGGACGCCACACTGCCCACACTTGCCAGAAAAGAGGTAATTTTTTTCTCTGCAGAGTTGGAGAATCAAAACCTTTATGTGACACAGGGAATTACATTCATGAAAAAGTTCAGGAAGAAGGGGATCAAAAAAAAGGGAAATATTACTGATTGAAAAGGTCCTATAAAAAAAATTAGTCCACAAAGTCATCGATGAAATTGATCCGAATTGTTTACAGAAATTATTCGAAATGGTCACCATTCGTTTGATGTGCTCAAAGTCTTGCCTGGCTATATAACGAATTATTACGTGCAGCAATTATCACATCAGTTTGCTCACGAATAATTTCACAAGCATCTTCCATGCGTTGTTTTAGTTCTTCAACAATATTCACTTCACCGTTACTGTACACAAATGTTTTCAAATGACCCCAAAAGAAGAAATCAGAGGGGTTGAGATCCGGAGAGCGAGCAGGCCAAGAAATCGACCCACCACGTCCCATCCACCTAAAGTCACAAGAATCATGCGCTCTGTCAGATGATTTCCCGTAGTTTTTGAAATTCTATTATATGAGATTCGAAACATCGGACATCGCGAATATTCCACGTGAAAACCTCGGAAGAAATACTCCGATTGAATATTAAAATTCGAATACCCAGTCGGAAAACTCCGGCCGTGATTTCCAGCTTACGTCGACTCTTAATCGAATCGGGCCATCCCCCAATTTAAGATATCCCTTTTTTCCTGAAATATAAATTCATGAAAGCTTCTGGGACCATGTGGTTCCTCAGATATTGGGTTTCCGGGAGAAGCGATGCCGAACAGTTCCAGATATTCAATTACCCGCAATATTTGATAACAAATCGGATCATTCGAATATCAAGTTTTGTTTTAGGCGGTAGCTGAATTGGTGGAGCATGTTTTCCGCATGGAAAGAAATATGAATTAGAGTTCGGAATTGGAGGCGTAGTGTTTCGTTAACATAATTTTCAAGAGTTTTTATTTATTTTCATATCTCAACCATGTTAGAGAGGAAGACAAATGCCGCATCGACATATCGTGATTGCCCGGAGAAATATGATGCAATATTTGGGTAATATTTATTTCTAGCAGACCCGGCCACGTGTTGCTGTGGTATACGTTGGATTATTATTATAACCCTAACCTAACCTTAACCTAACCCAACCCTTACCCTTCAATATCAATTAAAAAAGAATTATCGAATTTGGTGCAGTCGTTTGAACGTGATGCTTGCACATACATAAACCATAGATTCTCTTTCATTAATATAGATATTGATTGAGGAAAGAGAAGGAAAGGGAGTTTCTTCAGACAAGTGCAATTTTTCGCAAATTCCATAACTTTCCCCATAAAACTGAACATTTTTTTCTCATTTCTTGCTCTGAATGAATTATTTGACATCAAAGTGCTGAATGGCTGAACCCAAATGAATGTGCAATGAGTATTCGAGCAAAAAAAATGTATGTATCAAATAAACGTATTTTATTTCAGAATTGAAGTCTAGTTCAGCGAGACCCGAAAATAATTATCACAACATAGTATTTGCCCGACGGACGAAAACCACCACAATGCTTCAGTTAATCGAACTCCTCTGCATATCCATATCGAAAAACCCACATCAATATCCCATTTCAGGCGCATAACAACATGCTTTCATCCCTCATAATTCTTCTTTTTCCCAACTCGCTCGCATACATTCAGTACGTCGCCTGTCAATACCTCCCTTATCATAGACGCCTTCAAAGAAGTAGATTCATCTATAAATCCTGGACGTCTAGTGACGTCGATGCCGCTGCATCTGCTCCACATGACCTCTTCGGATGCCATCATATCAGCATCAAACTGTCAGATCGAAAGCCACCGTTTTTGATGAACGAGCAAGTACGACAGCGGGCCATTGTTGCCGGACTTTCTCTTGTTTGGCTTGTCTCAACCATCATACCAGATTTAGTGGTACTTTGTATCCTCTAAGTCTACAGTCTGGTCTAGAAGATTTCAAGTTCTACGAATATTCAGTTCATTATTTTGAGTTATAATATCACAAGGAAATAGACAATATTCGAGTGAAGCGGTTGGTATAATCGAAATATACAGGGTGTTTTTTAACGTGAGTCATTTTTTTGACAGGTGCTAGAACTCATCAAAAGAGAGCATTTCGCCAAAAGTTGATCATATGAAATATTCGATTTGAAAAAGTGCAAAAAATCTCGTATCTAAATACAACTCTGGCTCGTGTTATCTCTTTGTTAGGAGATTTGCCATGAATCCCGGTGCCATATGCATTCCAGCAAGTGAATAAATGCTGGATTATATCGCAAATTTGTATTTCTTTTTCAACTTTTTTTAGGAGATTTTTCCTGAACGGTATAATTCTCAAAGTTCAAACTGAGGAAAGGAAAATATCTGATTGAAAAGGTCCTACTAAAAAAATCAGGAAGTTCACAAACTCACCGATAAAATTGATTCGAATTGTTCACAGAAATTGTTCGAAATGGACACTATTCGTTTGATGTGCACAAAATCTTGCCTGGCGTAATAACGAATTATTTCATGCAGCAATTATCACATCACTTTGCTAAGGAATTATGTCACAAGCATTTTCAATGCGTTGTTTTATTTCTTCGAAACTTTTCACCTCAACGTTACTGTACACTAATATTTTCAAATGACAATAGCAATATGTCAAAATGAAACAATCGTTTTTCAATTACCCTCATAAACTGGCAATAAAATTGAATATTTTTCTCCAACCGCTTAGCCTCAACCCCATCCAATTTCAGTTTTTCAAATTGTAACAAATAACATGGTGGGCTCGTTGGAAAGCTCACAGAAAATGGAATTCCACCATAGTCTTTGTTTTTTTTTCATTTTTTGGTTATCAAAAGAAACACAAAAGAAATTTACTGCATTCATAACAAGAACATATTATGTTCTTCGCTGCCTTTCTGACAATACCATTTTTGTTAAATGAAACTGGAAGAGTACACTTCAGGAGTGGTTAGTGAAATGAAATTTTATAAAGAATTACACCGAATTTTAAGATGAAACCAAACATAATATGTTGAAATTCGAAGTAATTCTTTGTAAAATAAAAAAAACAAAAACTGAGATTCCATTCTCCGTGAGCTTTCCAATGAGCCCACATATGGTATATGTTTTCATTTGAAAAACGGAAGTTGGGTAGGGTTGCGTCTAAGGGGTTGAAGAAAAAAATCATTTTTATTGCCAGAATATGAGGGTTATCAAAAGTCAATCGACGGGTTTCAGCATTTTCATTTTGAGTTATTGCTTGAAGAAATATTAATTTTATTCCAGGCTAATGCCGAACCCTGTATAATCAGTAATATAACGTAAGAATAGTTCAAGAATAAAATAAGAAGAAATTCACCCGTCTACGGTCCAGAGTTCTTCTCGGATAAAATATAATCGAATTAAAACATCAAGGAAACCACTCACTATCTAGCATCGATCTTCGAGGATCTGATTACTTCATTGTAAGGGATGAAAATTAATTTCTCTTATATCCAGATCCGGATCCAAGATTCTTTGAACCGCGTCTCTCTAGCATTTAGGATGACTCAAAAAAAAATGTATTTGGAGAAATTTGGCAGATACAAATGAAATTCAGTATATGAGGTCGAAAAATAATAATTTCTACCAGTGGCGGAGATATTTGAGGTGACTTTCATGAAATGACTATTTCCTGAGCTGACGATAAAATTGAATTTTCAATCAGAACATTCTCTAAGAAAAGAGGGACATCTGATGGATTTACATTCAAAGAGACCTCGCGTCCTTCGGGATGATAATTCGACCGCTTTCGATCCCCGAGACGGCGCAGATCCGGAGCCTATAGAAAAGTTCGGCTGCAACTTTTCTGGTTGTTTTGACCTTTTTCGTACGTTTGGAATTCGAAATAGGGATCTTTTCGGGTACCGTCGGAGAGCCCGTTTCTTCTTCTCGAAATCAAATCCCCTCTCACCACCCCCAATATGAAAATAGAAGGCAAGCCAACTTTCGGACTGGACGTCAGCTTCAGTTAGTTAATGCTAGTCAATCGAATATTTCTCAAATACCTCTAACAGTTCGTGAGTTATGGAAGTTTCGGAATTTACCACTGAGATTTCCTAGCTCCCCTTGTGGAATTGAAAGCCTATATATTACTCCATTCTATTAGGACGAATAAGGTTGTAGCTTGAACCCGTTATTGCCACATGTGACAATTATACCGTAATGTTTACGGTGGTCACATGAGGTTTTCGTCAGCGGAGCCAGGAAATCTTTTTATGGACCTGCAGAGATTGGAGACGGTTGCTTTTGGAGCGGACAGGTGGCGTGAGTGGAGAAATTGATGGATTTGGTGTTCTCTGGGATTACATGGATTGATTTGTTGGTTTGCTCATTAGTTGGAACAATTTTTCTTGTTTCATTTTTGTAATTGTAAACTTTAGATAAACAGCCAATGTATTATTCTAGAAAATTTTTTCTCGAATGGGTGGAGTTATTTCGTGAATGAAATCTGGTCAGAATAAACGAGGTGATATCGAAGTAATAAACCTTTGTGTTAAATGTAGCGTTCGGTGTTGAATTTCATTTCCGTAATTTATGATATTTCCTCACGAATAGTACCGTTGAAATTCTTCGACTCTAAAAACTGGAGATAATAAACAAATCGGATTATTTCTGTCCTGCAAAAAATAAGAATTCGCAATCGATTAATTCCACGGTTTGTCAGTTGCAAACCATTAAAATTCAACTGACATCTATATTTCACGGTTTTTGGGAGATTCAGAGCTTAGTGCCTAGTTTTTAAAAAGCAAATAATTGCATTATGTGTTGAGAAATAATCTATTAATAAAAAGATAGCTCTGTGCCATGTATCAGATGTTCGAGGGATTTGAATGTTTATAGTTCACCTGATACTTGGCAACCAACTCATAACGACGCTCAATCTCAGACCGGACGATTTATTGAGTCGTTCTAAAATCGTATCAATTTTTTTATCGGGTCCACATGTCTAGTATATGAATTAAAGATCAATTCGATGCAAAAAACTCTGCAACTTTTCCACGATGAATTATTTTTTATTTCCACGACCTCACGTTTACTCTATCTAGATTTCATGGAAGATCTCGAATATTTTCGAAGAAACATCTACCAATTTCTTGAAAAACACTCCCTCAGAAGATCGAATATAAGAGATTTCAGACTTAGAGTAGAAGACCACCAATCTGAGAATACCAATGCCAAAATGCTCCATCAAAGACGAGCGGAAAGCCCTCAAACCATTAGAGTGGCAACACTGAAGGAATGTTGCCATAGCGACGACAAGCGAGGTGATATTTCTCGATGGGTCGATGCCCTTGACCCATACATGCCTAATTTAACCCCGTCCCCGACGTCTCACAGACACAGCCGAAGGACGGATTAGGAAATGATGCAACTTCAAACGTATTGAACATTACGATTTCCCATCCCCACTGCATTTGGCTGTATGCGAATACCGCAGGATTGCCAATATAACTCCCATTATACGATGAGGGGGTTCCAGATGATTTCCTTCGGGCTTATTGGCACTAGATGGAATGCTAAATGCGGATGAGTGGCAGTTGATGAAATTGAATGAAAAAGGTGGGAATATTTTACAGTCCCAGAAGAACAACAACCGATTCTTCTAGGCGCTTAAGATGTCGTTCTTTCAGTATGACCCTATAAATAAACCAGATTCAAAAAGGGGAAATCGCCCGAAACCACTAAAAAAAACTCATATCCGACGCTTTAAGAGAAGATAACCGATTAGTACCGGCCATCTGATGCAACTGGACCGTGACAAAACTGCGCCAAGTCGAGATATTGTTCTCTCCTTATATTACACGGTTGAGAAATGAACCAGAGACAAGTACGTTGTATTTTCACGACAAAACGATGTTGAGTTGCGGTATCCCGACTTCTGTAAACGTCTTCAATTTACATAGCATAACAGAAAGGTCATTATACGTTGAGTTGACTCGAACGACGTCCCTGCGCTTATTATAATCTTCTTAGATTGCCAACAGGAAATGGTTGTCAAAGCTGGGTTTTCAGTAGACAGTCTTTCTGCACCATGAAATCGAATGCAACGGCGCAGATAGAGCTAAGGATGTTCGAAGCGAAACGATAACCGTCGATGACAATATTCAAGATCATTCCCCTGTTTGGGGCATTAAAGCCTATTTCTTTCTTTCGCGAATATACAGAAATTTCGCATTCAAAAAAATTATTTTCAGTCGAGATTTGTATCGTTCCCAAAAACAACAGTCAAATGTCTTTATAGGCACGAGGAACCCATAGAAGTCCTCCACTGAAGAAAACGAATCCCTGGAATTCCCGGTTAACTGAATTCCTGTTGTTTGAAGGCAACTATTGTTATTACAACAAGAAAAGACCGTTCTGAGAACAATCTGTACTTGCAATCTAACGTGCCGATTCCGGTCTGAGTGACCGGAGTCCAAAGGACTCATTTTGAGTAGGAAAAACGATACGTATAACATCGATGAGGTACTTTTATTCTAAAAGAAATATCAAATCACCTAAATTGTCACGTAAAATCGCCAAATATTCCTAGTGCCGCTTATATAGGGGGAATTTCTTGTGGAGGTAACCGAATTCCTGTTGCATATCCTGGAAAATTTCTTTGAGTGCAGGACTTCCAGAAATGAACTTCTTGGGGCAACATTTCATATGGAATGAAATGTCGATTTTCAACGGGTTGAACCTGTTGATTCCTTCTCAAAGCCTCAACTTCATATATGCACCATTCTGATTATGCACAGAGGAATAATCATCTCGCATGTTTCCTACGTATTAATCCGATTTCAAAAGCGTTCGTTCATCTAGATAATTCGACCCTCTCGCTGTTTTTGCCCCAGTTCCAACGAATAAACTACATCAATGTCTGGCGCATAAATTTATCTAAAGTGGTTCATCATTCAGACGGGTGAGGAAAGGAGAAGCATGGCGGAAAGTCTCTACTTGGCGAAAATAGGATAAGTTTCAACGGGTACAAGTGGAATTTGAATGCAAGTCAGCCGAACGGTGAATATTCTGTAACTGATCTTCAGAATTACCGAGTTGCGCTGCTTTCAGGGTGAGCTCGTGTAGATGAGGGATGCTGGAAGCTCCACCCTGAAGTAGATTGGATGATTTCGAATGGGAAATAACTATCTAATTTATATCAGGAAATAATTTATTATTCAACAAGCGGTAATGTAGGTCATAACTCACGCAGGTGAAGTTTGCAGCACGAGCCGAAGGCGAGTGCTGTAATTCATCAAGTGAGTTATGACCATTACCGCAAGTTGAATACTATACCTATAACAATTATTCATGTTGATTTTGCTTCTTAGCATGGAGTAGAAAGTCCATAGGGGCGATGCTTTATATTTAGTGCTATTGTCCAAAGAATCCCAAAACAAATAAACATTCATTTATTTCATTATTAAATGTATAACTTTCAGAAATTCACAACGCGAAGTTCGCACATTCGGACAAAATTTTTTGATCCTTGAATCCTTGAGATACCGACCCTGGACATTTAACGGTTCAACCTTGGAACACCTTGTATATTCATGATATACCCTGTTTAATAAATATGTTAACCCTTCATGCAGACGAAAAAATAATAACGGTCAGGTATCGAAAATCAATATGAATGGCAAAATAACCAAGCCTTGCTTTTGAAGAAGAGACAAACTATCGGTAAAGGATGCTTTTTTAGGTGAGACTTTTTTTTGACAGGTGCTAGATCTCAAAAGATATCATTTCGCCAGAAGTTGATCATATAAAATATTCAATTTGAGCATCAATATTAAACGATCGCAAATGGTTTGCAACCACCCTTAGATGAACTTACTGTGAAATTGAACACTTTGAAGGATAGGAAGCAGAGGATGAACCTTCTTTCTGCACATTCCCCTTCTGTCACCTGGTTGATTGAAAAGCTGAGGGCACTTCATTCAAAGTTGCTCAATGTCATATTAAGAAGACACAGTGGTGCGATAAAATGCGGCGATGAAGATCAGAAGACTCGGTTTTGCACGAAATGTTTCGATTCGATTGTGCACGATAACTCGGCGAGGATTCCTACGATTTTCGGGATTTTGTACAGCGATACGGTGGCTTGCTAATTAATTGCGATTTTTCACAGTCAAGCTACTCGGTTGCGTTTACTACCCGGAGAGAGTCGCTAGTGAACAGAACAGAAAACCGCCCAACGACCCCGATTCAGGCAACCCAAAATTCACAACTCAACAAATATAGTACAACTATGGATCGTGTTAAATCTCTGTTAGAAGATCTGCCATGAATCACGGTGCCATATGCTTTCCAGCAAGTGAATAAAGTGCTGGATTTCATCGCCAATTTGTATATTCTCTCTCAACTTTTATTAGGAGATTTTTCCTGAACGTTATAATTCGTAAAGTTCAAACTAAGGGAAGGAAAAATTGAAAAGTTCCTACAGAAAAAATGGGGAAAGTTCACAAACACACCGATAAAATTGATCCGAATTGTTTGCAAAAATGGTTCGAAATGGTCACCATTCGTCTGATGTGCACAAAGTTTTGCCCGGCGTAATAAGGCGAATTATTATTATTATTACATGCAGCAACTATCACATCAGTTTGCTCACGAATGCGTTCTTTTAGTTCTTCAACACTATTCACCTCAACGTTATTGTTCACTTATGTTTTCAAATAACACCGAAAGAAGAAATCACAGGTGTTGAGATCCGGGGAGCGTGCAGGCCAAGAAATCGACCCACCACGTCCTATACACCTAAAGTCACAAAAATCATACGCTCTGTCAGATGTTTTCCCGTAAACTGAACGCGTTTAAAACACATTTGAACCTTGATACGTACCTCAAATAGATCCGTGCTGGGAATTTCTTCACGGGTAACTCTGATTTCGAAATACTCGACCCTGATGAAAATTTCATATGAAGGATTTTTGACTTATTTTGAGTTCTAGCACCTGTCAAAGAAAAGCCTGACCTTTGATAACACCCTGTATAGGGAACCAACAAAAAAATTCATTTCAATTGGTTGTTTTCGTTACCAAAAGCCGCTTTCACCATCCAAGCCATCATTCAGGACAATCTGAATACCGCATAGAAATCCGGAAGTTTTTCGCCATTAATAACTTTCCAATTGGAATTAATGGCTGTCGACGTTCAGTTGCAGAAACGCCTAGCATCTTACGCGGCCCTCCCGCTCTCCTCCAGGAGATGCTGACACTAAAAGGGGCGCGACATTGAGGATGAGTTGTTTCGGTCCCTCAGAGCCGTTCACTGATTCTCCTTCCGACAAAATCGGGTCGATTTCGCAAAACTTCAGCCGACGACAGCTCGTTCCCGCCAGCTCTTATTATTATATTTCCATTCCGAGCAGCCGTCGCTGTCGTCGTCGTAGCTCCTGCACTATCTGCCACAGTTCTTGCACACCCTAATTGCCGGGAAGTTGAGTGGATAAAAACAGTCGTAATTGTTTTGAACTGCTCAAGGTGGCAGCAGCTGTGGAAATCTGAATGAATTGAGTTACATGCTTTGTTTCTTCTTCTGTTGTTATCTGGTTAGTACTGAGTAGGATCTAGTGGGGTATTTCAGGAATTAAATTTTCCCAGCATTCGAAATTCTGATTATATTTCAATATCAAATCCTTTGGTTTGTATCATTCAAAATTCAAGGAATCAGATTTTCGAACTGTGAGGATCAATACTGAATTTTTGGAATAAGTTTTAATTGAAACGCATCTACCACTGACGTTAGACAGTTTGAGAAAAACGGTCTTGATAAAGGTCCTCCGTGATTTCATTTTCCGTCCCGCAATAAGGGATGTCATCAATCAAAGTCTAGACATATTCAAAGTTTCGAACAGAAGCAGTCTCTGCAAACATCCTCCCGGAACTTTCTATAAGTTTTTTCGTTTTCCGCCTTATTTTCATCACTGGAGTGAATGAAAAGGCCATCAGCCGGCTGAAAATGAATTCTTGTCGGTGTCCAGATGTTGCAGCTCAAGATGGAAAATCATTTCACCAGGCGACGTCGGAGAGATTCGACGGCTTGAGCGGCTCGTTCCATAAACTGTATAATCTTTCTGGAGTAAAAATGTTCGTGATATTGAACTCTCAATTCGTGTTTACATAATTGCAGTAACATTGGACCAGAACGCACAGTTGTTCGTGCCTCATTTTCTCCGGATGCGGCTTCTAAACGTTGTGATTATATCTGAATCTCCTGGGACTGCGAAGAACACCTTCCATTCAGTCTCATTGTTCATATATAAAACATACCACACGGATTTCTATATAATACGCTGCAAATTTTTCAAGCCTACACTATACCTAGAAGAGTCGGGATATAAACAAAACAAAAGACACTACCTTTAGGTGAATACTAGGCATAATGGCAACAACAGAGAATCGCTGAAATACTCATCTATATATAGTAATAAAAGAGGATCTATGGTTCACCTATGTGCGGGCATCACGTTCAAACGACTGCACTAAATTCGATCATTCTTTTTTAGTTGTGTTCATTATTATCAGGACAAGGTTTATATAACAAAATATTTCCGAAAAAACCCTACGGAAAAGGGAAAACGGCTTTCTTTTTCCTCCAACCAAGCGAACAATCATAGATTACTTATATTCCATGAGGTTTTTGACAAAAAGTGAAGTTGAAGCTAAGAAATTCATCACTGTGTTTGATATATATCGTTGTGTTGTGGGATATTTATTGTGATTGATAAAAATGCATTCAGTGGGGCGTAAAAATACTGATCGGCGGATGCGTGACTCAAGACGAGTTCGTAATGATCGAGACAAAGAGTCTGAAGAAGAGCGTAGGCAGCGAGTGGAAGCAAACAGAATGAGAGGTTCTCAATCAAGATCTGCCCAGCTCCGGAAGAATCGTAAGGATAAGGGTAAGGGTTGGGTTGGGTTAGGTTAAGGTTATGTAAAAGGATCCACCCTCAATTTCTCGGCCCCCATGCAAAATAAGAAAAAAAGGAAAAAATGTTAAACTTTTGTTCGTAACATTTCTTGTTCCTATGTTATATTTCAGTTCAAAGTCAGCTACAAATATGTGAAAATTTACGTTTCTGCGCAATTAATAAAATTATAGTTCCTTGTGCAAGATTTCTTCCTTTTTCATCCAGAGATTTCAGCAACGTCGATTTGGTCCATAATTGCGAGGCTGAAGTGAATAATAACACATCGGTTATGGATTATAGTCGCTCCTAATTACCCTAGGAACAATGAATCTGTCGATATTAGCGTGAAAAGCACCGTTTAATCTTGGCGATTACCGAAATAGAAGGCATTATTAGCGATGCGAAATAGCGCTGTCTAGATCAGCGAACTCATTAATTTGTTTTATAGAAGTTTATGCGAACAAGAGCAGACATAAATGCATTTCTTCATTAGCAGATAGAATGAAAATCCGAGAGGTATTGATGAAAAATCATTTTCATAATTTAATTTTTTTTATGTTGAACAATGGTACAACCGGTCTCATTAAGCTCAGGTTATTTCCTCTCATTTTTGAGTTTCCTAAAATAGAACCAATTGTGAAATATTGTTAGAGGAGGGTCCTAATTTGTTTTTTTTATCCTTCCATCAAAATGAATTATTCGTACTGAAGAGATGGAATAGAGAAAGAGGAACCAATTATAACTCTCTAGTGAACTTTTGACTATTTTTCAATTATCTCCAGCGATTATCACAACCAATTATCACAACCTTTTTCTTTTCATTTCCATGATGTTTGGTCTTCGTTAAAATTGCATTTCCTAAACCAGAAGATACTTTCTGTTATGTGAACAGAAAATAATGTGAAATGGGTCAGGCAGAGTTATTTCGAAAATATCCAGACTTCCATCTCATCCGTCATTATGTAATGCATTACATTCATTTCGACTCATTATTCACGTTTTAATTGAGAATGACGAGCTAACGAGGAGGATTGCAAACGAGAGCAAGATAGGATCACCGCAGATAAAATAACCTCAAAAATAATATAATTATAACAGCCTCGAAATAAAATTTGGGTAAGGGAAGAAATCTCTTATAATCTCTATCAACAAAAATGATTACAGCGAATGTTTACTGCTATTCAGTCCAAGCCATAAAATCTCAAAGTATTCGAAGTAAAAAATCATAAAAAGCACTGACGTGTCGTCAGGAGCTTTTGAGCGCTCGTTCATCCACCATATATTGAAAAAAAATTTGACAGCTGTCAAAAAAATGAAGATCCCTAGAATCTTCTACGGTTTCTATGGTCTCGGTAATGCGATCTGGACAAAATTCCGCACGTAGTTTGAGTACATTATTCTTCATCTATGTGCGAAATTTCATTCCGATAGAATCAGTAGTTTCGAAATTATGGGGAAACAAATTTTTTGAACGGAACCCATAGTCGAATTCTGCTCATTGATGAACGTGACCTCGACATTCGAGATCCAAACCTACCCTGAAAATTTCAAGTCTCCGGGTCTTTCCGTTCGAAAGTTATAATTTTCTATGGTTTCTATGGTCCTGGTCGAGCGATCTGGACAAAGTTCCGCATGTAGCTTGAACACGTCATTCTCCATCTGCAAAATTTCATTTCGATTGAATCAGTAGGGTCAACACTACACTGAAGCAAGTCTGAAAATTTCTGGGAAATCAGGGTTATTTTCCTGGAACCAAATGAAATAACTTACCAATACGATCGATTAAACAAACGCAATGAATTCCACATAAAATTGGATTTTATGACTTCAACAATTGACAATTTCATTGTTTTCATGATCGTTCAAAACGTTTTATTCCAGGTATAAATTATATGAATAATTACAGACGGACGGCATTACGCAACCAATTCGAATAGTCAATTACCTATAACAAGATATTTATGCGAAAAATAAAGAATCGACTCCTTAAATTTAGTCCTTTTCAGGGGACGTTATTCTTAATTTTCTTTATGATTCAGTTAATGTTATAATTTTTTTTTTAGTTGATTATTTTAAGGAATTTGATTTTTCGAGAAAATTTTTCACTTAGATATGTCATTATGGTTTGTTAATATTAATTAATAATTCTTTCCGTTTTGTTTTTTTTTTTCTTGATTGTTTGGATTGATGAAATATTCATTTCTTCATCGTCAATTTAATTTTTAGTTGAAATAATGAAGCCGTATGGTCAGACCAAATTTGAACCAATTATATTAATCACAGTTTTCCTAGACGAAAATTACTGATGAGGTCAGACAGTAATTCATTCATTTATTTCATTTTCGAAAAAGTCCATAAAATTTTAAACAGTTATTTCGACAATTGCAGAAGTAATTCAGCTTGCGTTATGTAGGGAAATATTTCCCTGAAATATGAATTATAGGGTGTTCGAGATTATTGCGGCCGTACTGATAAAATACCATCATTCTCGCTACTGGATATTCCCCATATGTCTGCTGGATTCATGCAGTTCACATATGTCGAAATGCTGAGACCGGTAAAGAAATTTCCCTGTCATCCGTTTCGAATTTCCCGAAAATGCTACATCGCCGACGTGCTCAGCAGATTAAAGAAGTTCGTCGCTAGGATTGACAATTTCAGCGCCAGTTTTATGTTCCACTCAATTGGAGGTACAAATGGAATTCAATTTCTCCTGCTCACTCTCCTCACCGTTACGTCGATTCGAATCAGGGGCTAGTAGAAAAACTATCTACTTCGAGTTCCAGGAGACAATAAAAAAAATCGAGCTAAATATGACAACAAAATAAAAATTACGGAACGAATAAAGATGGTAAACCTTTTATAAACCTATATAAGGATAATTATACAAGGTTTTCTACCAGAATGGAGTGCACCTCTATTTTCCGTGATAAACGAACAAGCCGCTAATTTAGCACCAACGCTGGAAATTACAATGTAATGTACGCTTTACGAGACTCGAGAGAGATTTCAAGAATCGTTCCCTATTTAGTTTGCGAATTCTCATTCTATCGTGACTTGTATTTGAATTTCCTTGAGTCTATTTACGTTTGCCATAGAACTTTCTGTTTCTGGAATCACAAAGGAGGCAAATTGGATTGCAAGTTCTGAGGCATCAAGATTTCTCGACATATTCGAATTTTATGTCTCATAAAACGTGTTTAGATCTCAATGCGGAGGGGAATTATTTGCAGCGGGTCTCGGGGGATTCGTTTATTTCAACTCAACCCATAGATGTAGACTCCACACGACGAGGAAAGTATGATCGAGTTCGTCCAATTAAAAGGATCCTTCAAGATACATTTTTTGTGATGTCGCTAACCCTTATCAATTTTCAGGAATTCTCGTTCTTCTTCACTGGGTCAACATTTATTTTCCGTCCATTTTTTTTCGCTGCATCAAAATGTGTTTCGGTAGTATTGGTATGATCCAATTCAAGCAAATAATTACTTACCGCAACAATCGAGAACAAAATAAAAACCGAAAAAAATCATTAATAAAAATTATTCATTTCTGAAGATGATATAATACAAAAAATATGCGAAACAAACAAATCACAATGACATAATCAAAGTAAAAATATTTATCGAAAAAAAATAAACACTTTCACAAACTTCAAAAAAAATTATAACATTGTCTATAGCTTTTGATTTATTTGTCTTTCGAGTCTATTTGGATTCTACACTACCAAATACCAAAACTATAGAAGTTTCAAGATGGGTTATCAATTTCTTTCCCAGTCCGATCCCAAAAGGTCCATTGTTGGAAATAATGAACCAAGAGATAATAAAAAAAAAATAAAATCGAATCACAATCTCGATTCCATCGTTTTCCTCGCCTCGAGTCCGTAAACGCCATAACCGATTGTTGGAACTGATTAACTGTGAAGTATTGCGACATTACATAAATTGGAAAGGAAAAGAAAAGAACGGATAGAAAAACACTCTCGCAATCAGTCGGACGCGAAATGATGCAACTGCTCGTCGGGGGTAGACTGGCGAATCCATAATCCGGAAAGAAAATGAAAAAATAATGAGGCGAGAAAAATATAAAATTTATTTCAGAATCTCCTCCGAACGTCTCCAGCGGAATATCTGCGGTTTCCTTCGTTCTGCAACTTTTCATAAACATCGGCGCCGAGCGAGGGGGTGGCGGGTAAACAACCTCTTATCCTATTTCGATTCTTCATTTCCGAATATAGTTGTTCTTATTTCCAAATCATGATTCTCTAGAATTGTTCATTTAAAAAAAATTCTAATCCACCTGAATTTTTTAATTTGGTTAGAATTTAATACTCGAATTGAATAAATTCTCCCCATCTCTCGGCCATAGCTGACCTAAGAACCTATGAAAAATAATTTCATGTAATTTTTGTACAAAAATCATGTACAATTTTTTTGCAACATAATTACTATATCTACACTATACAGCCATTCACTGTTGGGTAAACAATTAACAGTGTTGTGCCTGAGGTGGCGTAAGGACACAGTAACAAAGCCTACAAAGAACACAACCGGGTCTCCTAACTCACACAAGCTCTGACCTTCTGAAAGCGAATTTTTTCGCACAAATTTCCATGTGTAAATCTCCATCACATTTAATGCAGGGTGTTTTCGAAGGTGGGACGGAAGTTGCACTAATCAAAATGAGTCAAATTTCCAAAAATTCTTCATATAAAATATTTACCAGGGCCGAGAATTTTGAAATCAAAGTTACCCGCAAATCTGAGAATAATGTGTTTATTGGAAGAGTTCAGTTTACGGGAAATCATCTGACGGAGCGTATGATTTTTGTGACTTTAGGTGGATAGGACGTGGTGGGTCGATTTCTTGGCCTGCAGGCTCCCCGGATCTCAACCCCTGTGATTTCTTCTTTTGGGGTCATTTGAAAACATTAGTGTACAGTAACGGTGAGGTAAATATTGTTGAAGAACTAAAACAACGCATGGAAGATGCTTGTGAAATTATTCGTGAGCAAACTATTGTGATAGTTGCTGCATGTAATAATTCGTTATTACGCCAAGCAAGACTTTTTGCACATCAAACGAATGGTGACCTTTTCGAACAATTTATTTACACAATTTGGATCAATTTTATCGGCGAGTTCGTGCACTTAATTTTTTTAAATGGGAACTTTTCAATTAGTAATTTTTCCTCTCCTCAGTTTGAACTTCAAGAATTATACCGTTCAGGAAAAATCTTCAAATAAAAGTTGAAAGAGAATTTACAAATTTTCGATGAAATTCAGCACTTCATTCAACTGCATATGGCACTGGAATTCATAGCAGATCCACTAACAGAGGGCAAACATGATCTAGAGTCGTCTCAAGATCTTGATGCGTTCGCGGCTTCTACTAGTTCAGGAGGCGTGCAAGGTAACAAATAATCACTATCATGTTCATGTTTACTAATTCTTTCTTAATTCCTTACAAAATACAACGAATCGAACAAAACCGGCTTGAAAATTATTTGACTTTTGTCATAACAAAGTAATTTCCATGGTTACCACTTCTATATTACAATATGAACATAGAGAAACCTATTTAAACTTACTTGATTACAGCTTAAATGAAATTTTTCTTACTTAATTTTCAAATGTAAAACAACGATCAAAGAAAAAATAGTATGTATAATTCGTGGGGAAAGCATATTCCCAAACTCCTGTAAGTAATATTATGGGAATATTATGCTTTTCCCACTAATTATACAATATACTATTTTTCGGCGCAATCAAAAAAGTCCTTCCCTACACATAGATCCTTCATTCGCGTAGTGACACTCACTGGCCTATAATTTTTACTCGCCAAACTTTCAATTTCCTCCGTTCTAACAATGGTGTCGAAAATTTTCAGTCTATTTGTCAAATTTGCTTTGTTCCCGAATAACTTCCGGTTGAATCTGGAGGGGGCTGTTCTTCCAAAGTTCCTCATGTGCATGATTGTGTTTTCATTCCTATCCCTCGGTGTAGAATCTTCATTTCCGTAGGAAGCTCATGAATATTTGAGGAACTAATGGTCTCAAACTAGTCACGTAGCCTGAGAATAGAGCGTATTCCGTGCCCGTACGAGTACTGGAATAAATTACGTCCATTATCCTATAACAACATAATATTTCAAGAATTGCCACGAATCATTTATTTTCGAGCGGATTGGAAGGCTCCCTGCCAGACCTCTTTCCTTTCAATGACGGCTAATAGGTCGAGTCGTATGCAAGATATGTTGACTCGTCTTATGCAACTCTGCGGTCAGACAGACATGAATGGGGCACAAATGAGGCAGGATAATCTGTGTCTTTTTGTGTGGGAATAATTGCAGAAATCTCAGTCAGCCTCAATCTGGGAATTGCAAGCGAAAGATGTTCGTTATGTAGCTAAGGTCTTCTTATCCTACCTTGCACCCTATTTTTAACGTATCGAGAAAAAAATAATTTCAGTCGACGTAGCTATACTACAGCACATGTCGAAAACATTCAATGATTCAAACTTCATTCTGGTTAGAATGATTCTTTTCATTTCTCAGGGGGGATATTAGATAGTAAAGTATAGTGACCTTCAGTGTTAGCATTTCCAGGGAGTTCAAGCTCTACAACCAGAAGATCATCCCCATTTCTAATATAATTAGTCGATACTTGATGATAATCCATGATCAAACTTACAATAGAATAACTAATATGATTTCCACTACATTGGGTTGATAAATTCCACGACACGTGTTTTGATGCGAAGCATAATCTTCAGGTGGCTAAGATATAACTACATTAATTATCTAAACACTAAAGCTACCTTCTAATACAAACCAATCTTATCACTAGGTGGGGGTAATGGTCCATACTATGCGCAACTCCTTGTGTGGGATGAATATATTTCAATGAAGCTTCCAAGGATGAAATTATGCTTATCTTACCGCCATTTAGTGAGAAGATCTGTTGACGTTATTCTATTTATAATTTAGGAGACAAATTCATCTTTTCTACTTCGAAAAATATTCAATAGTGGTGAATTGTTCGAGTCTACTTGATCGTTCAATAAGAAAACAGACGATTATTGTTTATTTATCTCAAGGCTCCCAAAAGGTTCCATTTTCTACTTTTATTTTCCGTTCATGCTTCCAAAGCATGATTATTGATTTTCAAATGATCCGCGTATGTCGAATGTCCTCCACCTTCAATTAAACAATTTCTTAGTTTGGGGTCAACTGAAAACATTAGTGTATAGTGTTATGGCTCTAATGTTAAAATTAAAGGAATTTATTTTGATTTTGAAAATAATTCAAATTCAATAACAATTTTCAATAATTTTGTTCAATATTCTATTTGATTTGCAAGAAACTCTTCCTCAAGGAGTTGTTCTAAGATGAACAATAAAAAAAAATACGTTTACACAATTATTTTATTAACAATCAAATTCTATAAAACTCTAACTATGGAATGAGATTAAAATTGATAATTCTAACTAATGATCAATGAGAACACTCACGGAGAAAAACTTTGTCCAAAATATTTCTTCACTTTCCCTTCATGAGAAAACTGGCACGCTGCTCTTAAATTCTTGAAACTTGAAAATTTAATTTTCGTGCTTTAAAATTGCACTTGCATTTCTTCTTGGCCAGGTTTCAAATATGAATTCTGATGTTTTATTTCGACCAAAACCAATTTCGAACCAAAACTTTCTGAAGGATTAATTTCCACGGACGTTTCTCGGTCAACTTCACAAATTCCCTCTTTCACAAATTAATTTTCAATCAAATTTTCCATGCCATGAAGCATTCTTGATTTACTCTGTCCAGTTTATGATTTTAACAAATTTTCTCTCATAAATTCCAATTGAATACTATATAATTAATAATTTCAACAATTCATATTTTTTATTATGTGAACCCCCTTTGAGAATATAAGAATGTTATAAGTAATTGATTTTGAATATACAAATTTGCAATAAATTCTAGTGTCGAGAAGAGATCGCAAAGGAAGTCGAGCACTTCATTTATATTATGAAGGAATGCACATGGCATAATGATTCATCACAGGATAACACGATCCAGTGTGGTATTGAGATATCGATGCCCATAATGTTTTGCACTTTTTTCAAATTGAAAATTTTATATGATCAACTTCCGGCGACATGATCTCTCTTGATGAATACTAGTACTCGTCGAAAAAAGAGCCTCACCTCAAAAAACACCCTGTATTCATATACGTGCTATTTTTCTCCTCTCAAGGTCACTAATCCGGCTGTTTCTTCCATAAAACTCAGCGAAACTCATTCCAACATGAATCAAACAAAGTTTAATGAAGATTTCTGTTATTTCATCTTTCTCTCTGTGAATATCAAGTGAAGCCTTTTTGATTCAATTTTCCCCTCAGAATTAATTCTTCACAATCCGGAAAAACAATTAATTTCATATTGAGATCAAATGAGCAAAAAAATTGGACATTACAGGAGGAAGCTGGAGGAGAATTGAAACTTTTTATTTCATAAAAGGTCATTGTGTTTTCCCCACCTTCATTAATCAATTAGAAGGACATTATAGATGGTTATCGATCTCCACGGCGTGTAACATTTTTTCTGAGGACAGACGTTAATGTTCTAATTTCCGATCAATAAATTATCGGTCTCGACGTAACGAAGGCGATAGCTTTTCTAGCGAAAGAATTCATAGTCCGCTAATTCCGGATTCCAACTGAGTATTCTGGTCAGGAGGCAATTTTTGCTGGCTCAACATGAAGAAGGAAAGATCTCACCCTGATCCATCAGATTTTTATACCGGATAACAATTATTTTTGAATCATCTTTCATTTCTTCAAATTTCTTATTCATCTCAATTCATAAATCAATCAACACATTTGATTCTGTTTTGTCTTCTTGTTCTTCTCCAATTCCTTGTGCCTTATTTACTTCATCACCTCTTTCCCCTAACAAAGTTTTACTCCTCGTTTCCATTTTGAAACAGATAATGCAAATATTAAATAAAAAAAAATTACGAAAAGCACTGCCGTGAAGTCAGGAGCTTTTGAGCGCTCGTACATGCACCTTATAGGTAGATTCGCATTTTCCAGTTTTGGAAACCAATTGAGGAAATTTTTGCCAGCTGTCAAATAAATTTTCAAACTAAGGCGATAATCCAGACTTCAAGTCAGTGCTTTAGGTGACCAGTTTTTTTTTCGATAATTCGCTAAAATTTTCTACGGTATCTATGGTCTTGGTGCTGCGATCTGGACAAAATTTCGCACGTAGTTTGAATACATTATTCCTCAGCTAGTTGCAAAATTTCATTCCAATCAAATTGGTAGTTTCGAAATTATCAGGAACAGAATATTTTGAACGACCATATTTACGGAACCCCTAGTCTAATTTTGCTCATTGATGAACGTGACCGTGGAATCCGCGATCCAAACCCACCCTGAAAATTTCAAGTTCCTAGGCCTTTTCCTTCGGAAGTTATAATTTTCTATGGTTTCTATGGTTCTGGTGATGCGATCTGGAAAAAATGTTGCTTTAATATGCCATTCTCGTTTAAAATACAAAATTTATCTCGATCGACTCCGTAGTTTCGAAATTATCGAGAAAACAAAATTTCAAACGACCTTATTTACGGAACCCCTACTATAATTCTGCTCATTGATGAACGTGAATGCCACATTTCAAATCTACACCTATCCTGAAAATTTCAAGTCCCTAGGCCTTTCCGTTCGAAAGTTATGATTTTCTATGGTTTTGGTCATGCGATCAAGAGAAATGTACCTTGAATATATCATTTACCATAAGTATACAAAATTTCGTTACGATCGAATCTGTAGTTTGGAAATTATCAAGAAAACTAAATTTCAAACGACCATATTTACGGAACCCCTAGTATATTTTTGCTCATAGATGAAAGTGATCACGACAATCGAGATCCACACCTATCTCGAAAATTTCAAGTCCCTAGGCGTTTCCGTTCAAAAGTTACAATTTTCTATGGTTTCTATGGTTCTGGTGATGCGAGCTGAACAAAATTTTCATCTCGATCGAATCTGTAGTTTCAAAGTAATCAGGAAACAAAATTTCGAGCGGCCATATTTACGGAACCCTTAGGCGGATTTTGCCAAATAACGAACTTAACCTCGGCATTCGAGATTCAAACCTACCCTGAAAATTTCAAGTTTCTAGGACATTCCGTTCGAGAGTTATCGTAGGCCGGACGGACAGACTCGAATTTTCCGACGGATTCGTCATCAGTGAGTCGAACATAGTCGTTTGAGACCATTTTCGGCACAAAATTCGAAAAATACAGACATCGTGACGAAATGATATAGCCCTCGTGTAAGTTGTACGAGCGCTCAAAAATGTGGAGTTTAAAAAAGAAACTTATTCATTATACATACATAGAATCACTGGAAAAAAAATATATCTGTGCGAAATTAGAAACTCCAATTGAAGCACCATACATAATAGATAATGAAATTGATTTATATAAATTCAATCAAAAAACAAACAATTGAAAAAAAATATTCATACTTTATACAAATATCAATTACAAATTAATAGAAAAATTTTGATATTTTAAATTTTTTTAAGAAAAAAATAAATATAAAATTTCATTCTTCATAAGATCCAGTCATAAATAAAGAAAAAATATTCTTAGTCGATTCAGGAAATTTAACCCTCCAATATCAATTGCCTATATTATATTATTTAATTGTAATTTATGTGAGAAATGTTGTAAAAATGTAATTTAGAAGCATAAACTGAACAGCGTGCGTGAATCAAGAATGCTTCATACCGAGAAATATATGATAGAAAATTAATTTGTGAAAAAGTAGAGACAGAAGCGTCAGTGGAAATTGATCCTTCAAAAAGTTTTGGTTCGAAATTAGTTTTGGAAGAAAGAAAACATCAGAATTTATATTCAAAATCTTGACAAGAAGACAAACAATTGCAATTTGAAAGCACGAAAATCAAATTTCCAAGTTGTAAGAATATGAGAGCAGAGTGCCAGTGTTCTCATAAAGGAAAAGTGAAGAAACATATTTCGGACAAGGTTTTTCTCTGTGAGTGCACTCATTGATCGTTAGTTAGATTCATTAATTTTAGTTTCATTTGATACTTAGAGTTAGGCTTATAGAATTCAATTGATAATATAATTGTGTAAACATTTTATTTATTCTTCATCTTAGAACCCTCCTCGAGAAAGAGTCTCGGGCAAATCGAATAGAATTTTTTTCAAATTGTTATGGAGATGAGGTTATTTCAAATGGATTCGACAGACTACATTACAAGAAAAAGTTTTGCGCGCTTGTTTCTGATGAACAAGTTGATATTTGAATTTCCAGCCTAGAATGATCTCAAACGATTAGGTTAGATGTCCGACCGCAAACAAGATAACTCTCGGAAAAAAGTATATATTTTTGACATTCTCAAGGTACGGGTACGCCAGTGCAGTTCGTTATTGAGCGAAATCCGCCGAAGAGTTCCGTAGATGGATTTTTTTGATGACGTTCGCTGAACTCAGCCTATGAAGGGCAATCAATTCGCGATGTCTATGCGATCGTTTCGATTACAGAAATTAATTACGAAACGTATTAACACAGTCCGCCCACCCCGCGGCCATTCGCAATGCGCTCGGCGCCAAACACTTACAGGCAATCGAACTTGGAAATTAAATTCCAAATCCCCAGAATAAATGCCTCAAAATTAACGGAAATGAGGTCTGCGGCCCGGCTTGATTCCCGGGAAGCCCTCGAAATGCGGATGCGACAAACAATTAGCAACAAAGACGAATGTGAGCGAATCGAAATGAGGAGGAATCAACATTTCGCGGATGACGAGCGTCGTCCTGACTTCTGTCTTTTGTCGAAGGATGGTCGCGAGACTCGAAAGTTTGATGTTTCAATTTACGACGAATCCCGCTGACTATGAGAACGGATACACAAGTTTCGAGACAATACCTACTGCCGCTGTCGCCGTTTAGGCGAAACGTAGCAGGCAGCGATTCCCGTCCGGTATTCATGGAAAGTCTGGCGAACGTCTCCGTTTGTCCGAGGAAATCTTTTATCCGGTGAAAACTTGTAGGCTCCACGAATCATTCGAGACTGGGTATTCTCGAATAGACCATAAGAAACAATTCCTTCGTGTGTGAAAGAGAAATTCATAACTCGCAGAATTTCTTCAGCTGCACTGTCCTCATTCAACTATTATGAACTATATAACATAATTTCCACTGAATAGCGTTCGAAAAAACGCTAGAACAATAGCATCATCAGAGATAAACAATCTTCCGAAAGTGAAAATTCAAAGTTCCAATTTTCTCATGATCATATAAATCAACCAACGAATTTTCAGGAACAACGGCGAAACAAGGACAGTTCTGCAGAACTCGTAACTCTACAATTACTTCCTGGAATGAAATATGCAAACAGAACAAAGTTTGTTCTCACTTTGAAATTTCGACGAAGTCAAATATACCAAACGGTAATTATTGATCAATTTAGCCGTGACTTGAAACGACAAGTTCAACTCGGCGTTTGATACAATTAAAAGTTCGCTTTCAGTTTGAATCTATACCTCAGGCATCAATGTGACACTCGGACTTTTTTCAACTACGAGGAAAACAAGGCGAGGCATTTTTTTAAGAGAAACGGGGATCTGAAGAATTTTGGAGGCAATATTTACAACATTCGGTATCATCCTCATTTTTACTTAAATTTTTTTTTATCCCATATATCAACAAATATCCGAACACTTTCCCAAAAAAATGAATCTGTAGAATCTGAAATCTACAGAAACACTGTATATATATCGTATCGTGTCCGCGTATGTCACATGCCTAGTTGTGGTTGGGAGTTTGGAGATCAAAGAAACTTTTCATGAACCTGCAGAGAAGTGGGGAGCGGATAGATGGCGCTGCTGTTCGTTTAAAAGCATTCCGTCTCACGCGTCGATTTTATCATCACTGTACTGTAATGACGAGGCTTAAAAAGCTGCAAATCATGAATTTGATGTTCGTCAGATTATCTTTGAAGAATTTTTCTTCGGAAATATTGATACAAGTTTTGTGAGCGCTCGTTCTACTTACACGAGGGCTATATCATTTCGTCACGGTGTCTGCATTTTTAGAATTTTGAGCCGAAAATGGTCTTAATCGACAAGGTTCGATTTACGGATGACGAATCCGTCGAAAAATTCGAGTCTGTCCGTCGATGATTGAAATTTTCATGGTGGGTTCGTATCTCGAATCCTGCGGTTAGGTTTGTTATTGGACAAAATTCGACCAGGGGTTCCGTAAATATGGTCTTTTGATTGAATTTTGTTTTATTCATAATTTCAAAACTACGGATTCGATCGTGACGAAATTTTATAGTTCAGGCTCCGCCGAGGGGTCGTGTGGTCTCAAATAACTATGTGGCGTCTCCTAGTTTTCTAACGTTTTCGCAAGAACGTCTCAAATAAATTACGTCGATATAAACAAAAATAAACAAATAAATAGAAAATTATATATTCAAGCTACTTGCAGAATTTTGTCCAGATCACATAACCAGAACCATAGAAACCATAGAAAATCATTACTTTTGAACGGAAAGGCTAAAGGACAAAAATTTTTTTAGGATAAGTGTGGATCTCGAATGTCGCGGTAACGTTCATCAATGAGCAAAACTAATCTAGGGGTTCCGTATATATGGCCGTTCAAAATATTTTTTTCCTGATAATTTAGAAACTACTGATCGGATTGGAATGAAATTTTGCACATAGATGAAGAATGATGTATTCAAACTAAAAAAAAATCACCTGAAGCACTGGCGTGAAGTCTGGAGTTTCGCCTTAATATGAAGTTTTTTTTAAACAGCTGTCCAAAATTCTGGTTTTGATATTCTGGAATTGGTTTCTAAAACTGGAAAATACTAATCTACCTACAAGGCGGCAAAATTGATACATTTAATGCATTTGAATTAGATAAACGACCAATATTTTTTATTCTTCTGCTTACACTGAGTTTTTCACACTATATTATCACGCTATATTGTTTGATATCTGATTGATCTATGGGAGATGATTGCCTTTCACTTAGGTCCTGTAGTAACTTCGAACATCCTAAACCCTCTCGGTCAAACAGCGAAAAGTTTGGTATTTTAAATTTAAGTATTGAAGGAATTTTGATGGACAAAAGGAGTTCTGTTTCGAAAAATAATCGAAATAGCGAGATGTGGAGGTGATTTTCCTTCTAGAGACTCATTCGGCAACAGAAGGAAATCTTCGCGAAAGAAGTGTTTCAAGAGGTAATGTTCTATTTCTGATGCATTTTTGGAATGGGTGGTCAATTTTAAATCGTTTCAACATATTATAAATAATTTTTCTCTCGTTAATTTTTTCTGATTTCACCTTTCTCTTTTTCAGATTTAATTTTCGGAAACCTTAGGGAAGTCTCTCGGTAGTGATTTTGTAAGTAAGCCTCAGTAAGAATATGCCAGCTTAGTATGTGAATGAATTCAAAACCAATCACTAGATTTATACGAGAAGGAAGTTTTCAGAGAGATTCATTCCACTGAATATACAGTGTCAGAAAAAACAATGAATATACAAAATACAAAAAGCAGAAATAAAGAACGATTTAAAAATACAGAAACATATAGAACGAAAAATTTACTTGCCCCTCTCCGTATAGAAAGATAATCCAAAGACATCATTGTGATCATCAATTGCATATAATTCATTTCTTTATATATACTCACAACTTCTCTAGAGCCAATGAAGTTTTTACCAACCTGTAACAAAATGAAATTGTTAGAAATTGAAATTCGATTGCAAATGAAAACAAGTATGTATAAAAATGAACTCGGTAAGGAGAAGAATGGGTACTTATCCATTTAATTGAATGGTTATCTGTTTCGATTCTCCATGAATATAATGATCTTTTCAAATTGTTATTTCGAAAATGAATGATATTATTCCGAAGAAAAATATTGCTAGACAATATTATGTCGAAGATAATATGATAAGCAGGAAAAAAAATTAATCCATTTAACCCCAGAGTACATCAAATTCATCTTGCGGTGTTTGGGGGTTCAAGAAATCTTTCCATGGACCTGCTGATAAGTGGGGACTGTTGCTGTTGAAGCGGACAGTTGGCGTTAGTGTGGAAATTCTCTCTGATCTACACAGCTGTTCGTTTTAATGCATGCCGCCCCTTACGTCGAATTCATCATCCCCATACTGTACTGAGGAGGCTTGAAAAGCCGGAACCGGTCTACAATTGCGAATGATGAATTTGCTCATCATATTATCTTTGACATAACACTGACAAGAACAATTTTTTCACGAAACAATTGTCTCAGAACATATTGGAATATTTGTCGGAACTGAGAACATGATTGAGGTGTATTTTTATTCAATTTCATCGATGAATCCTCAAAAAAATTTGAATAATTAAACACCAAATTCCAATGGTCTGTTGAGGAAATCTTCAGGTATTTGGATGCCATCTTTCCCCAAATGTTGAGAGTTTCATCAAAAAACAAAATTATGTAGAAGGTTACTGGATTGGGTGAGGGCCAAAATCTATTCTACGATGATCATCCACTTCAAAAAATTTCCCCGCAATGGGCACCAGTAATTCCATGGCATCTTCACGCATATGCGACATTCCCATCCCCAGTTAATCATTCACAGAAGCAGTACCGAATGTTTTTTATTACAATTTATCTAGCGCGATCTCATTAGCTTCATATGGCCGTTTCCAATTATCGATAATTACCCTATTTGCAGTAAAAACCAGATATGTTTCTGGCTCTCGGCTTTTTCCCCGTGACATCGAACGAATTCCAGGAATATTTCAGCGGATTCTCCCTGTGGTGTAGCGTAGCCGCTGTCCATGCGGAAAATGATCGGAATTGCTATCATTGCCATCGAGTATGAGTGAACTTGTTAATTAATTAGATATGGAGAGAGGCGGTTTTGTCATCGAGGAATACGAGGATGGTTCGACAAGTGTTAGATGAGCTCGTTTACCAACTGGCGTTCACAATTCAAATTTGCATTTCATCAGGATATGCAGAAAAGTTTCCGACATACCGAAAGTTTCTAAAGAAATTCCAGAGGTTCATTATTGGTTACAATAAAACAAAATACTAGCTGCTTTCGAACCGAGTATCCCCTCGAATACTGTAATAATCAGCAATCGCAAAGCTGACTCACTTTCATTCCTCATACATATCCCTTTATTAACTTGGAGGCCACGAGGTGTTCTACTTTTGCCCATGCAATCCCAACATTTATCTTAGAGTTTTATAGACTCGTTTGGGGTTCTTGCAGATGTTTGATAGTCGGTCACTGACGTGGGGTTGAATTATCCTCACTTAAATTAGAAACAAAACGTGGGCATTTCTATCGATTCTCTCATATGAAGGAGTAATTCCCTCCTGAATAAGAATGAGGCAGAAAGTTTTCGAAGAAAAACTGTATCAGGTACAGTGAACACAGGAATGCAGGAACAATAAGTGTCAGACGGATACTGAGAATCCATCCCCATTTGGAAAACCCACAAGGGGACATCACTCGTGTGAAATATAAGAAACATAAATGAAAGGTGTAAGGAAGGAATTCCGGACCTCATCGATCACATTCGCTTCCTGCACAATCCATGAAAAAACAAATAGGAAATTTTTCGAGAGTTTTGCAGAAAAGACTAAACTAATAGAAATGAACTAACAAAATTTCAACAGCAGAGTGAATAATCTACATCCATGCCTTGTCTAGCGAAACTTAATCATCGAACAGGATACGCAATATTTCGGAGTTGAATTGGGCGTGCAGCACATAGTTTTTTTATTATCAGTATCGGGCATTGCAGTCCGGTTTCCGAACGAAAAAACAATGCATTAGGAAGGTGGGTCGTATTGTTCGCCTCTGATCAATTCGATCCAATTCCGCCTGGTCCTTCTGGCCGGTGAACGCACGCAGTAACACAAACTCCAAGTGGAATAACACGTTACAACTGTTACGAAATGTATACATGTACCGACAATATCGGACCGTGTGCGGCATATTTTATTAACATTGTAAACAAACCGCCATGTTTACCCCGCACCTTCTCCCATACGCGTCGTGTTTAATTAAAATATAGTAACCTATATTGAATTTTGAGATTAACCAGGACTCGGGACCTTCGGACCTTCGGACCTTCAGATACAAGGATTTCGTCGTTTCATGATTTATGGGGGGTGGAAAATGGGAAGCCTAGAAAATTCAGAGTGGCGAGATAGGGTCCGCCAGTTCGAGGGATCTAATTGAAATGATAGTGGTAGGAGATGAGGGTATGGAGCAATCAAATCCAGCCATTTTGGTGACCCAAGGCTTTCAGTCAGTTAATTCAACTTTCAACGCGCAAGTTATTATATAAACATTTCGTCCAGAATATGATCTATTGTGTCCCCCACCCAAGCTGACCAAGGAATATCCAAACTTACAACTCGCCATCCAATTCCAGAATCCCAATGAAAAAAGGTGTAAATTCTGAGGTAAATCCTTCGGTGCTTTATGAGGAAATTCGCATCCTATAATTTTTTCGAGGTAAGAAATAAAACGCCGAATTGAATTTAAACCGCAGAGTACACGGAAATACCGAGATAACTCACGAGATAAGTAAGTCTCGTCGCCATTTAAATCTCAACGTCGTGATTGATGGTTTTATTGCAGACATATACTTCACGTTTTATTGTTCATGACGAAGCAAAAAGGTGGTATTGATTCTCCATGCGTTCCTGTCGTTGAACTTTGTTCTGAGAACCTTTTTTTTTTGCTCGAAGAGCTGCACTTTCGACTTGTCAAGTAATATTGACTCAATATTTGATGCAAATCGAGAGGACGTTAACGTTCACTTCCATTCACAATCAAGGAGATTTTCCAGGATATACAACAGGAATTCGGCTACATCTACTGGAAATTTCCCCTATATAAACGACTGCAAGAATATTTGTTGATTTTACGTGACAATTCCGGTCATTCAATTCCCCTAGAAATAACAAGCTTCACATTAGTTGATGCAACCAAACTGCAGTTTTCAACAGGAAAATAATACTGTGACGAACACCGGAATATGCGTGAGAACTTACAGGTAATTTCCTGTTCAATGAACGAATAGAAAGTTGTATTTCGAGCTTCAAACTTCAGTTTCTACAAGAATTTCCAGTAATGAACACTAAACTAAAACAGGAAGTATGTACTTTACTTATAAGGGAACTGTAGTTTCGATTCAACAGGAATTTTCCGTTGAATTGAAGAACTACCGTTCATATATTACGGTATTAGTTACTTGTATTCGAAGCTTATAACCTGAGATTTTGAAGGAATTTTCAGTAATAATGCATTCTATCTGAAGATAAAAAGTGAATTCGCGAATAGTTGTCTGGATTGAAGGGAATTTATGTTATATTATATTCATTATAGAGTATCTTCACATTATTCTAACGAATTAGAGAGACAATCGTTGGAAACTAGTATTGAGAGACTCCACAATAAATATAAAGACATTTTTTTCGCGGATTCCGGACTCAGATTAGCGAATTTGTTAACAGAATTACTGTCTCCAAATGCTCAAATCTTTTCTGTCTCTTTTCAATCCTTTGGGTAGTATCTTTTGTGTTATGTCTTTTTGGTAGCGCCCTCTGTTGAGTGGCACGGTGAATATTGGCACGGTGCAGATCGCTACAGATCTAATCTTACTTCCTCTGATCTGATCTAACCTGACTTTAACCCCTGTTGTCCAGTTAAACCCCCTATTCCCTGTTCTTTCCTACACTATGTTTCTTAATCATATACCTAACCATCTTTTCTTTTTTCTTGGATTTCCTAGTAAAAGTTATTCAAAAGTTAGTATCAATCGTAGATCGAGAATATTCAATTCTTGGTTGGAGGCTAAAAAATGCTTAAAATGATCGAATCGCTGTTTCATCATGTTCGTTCCTTCGCCGGAAACAGATATTTTATTCCAAACAACTTCAACCATATGGTACAACATAGATTGAAATACTGTTACCTAAACAAGATTTATTTCAGTAGAATAATCTGAATTTCTGTGAGAAATACCAAACATTCCTGTAAATTTAATGTGTCCATACTGTTAGTCGTACAAATATTGTTGGGTTATACTTACTAGAGATTTCTGTGGAATGTACCTGAATATTCCTCTTGAAATAAAAGTACCTGATCCCTGCTTAAATTACCGTTTTTCCTGTTCATAGGACTCGAGTTACTTAAACCGGAATCGGCATGTTAGATTGCAAGTACAGATTTTTCCCAGAACGGTCTCTTAAACAACGGGAACTCGTTCAACCGGAAATTCCCGGGATTCGTTTTTTTCAGTGCAAGTTACAATAAAATTGATGTACTGAACAAATGTTCCGAATAAAAATTGTTCTAGACGATATTATGGCGAAGGTAATATGATAAGCTGGACGAAAAATCAATCCATGTAAACCCCAGAGAAAGGGAGATACGTAAAACTCATCATTCGCAACCGTAGACAGGTTTCGGCTTTTTAAGCCTCATCAGTACAGTGTAGCGATTATGAACATGAGGGATTATCTTTCGCATAATATTGTCAAGCACAATTTTCCATGTTTTCCCCAACTACAATATCTGATGTACGAATATCTTCAATGTACAACCTCGTGTATGATCTATGAGTCAATTACGTCTGCACGAGTTATCTCGGAATCTGTTCAGATATAGCTTGTTAGAACATCGTATGAATTAAAAACTGGAATTGAAAATTGAACCACACGCTATCGCTCAGCATGCAGTGAACGTCGAATTCAATCATTCATTTCACACTAGTCCGCATTATTATTCCTATCTGGTATGTTCGACCCGACGTTGCGAAGAGGAAAGATACTAATTTAAAGATACACATCTAATTACACGAATATACGACTGGCTTATGTAACGGAATAACACCCACACACAACTTGAAGACAATTATTATGACAATAGAGTTAATTGAATAATAATTCTAATCAGTTGTTCGCCCATGGAAATAGTTCCAACTGAGGTGTTATCGAGACGAGAGTGAAAGCTGAAAGGCTTCGTTTCACTTAACTGAAGAAGACTGGTTCGGTCATGTTCATAATGCAACCTAACCTTAGGATTATAAGAAAAACATAAATTTGACCTTCATATAAAAACTCGATATTTTGATCTCAATCCGCCATTAGAGTACAAACTGAATCGCAATCCCTTAGGAACATGATCGCACAAGTCAATTCAAATTCAGAGACCCCTAGCATGTTGCCTGTTCTATCTCGTTAGCGATTTCCTCTCGGGTAGGTTGTAAAAGCGACCAAGCTTATTTACCTAAATGCAGTAACATACGAGCGTCAACTTCTCTTCGCACGCAACGACATTATCACGTTGCATCTAGAAAAAAACAATGGTTGACGCTAAGAGTATGCTTTGAACGATATCCGTTAGCGAATGAAGATGTTTGGAATAAAAGCTATCCATAATAATAATTATCGTTTTTTTTTATGCTGAATTGGTGATTTTACGATGACCAATTTTGAAGCAAAACATCCTAATCTCACGTCTGCTGAAATATGGAGCGCAAGTTAATGAATTGGTTTCAATATTGCGAAAACACCTCGTCTCATGGATCTACAGCTAGCAACCAGCGTCTCGAAACGACACACTGCTCGACGTTCACAAACAGCTCGTCCGGGCAGACACGCCATGCTCCTGCTTCAGAGAATATGCGCTCTCTAAGCATTCGTCGCATCGTTCTCGTCCTCTCCGATATCACAGGGTGGGGACTGTGGCGGCTGTCTGGGCGTCTGGAAGATGGCGTTGTCGGCTACGCCACACCGCGATGTGTCCCTTGTGAAGAACAGGGAACACCAGGGAGCGCGTTGTTCGACTCTATCCTCAACTTCAGACGGACCTGTTCTACTGATCTCGCACTTCCCTTTTCCGCCAAACCCGGAAGGCATTGTGATGCAAGACAGCAGTAGCGGCGTGACACGTGTCGTCCAGTCCGTATAAATTCGGAGACGATGGTGTCCAACTGCGACAAATTGCGTTACATGAAATAATCCATTGATGATGGTCGGACCTTCATCTAATTGAAATGTTTGTGGTAACTTCCCTCGGCCCTCAGCCCTTTGTTTACTCTTCGAACGTGCCTGGAACTTACTTCAAGTGCCCATAATTCGATGCGGCCGGTGGCAGATGCCTCTTTCGACCAAAAACGGTGTTATGAACTTGGAATGAGTTCGGTTCGAATATTCCTGGGACATGTTGTACATTAGTAATGAGGCTGGTTGGATACTATAATGAATAGTCGAATTTTTCGCGGTACGAAATTATTCTCCAATCAGGTACTTCAATCAATGAAACGATGGAATCTCACCAGAATAGAGGTAAGGGGATTAGATTGAGTCGTTTCATTTTCTCCTAATAATTCGTTTGAATTAACCGGATAGGCCGTAGTGCAGTGACTTTATACAGGACAGTGGCGACAATAGATGTCCACTATTTGACTGGTTGTCCCGTGGCATAATTCGCCATGTTGCGTCAAAATATTTGTTGTTTACTTAGTGATTTGTTATCTTGGTTTTCTTGAAGATAAACGTTTATTTGACTATTTCCAAACAAGGATACGTAATATCCATCTGAGTTCATTGCATTTGGAATGTTAATAACAAAGCAGAATACCATGTTGTGCAGCAATTCTTCTGCAAAAGGGTTCCTTATTAAACGCTTCCCAGTGGATCCTGAGAGAAGAAGCAGTGGCAAATTAAAACTAGGAGAGATTAATTGACCCCCCAACAATTCATATTTATGTGAGGTATGTTTGAGAAAAAATTGATGGTTTATATTCGAGGTTATATAAACAAAATAATTCAATTGCAGGTTCACTTTTCTGCTGATATGCGGGAGAAAACTCGAGAGGATGGAACTCGAAAAACAAACCATCAAGAAAAGCCCCTAATCGGAGAGAAGTGACAATTCCCGAGAAAATCAAACCCCTCAAAGTCTTTATTGGACTATTTTGAACCCTATTTTAAATCTTCATCAATATTTCTTTCTTTTAATAGTTTATTTCAAAAAAAAGTGTCACCCATGCGAAATAGTAGATAAGATATATATAATTACATAATGCCAACCCTGTATACCTTAGATGAATCGTTTATCTGCATTGCATTCCATATTGAATATGAACATGTTATATTTTGATTAATCATCAATTTGATCATACCATTTTGTGTGGATGACATGGGTGTTGTTTGTCCCATTGTTCCCAGTTGCAGATAAGATAATGTTATAAATACCTTGAAGACGAATTCATCGTCAATAATAATTAAGTGCATTTCTACTAGCTAATGTTATATCAGGGTGGACAATCGTCCGTTGTAAATAAATAACTTTTTTTTAAAAGTCGGCTTTCGCTCTCAAAAACGTAATTATATGTGAAAAAATAATACATATATCACTTTGGTTGAACGGAAATAAGTGAGTACCATAAAATTGTTTTAGGGAAACCTACAAGTACAAACAGTAGAAGCCTTGAATCAACCACACATTTCTACAAAAGTATCAACAGAGCCACAGTGTACATAAGTCGCATCCACGTCAACTTCTGATCTGGCTAATTCATCAACATCGGATTGGAAATATGAATTTGAAAGGATTCTATTTTTAAGGAACATCCTCCCTTGTCATTGATTCACCAGATTGCCATAAATTGAAAAATAAAATTATAAATAGATTTATAATATTCTGTTAAAAATAAATTGAAAAAAAAGATAGTTCATGTAGACGATTTGCGAGTAAAACGGTGGCTGGACACTCATTTTGAGTGCGGTCTTCTCAAGGTCCTTATAATATTGCTTTTTTCAGATTTTTCTAGTTACTCGTAAAAATATTATATATTTATATTTCAAACTGCAATTGTAGAAGTCAATTAAACAATAGATGAATTCGTATATTGGGCTTTCATAAATTTATTGTTGTTCATATTTGAAATACAAACTTTTCAATAAAAAAAAAGAATTTTAAAAATAGTTTAATGTTCCGAAGAATATAATATTTCCTAAAAAAACATCCCATTTTCTTCTATAATAATGAAGGTTTCGGATATCTGATATAAAATTTCAATTTTGATTTGGCTGGTGACAGTCAAGATGTTGTAGTTTTGAAAATTGCATCGTTGCACCGATTCAAAAGTTTTATAAAATTCACTCAACTTAAAATGTTAAGAGGATATTCATTATTTTTCTTGGATAGTGCATTGTTTTGGAAATTTTCAGACATGGAAGCTTCCAAAAAAAAATATAAATCAGTCATTTCCACTCAAAATATTGAATTTTGAAAGATTGTCCTGTCTTTGTAATAATATACCTTATTTTCAGAAATTGAAAAGTTAAATTATTAATAAGAATCTCAGTATAATCATTAGATAAATTCTGTATACAATTGTATAATCATACAATATTCAAAAGGACCGTCAAAGGATCAGCGAATATGACGGTCGTTGCACATTTTATTCAGACATTTACAGTTTAATTTGAAAATTTTTTTCCAATAATAGGTAATGATTGAGTAATCATTCCAATTATAAATCAAGTTGCAGATAAAAACTCGAAGGTTTTCAGTTAATATTTGAATATTTCGTTGAAAAAACTTCTATTTCATTTGAATTTTGACGCAACATGGCGGCTGGGCGGAGCTTGTATCCCTATTGTCGCCACTGTCTTGTATGAAGTCACTGTAGGCCGTAGGGTAATAAACGCCATCTGACGGAAAAACTCCGAGGAAGACCCGAAGTTTCGAAGAAACCTACCATTCGAAGGTAATTCAGGAACCTGTCCATGCTGTACATACATTCTATGAATGCGGAAGTGTTCCAAGTTCTGAGATCTCGTCTCGAATCCTCCTCCGGAAACTGGCCTCCGGTCACCTGCTAAATAAATAAACCTCGTACCGCCCCCGCAAGGCGCCGGAACGACACCTAAATATCAAACCGCCGACGGAGTAACGTACGAGGCGAAATTTCACTTTATGGGTTCATTTCGAGTGTTCCCATCGCATAAGCCGGCGGATAGATTAGATCTCAAAAATTTATTAGTTCTGGGCGCGAGGCGAAGCGCATAAACAGTTTCGCTCGCGAACCGCAATCGCATAAACGCAATAACGTCGTGATAAACGATGAAGGCCCAGAATGTACAGAATTCAGAGGAATTGTGGAGATATTAGACCAGAGGCATCGAATAATTGCCGTGCACACAGGTGCAAACGGTATGGAAAATTCAAGATAGACGAGACCCCGACCGATCCGTCTCGGCAATACATTCTCAGATGGGTCGGCGAGCGAGTCCCTACAAATGGAATTGGAATCTTTGATAGCTAACTTAACTGAAATTGCCTCCATCTGAAGACGCGTTTCTTCAATGGAGTTCCCTTTGTCAAAATCCATCGGCATATATCTAGGATCATGACATTTTACATACAATAGCAGGGCCGTATCTAGGGCGTGGCAAGGGTGGCACTTGCCACGGGCGCAAGGTCCGACGGGGCGCCAAAAAATATCAAAAATAAAAAAAAAGAAGCGGCAAGCAAAAAAAATTAATTCTAAAGATGACAACACGGTTACGTAAGTTAGTAATTCGATCACAACATTTCGAAACATTGATATTCAAAGTACAGAATGAGAATGCAATAAGGAGAAATACGAGAAATATGGTCCATTGTTATGAAAAATTTTCAAAGATGCCGTACTCTGATCATAAATATTACAATCGGCAATATCGTCATGCGATTTCAAGCATAGCCCTTTTATGAGTTGTTTACACTACATCCCTTATCGCATCCAGCGTGTTTTGAAGGGCGGCTTCTTTGATGATGATGGTTCCTAATGATCGATTTGTTCAGATTTTTAGGCCACATCTGTGGTATTTTAAAAACGATTTGTATTGCCAAAAATTCACCAAACAAAGTTTTGAGCTCAAGAAGTGGAAGAAAAATTGGGGAATCTTATTCTATTCTACATAAAAATTGATTTCTTTCAATTGTGAAGAGAAGAGCAAAAAATTTAAATCTTCATGTTATTTTAGTGTGTATCCAGATTTGGAGTGTTATAAGTTTTGAGTGTTTTTTTATATTCAGACTTTTTTGTGCCATTGTGCTTTTGGATTCGAGCATTATAAATTGTGATATTGCAGGTGAGTTGTAATAAGTATTAGTTATTTTTAATGACATCATTCTGGCATCGGATATATTCAATTATTCGTATTTTAACATTATAATATTGTTCCTTTCAATTCAAGATGAAATATGTTCAGTTCATTGCGGAAAATATGGATTTTCAAACTTGAGTTCTCACTTCTCAGAGCTTCTTTTTGCGAAATCTAATAAAACTCAAATTTTAGTGTTACTTTCCATAGTTTTCATTGAATCTTTTATCTCACCTGGCAAAGATTATTCTAGTGATTATTTTATACCTAACGTATAGACTTCTTGAATATTGTAAAATCGGCCCCTGTACGAAACTATAAAACTACTAAAATGTTTTCATGAAAATGTGTATTATTTCGGAACTCTCACGAAAATATATGACTAGCATTAAAAAAATACTATAAGAAAATATGATAGATGAAAAAAAATCTACGCAAATGGGGGAGGGGGCGCTGTCTAATATATTGCCACAGGCGCAATAGTACCTAGATACGACCCTGTACAATAAAATAATATCTGAACATTGTTCACACAACCAACGTACAAAATTGATCGAAACCACATAATGTACTTTTTCACCTTGGCTTCCCAACCATACTTATCCTTGCCTTTCAATATCGTGAATCGTTCGATGTAGACAGTGGTCGTAATGGGCCATTTTGCGTTACTTTATTATCAACAATTTACTCTTAATGAGATTATACAATGTGCGATGGTTAGATTTGAGAGAAAATCCCCACTATTACTAGGACGAGAATTGAAGAAGGATATCCGAGGGAAGTTACGACGAAAATCGATGAAAGGTGGGGTCCATCGGAGGCAATTGTAATTATCCGTTAGTCATCAGTTAGCGTGTCGGATTTCAGATTGTGTTTTGTATTTCGCCTAATATCAATTTATTCTGCTGCTCTCGACATTACCTCGAATGGGTTGCGTTCGGGTGAAATTCAAGTGATCGACCCTGATGGAAACTCCCTTGCAAATTATGTCATTTTCAGTTCAGTTCGCAGCAAATCATGGTAGTTTTTCCAACTTTCATTTTCGAGTTGCGTTTGGAAACACTCTACTGGAGCGAATATCGCTATGAATAGTCTACTGAGTGGTTTTGTGAAATCTACTCATTTGGTTTCATAACCTCCATATAAAAAATTCTTATAAATTCATTATATTTTCTCTGAGAGAAGCAAATATTTTCAGATAGGGCTGCGATTTTTGAGCGCTCTTACAACTTACACGAGGGCTATATCATTTCGTCACGATGTCTGTATTTGTATCTCGAATGCCGAGGTTAAGTTCGTTATTGAGCAAAATCCGCCTAAGGGTTCCGTAAATATGGCCGCTCGAAATTTTGTTTTCCTGATTACTTTGAAAATACAGATTCGATCGAGATGAAATTTTGCACTCTTATGGAGAATGAGGTGTTCAAGCTACATGCGAAATTTTGTTCAGCTCGCATCACCAGAACCATAGCAACCATAGAAAATTGTATCTTTTGAACGGAAACGCCTAGTTACTTGAAATTTTCAGGATAGGTGTGGATCTCGATTGTCGTGATCAATTTCATCTATGAGCAAAATTATACTAGGGGTTCCGTAAATATCGGTCGTTTGAAATTTAGTTTTCTTGATAATTTCCAAACTACAGATTCGATCGTGACGAAATTTTGTATACTTATGGAGAATGATATATTCAAGCTACATTTCTCTAGATCAGAACCATAGAAACCATAGAAAATCATAACTTTCGAACGGAAAGGCCTAGGGACTTGAAATTTTCAGGATAGGTGTAGATCTAAAATGTGGCGTTCGCGTTTATCAACGAGCAGAATTATACTGGGGGTCCATAAATACGGTCGTTTGAAATTTTGTTTTCTCGATAATTACGAAACTACGGATTCGATCAAGATAAAATTTTGTATTTCAAACGAGAATGACATATTAAACCAACATTTTGTTCAGATTTCATGACCAGAACCATAGAAACCATAGAAAATTATAACTAGGAAAAGGCCTAGGAACTTGAAATGTTCAGGGTGGGTTTGGATCGCGAATTTCACGGTCACGTTCATCAATGAGCAAAATTACACAATTAGGGGTTCCGTAAATATGGCCGTTCAAAATATTCTGTTCCTGATAATTTCGAAAGTACCGATTTGATTGGAATGAAATTTTGCACCTAGCTGAGGAATAATGTATTCAAACTACGTGCGAAATTTTGTCCAGATCGCATCATCAAGACCATAGATACCGTAGAAAATTTTAGCGAATTATCGAAAAAAAAATTGTTCACCTAAAGCACTGACTTGAAGTCTGGATTATCGCCTTAGTTTGAAAATTTGTTTGACAGCTGTCAAAAATTTCCTCAATTGGTATCCAAAACTGGAAAATGCGAATCTACCTACCAGGTGCATGTACGAGCGCTCAAAAGCTCCTGCCTTCACGGCAGTGCTTTTCGTAATTTTTTTTCTATCGGATTGAGCGACCTCCAAAACCTAAATTTCCATACCAAACTTGCCAATATCTACCGTAGTTTTCCTGAAAATAAACTATTTAGTTTTTCCAACTTTCATTTTTGAGTTGCGTTTGAAAGACTGTACTGGCGCGAATATCACTATAAATAGTCTACCGAATGGTTTCGTGAAATCTACTCTACTCTACTCTTCAATTGGTTCCACAACCTCCATATAAAAAAAATTATAAATTCTCTATACTCTGAGAGAAGCAAATATAGTTTTTTTCGAACAAAAAATCGAAATTTTCGAATGCGAAAAACGTGTGAGCCATAATATATTGAAAACTGCTTCTTTTCAAAATAACCCAATTTAAAAATTAAGAAAATTGTTGGAATAGTCGAAAACACACAATAAAACATGTAAATCCCTTCTTCGCCCTTTCAATCCCGACGCCATCAATAAACAACTTTCCCCTCAGAGCTCACCATCAAAAAAGTACAAATACCACCTATTCGTCGATCGCAATTGTATATCAATAAACCATTTACGCAAACCGAGCGTGCCACCTAATTACGGCCGAAATGGTCGCCCACTTTAATGGCACAGAAAGACCATCAAAAAGAGATTAAATCCTACCCTAAATCCAAATAATCGTCTGCGCCGAACACTCTGCACTCCGCATCGGCTCCAATACACCTGATAGGAATCGAATCCAGGTTACTCTTCATGTTAGTTCAACAGAAAATTATTCGATGGTATATATACATCCTTCCAAACAAGAGGCGAAATAATGTCTAGAAGCTTAATCCTCTCGATCATCGAGGAGAGCTCGGATTGATTTCGGTTCCATTAGATGGGCTTATAGCCGAGTTAGATTTGTAAATGGAAATTTTCAGTGATTACCAGAAAAATTATTTGTTTGTCAGAAAATATACAGGGTGTCAGTATAAACTAATGTAGTAATAAGTAACAACACATTATCTGCGAAATATTGAGAGGAACATCTTCTAATAAACCTGGCGAAATGTTCTGGGGAACATCTTCACCTGACAGTCGTGGTGGTAGAAAAAATGGCCCAGTAAGCATACCACACACGAGTCCGATCCAGACATTCAAGGAAAATCTTTGCTTAAAACCTGTTCATTTGACAGCGTGATGGTTTTCTGTTGCCCATACAAGAGTATTGCGAAAATTGTTAACTCCATTTCTTGTTAAAGTGGCTTCGTCAGTAAACAAAATAAATGTTGTTAAATGTGGTTATTTAAAAGCCACAGGCAGAATTCTTTTCTTCGAGGATGATCTTCTGTTTAGAGATGGTTTGAAATCTCTGATGTTAGGGGAAGAATTGCAATTATCTTAATGTCTTCCAAATTTGTGGCTCACTTGGACGACTGTGGATATGGATCTTGTACCAACTGCTGGTTCTTCCTAAACTATTTCAAGAATCTGATCCTTGATTTCTGTCATTTGAGATGTTACAAGTTGGGTGATTTCTTAACGGAAATCTTCCTCTGTCGAACCGGCACGCCGCACTAGCATTCTGTTTGGATTCACCATGAATTAAATCAAATCAAGTTCAATATTTGAATAAACGTGCGGCATTTTTCACCAACATCGCGAAATTCGGAAAACTCACAAAAATAATTCGCTCTCTGAGATTTTTCCCGATATACCGTTAATTGAATTTGCAGAAGGAAATTCAAACTGTGATTCAGGAACGGACATTGTTATTAATAACAAGTCGTTTCTTTTCTTATAGATATGTAAGATTTTGTTACTAGTTTTCATGTAAAATAAACATAATAAATCTTTTCTTATAGCGAAACTCAATGATGTTTGATCGACTGTGTCATCTAGATCACAGAAATTTGGGAAAATACCTTATAAAACGACATTCATTGTCAGAAAATGGAAAAGTTGAAATTTACATTTCAAGTAAAACCAACAATAGACGAAGAGTTGAACTTTATCGCCATAATCTCAATTGCCACACAAGATGGGAAAGTTTTCCTTGTTCCTGAAGAACATCAAACAGTTACCCACCAAAAACCTTCGGTATAGTGAAAAAAACATTGAAAAAAATAAATCAACTAGAAATATTTGGATAAAAAGGATATATTACAAACATAATATGTGAATGAGGATGGAAACATAATTTTTCAGGACCAATTTCTAGAGGAAACTACCCAAGACCAATTGGCTATGGTTAGTAAAAAGTATTCAGAAGAACCTATGGTGAAAATTTTGGAAAAATCAGTTGAAGATAACAACAAAACGAAGAAAAAATGTTAGCTGCGAGATTTATAGTTGGAAAATTTGACGGAAGAAATTCGAATGCATATCACTGAATGGAAGTTTTCGAAAAGGAATGTGCAAGGTTCAATACAGTAAAAGAGGAAGAAAAAATTTAAATCTATTTCTGGAGAAATCATGCACTGATTGGTATTCTTCTATGATGATGAAGCTTAGATTACATTCCGAATGGTAAGAATGGGAACCAAGTGTTTTACAATCCTATGCCAATAAAGGTTGGACTTCTAACAAGTATGCTTTATCTCTCAAATATCAATCAGGTTTTTGATTACAATATGCAGTATAAAAAGAAAAACTTTTACCAGAAGTAAGAAGAAAAAGGGATGAAGGGACCCTAATCGATATAATTGCTGCCAGCTCACCAGATTTTATAACATATAGAATAACCAAAGAAGAAATTGTACAAACATGAACTTGGAAAATGAGAACATTGGGTTACAAGAAAAAAAATTATTAGAAAAAAAGGAGATACTAAGCCGATAAAAGAAAAATGTAATGTCTGTGAAAAATTGAAGAAATGTGTACGTTATCATTCAGAAGATTCCTGTGGGTTTAAACCAAAATTAAATACTGAAAAGGATAAAAAGCAGATAAACTCGTGAACAATTCAGAATTGCAATATGAATTACAGTATGAAGACCGAAAAAAATAAAAGTGCCGCCATTGATCAAAGTAAAATAAGTACTCAATAAAAATGTTGAAGTATTTGAAATCTATGACTCAGGGTCTAAAAAAAAACGATTTTTGGGATATTGACTTATTTTTATGAGTTCTATTGCTTGTCAGAAAACAGCTTTCTTGGCTAAGGTGAAGTCTGCTAACAGAATAATTTTAGTCTCTTTCCTCATATGAGATATTCAATTTGCTGAGTTGGATCTTCATCTGGATGTAGCTAGAGTCTAGTGAAAGTGTAAGATATGCAAGTATCAGGTTATATGCTGGCATCAAAACACCGCTAGAGGCGTGAACTCTGAAGAAACAACATTATATTCATCATTATGCCAGCAATCCAGGAACGACAACGAACGAGCGCATAACAATGCATTGTAAAGGTAGGTCTCACTTATTATTTTAGCAAATATCCATCCACATGTGTAGGCGGGAATAGTTGTTTGTCGATGTCGAGAAAACAAGTGTATTCAAGTGACGTACGAAGATGTTGAATCTTGATAAAATCACGGCAACGACGACGTTCTGCCGCTCTCGATCGTATTTGTCTCCTGGCTGAGAGGGTCAATGTATTGTCTTTTTTTAAAGGAGGACTTCTTTGGATTATATGAATAATGAATTTCTCAGATTATTCGTAGAATAAGTTTAAGTCTCGTGATGATTGATTGAATTTTTTGAAAATTTGGATCGTTCGTTTATGCTGGGTGTCCATTAATATAATCAAGTTTGAACCCAAGAGAAACCTACTATCAACGACTGAAACTGACATCGGCAGTTAAGCAACCCACAAATTAGCCGCACTGATCATCATCGGGAACATTAACGCCGAAAGGACCGACTCAATTTCTTCCCAGAAAACAACCCTCGCCGCCTTCACCCTCACTTTTTCGAGGATCGATTTTACAATTTACATATACATATCACTCAAGAAGGTCAAGGAGGATAACTCACAATAGTCTGGTGTTGAGAGAAGCGAGAATAAAAAGCGTAAGATGAGCGATTACGTCCCTCGATGCCGCTGCGGTTGGTGGCGAATCTGCACGAGACACCATCCCCTTCTTCTTCTGATTTATGAGAGCCCGGATGTCGCTGTCTTTACCGACTACATCGTGCGTGAACGAATCGGGGACATGGATAGGCTCGCTGCGTGGAAAACTACGAGGGGTGTCCGTTTCAGCTCTCAGATGTTGTTGAAGAATCAATAATTTGAATTCTTTTGGCACTTTTATAAAACATATCGATATTAACCGGGAATCATTGGATGAAGAGGGGAAAAAAATTTAATTTTCTATAAACAAGACTCGAAATAAATAAATTTAAAAAGAACAACATCAATCCCAACTTCTGATATTATTTTCGATATATTGGACAGATACTTTTCGCTATTTTTCTATATACTCAAACTACAGATTAAATTGAAAGGGAGTTTGCAATTCCCGACAATTATTTCACAATACCCTAAAGTGAACGTTCCAATATTGACTGTACGCTCCACCTTTTATCAGGATTGCTTCGTTTCGTTCTTCGGACGAACTTCTGAATTCCTCCTGCGAAGAGGTCGAATTCCGAGCTAACTACTTATCTCGAACAAAGGATGTAAATATTTACCTTTTTCATTGTACCCATTCACCGCCTCAACCTTTTCCGAAACCGAATACGCGATGCCGCAATCCGTCCCGACGCCCTTACATCGCCAACTTTATCCGGCCCGTTCATAAGTTTATAATTTCCACGATTATAGTCGGCCGGGACGAAGTTGTCCCCGTTCTGCGCCGAAGTTGGCTGATTTCGGTTCACTCCAATGATCAGTAATTATTGAAGTTATTGTATAATTACGAGGAGCAGTTGTTCGGAGTCGTGCTGAGGAAACCTTTGATGGGGACTATTTCACGCGGACTTAATTCGAGTAATCAAATCCGGTTACACTGCAAAACGTAGATGCACGTTCGATGCAGTGCAGCCTGACATCTGTGGATAACTTGCCGAACGCAGAATGCATCAGGGATGATAAATGACGGATTTTTACGGAAAATGTTACAATAGGAATCGAGATGGGAATTAATTTGAACGCCAATCAGTTAGTTATCCATGCAATAATAGTTATTTAGTCAACTAGTTTATTAATGACAGCGATTAATGGTCGAAATATTTTGACGCGTGAGCGGAGCGAGCGCGTTAATGTTTGAGACCATTAATCGCTGAATTAATAAACGAGTTGATTACAAGATTTTTCCGTCGACCTCATCAGGAATTGAATATAAATTCTGGATCGAAACCAATTTTTATTTTGAATGATATACAAATTTAACGTAATACAAATTTCTATCTTCATTTCGATATATTAATATTTATGCTTCCTATAAAAATATTCGAAAAATTCATAGAGGGAATATTAGACATGTTGTGACATTCTGAATAGTTTACATTCATTTCATATCCTCTAATGTCCGATAAGGAACGTGTGGATGAAGTGGAGGTTGAAGCATTATTTACTTTGGAACTATTATGACATAAAAAATTTTCTGCAGTTTCTATTTTATTCTGAATGGAGTTTTCAATATACCCTTCTGCAACAGAAGTTGATTTCCAACCACCAAGTCTTTTGATGGCTGAAAAATCTGCACCTCTGTCAGAAAGAATAGACGCAGAAGAACGCCGAAAACAGTGACCTGTATACAAATGTGGTTGCTCTAATTTAAGAAAGTTTGCAATCATTGACGGTAATTTAGAAAATGTATTAATTCCAACTGGTTGTGTTGAGCATTTATAGTTCTTATAAAAAACGAAAAATCTTTCGTGTGGAGTGTGAGCTGGCCTCAAGGATATATATATATATCTCTTTATTATGTTTAAAAGTGTATGTTCATCATTATCCACCACAGTGAATATCCTGTTCGAATGTGTTTTCGATGAATTCACTGTCACCAAAAATTTCGATCCCATATCTTGTACATCCTTTCTCTGCAACCTTAACAATTCATCTTTTCTCAATGCACCCGCTACTCCGAATATCAAAGCGACCTACAAATCAAACAATGATAGATATTTCACTATAACGAGATAAAGAGAATTAGTTGAAATAACGATTCAATTGAGTTTTATTTTCACCTTCGACATCAAGAAAACACTATCATGAGCATTCGCTATGAACTCTCTAACATGTTCTTTTTCGAGAACTTTTGATTTTTTTGGGATATATCCCTCTCTTTTCCGTTTAATAAACATCACCAGTTTGTGGTATCTGCTTATATCAGTATTGTCTTTCACATTTAGTGTTGTTTTCAGCATCGAATATTTTGGCCATAAACTTGCTAGATCCCCCTTTTCTGCAATACCCGTAAAGTATGCCAACAAAACCGTTTCCGTAAAGTTCCGAACTTTCTTGTCCTTGCACCAAGATCTGAATTCAGCATAGGTTTTCTCATATAAATGGCGGCTCTTTTCAGGAAGCAGACTCAAAGTTGCTGCCTCAGCAGTTTTTGTCACATCTGGCGGTGTCAAAGGGATATTTTCTTCGTTATTCATTATGTAGTAGCGTAACGGATAAAATCAGATTCTGATCGAAAGCGAATAAATAAATTTGACAGCTCGATCGTGCTCCGACATAGATGCATCTATGCTCTGACTGAATATTTTATGTTCGGTTGCCATGATAATCATGCATTAATACAAGAAATCATGCATTAATAGGGGTCATTAATGGAGTGCGTTAAAATGCGCTTTTATTCTATGGTCGACGGAAAAAAGTTTTACTGAGCGATTCATGAAGAAAAAATAAAATTCCATTAATGGAAAACTCGACTATTATCGACCAAACATGGCAGAAAAGATCAACTTCTGAAAGGTTAAAATTTTGACCGATGTGGAAGCAGCCACGAACTTGCTGCACCGACACAGCGAGCATAACGAGATGAAACTTGTTTTCAACGAAACACTTTTAAATTGAGATGAAATTATACTTGTACGAAAATGGATAAGTAGGGATGAGCCATAACTATTTCAGAAATGAAGGAAATTATATACATCCAAATTTGTCTCGCGTGAAATTCTCTCACGTTAAGTCTTCCCTATTGTCAACTAAGATATTTTCTGGAATAATTCACAGAGATCGAAGATATTTTTGTGCACGTTTTCTTTTAGATTAGATCCCTGGCTTACCCCAATTGTATATTTTGCATTATCTTGGCCTAATAGTAGTATTTTTATTATTTCAAAGCTTCCTTCAGGTTACAATTTATCTTTTCTGTAAATTTTGGTTCCTTTAATGACGTATTTAGACCTGAAGTAGTGCTTGGGAAACTATAACTTTTTCTAATGAATTCTAAACAATTCGCAGCTCTTCCCCTGGGATTAGAAAAGTTATTCCCTGGGATTAGAAAGCTCTTCCTCTGAGATTGGGACATTTAGCACCGCTTCCTCAAGACTTCCAATAATTGAATATTTCCGAGAGGGAGACATTTCCCTGGAATTGGATTGTTGGAAAATTGTACCGTATCTGCAAATCACTGGTTCTGGTTGTTTCACACCCTTGGAGCTGGACATATTTCAAGCATTAAAAGAGGATATTTTATGGAGGATATACCCCTTAAGATCTGGGAGAAATGATTAAGCTAAGTAACACTAACATTGTATAAATTAATTTGTTCAGAGGTCGATCTCAACTTATTGTAAACAATTGTAGATTTGAATTTTTATTATAATTGTAAAACCTGTAGGGAGTTATTGATTATGTCAGGAATCCTGAGATTAGGATCTTATTGCTCATTAAGGTTGATGCCTTTCGTAACGAAGGTGGTCAACATGAAGGTAATCTCAAAGTAAATAACCATCACGTATTACCTTGTACGAAAAGTGACAAGAGGAAGGTAGCTCATAACTTCTCCATAAAAGTAAGATATTGAATTTTTTTTTCCTATTATTAGCTTTATTCAAAAATTCAAATTTTTTTTCCATAATTTGAAAAGCACTGCCGTCAAGTCAGGAGCTTTTGAGCGCTCGTTCACCCACCCTGTAGGTAGATTTGCATTGCGCCATGATAGTGTTGAGCCGTTTGTGGTAACACAAGATGTGGCCGATAGGATTGCAACCCAAAGACTGTGATTCTGCGGTAAACCGTTCGAAGTAACTCGTTGATCCATTGATCGGCAACTGATGTGATATGGTACTGCAGCATCGTTCTCTTGTCGCTATTAGTTGAAGTTGGCGGCCATACAACTCGTTAGTTCTTGGTCTCCACTAGGTAGCAGCACACGATAGTTGATTGCTTCCGGTAAACGCGAAACAACAAAAAACTACCATCGCTCTAACCAACCATCCACCTGTAGGTATTTATTCGGTGAAAACCAATTTCAATGTTTATTTTCTGTAGGTATGAAGCTGACGCTGTTGTTGACCGAGTACGGCATTCGTCCTTCGATTCCCGGATAATTCGCCGATCTGACGGAACATCACGCATTCATCCTGTTCGGGTCATCCGGACAGCCTGGAACATTCAGAATATTCCCCCACGCACATTGGGTGTGCTCCACGTGGAGCCCCTGTATCTGTCTACAGATTAATTGACATTTCAATGGGATGCACAAGCCGAATTGTTGCAATTTCAGCATGCGATAATCATGTACTGTAACTGTAGGCGGAATCTGAAAGATGTAACTTTTCGAACGTCATCGAAATTCTCGATGATGACACTGCCAAAATGATGAGATTTCCGAGACATCGCATCTCTGGCGATTTATAATCATAAAAATTCCACATCTTGTTCATTCTTCGTTTTGTGAATTAGGTATGCGAGATGGAAATTACAGACATTCTCATTTTAGTAAAACGCAGAGCAAGACCAACCGTCCCAAAAAATTTAGCTCGACGAAGTTTAATAGCTGAATTTTGTGACCATGGAATCCCTCCGCCGCCCGCTCAAAGACCGACGAATTTTAGATCGCCTCGAAGCATGTTCTAACGCAGCAAAATGCAAGTTTACAATCAGTTTATCTTTTTCTCTACTGGCTTTCAAGATTCCTTCATCGAATCCGGGTCACCTTGTACATTTATCGTCAGTATTTCCAATCAACTGGGTGAACTCCCGATGGTGCAGTTTGTACGAAACCGCGGAAAAAATTTAATCAAACGCCTCCTCGGCTTCCTGTCGGTCGCTGTCATTGAGGAATTCGTCGCCTTTGTTTTGATCTGATGAATACTTTCCAGGGCACAATTAAAAACATGCCGTTACGTTCAGACGTGCGTTTAGGCCAAGCCTCGACGTTGCGTGCGGAACGATCAATTATGAATGACAGGAGTTGTAATGGAAAACAGTGAAAGACATAAATCACACAGTCGCAAAAAATTAAGTTTCGGATCGAAAAACGTTGGGCGCGAGACGGTGACCAAATTGAGTACCTTCGTTCGTTTCGGAAACGCCCTTCGTACAGTTCATTGGACCTTAATAACGCACTGAGAAAACTAATGCCGGAAATTTCCGGTTAAATGAATTCCTGCTGTTTAAACGCAACTATTGTTATCACAACAAAAAAGAACGTTCTGAGAAATTTTGTACTTGCAATCTAACAGGCCGATTTCGGTCCAAGTGACTTGAGTCCTTTGAACAGGAAAAACGGTAAGTATAGCGGTGATCAGGTACTTTTATTTTAAAAGGATTATTTCCTGTGTATATAAAAGAATATTTTGCTATATTTACAAGTCACGACTGTAAAACATACGTAGGTCGTGAATGTTACAGGAATATCAAGTAAAATACTTATAATAATTTTGTAACTATATCCCAACAAAATTTGTACGAATAACAGTACGGACACATTAAATTAAAACAGGAATGTATGGTATTCATCACAGAAATTCAGACTATTCTACCGGAATAAATCTAAATAACGGTTTCCAACGAAGGAACGAATATGATGAAACAGGTTGGATCAGATCAGAGGAAGGAATCAAGGTTAGATCTGTAGCGATCTGCACCGACGGCCCAAGATTCAGCACACCGCTCAACAGAGGGCGCTACCGAAAAGACAAAACTCAGAAAATACTACCCAACGCATTGAAAAGCGACAAAAGACGGTAATTATGTAATCAAATTCGATAATATGAGTGCGGAATCAGGAAAAAAGCTTCTGTATATTTATTATGGAGTCTCTCAATAATAGTTTTAAACGAATGTCTCTCTCATTCGTTAGAATAATGTGAATATACTCTATAATGAATATACTGTTATGGGTCTACTGTGAAATTAGAGAAATTTATTCAAATTTTGAAAATAAATTTATATCCAATAACAATATTAAAGAATTTTGTTCAATTTTCCAATTGATTTGCCCAAGACTCTATCTCAAAGAGGGTTCCAAGGTGAACAATCAATAATATCAATACAAATTATATTATTTTTCAAAACCACTTAAGAGACTAATTCGAACAAAATGAAAATTCTAAATTATGAATCGTTTTGAACCATGTACATAAAAATAAACACACTCACAGTGAAAAGCTTAGTGTAAATAAAGTTCCTCAACTTTTCCTGGCTTGGCTGTAGTTGACAATAAAATTCCTAAACTCCAATATTACGATACGCTCAACTTCTTTCAGATTTCTTTTTTCCTTCCATCAATGTTCATTGACATCTACTTATTAATCAGTTTCCATTCTATCAGGTTCCATCCAACTCGTTATAAAAATATATTTCGAAGTCTTTTCAATTCAATTCAAACAAGTCTTTTGAAAGATCTCTCTCAACTCTGACGTTTTTCTCAATTGTCAACTGGCCTGCTTTATTCCTTCCTAATTATTTAATATCGCATTCCCATGGTAAGCCAACATTCTTGATACATTTTGTCCAGCTTATGGTTCCAAATTACATTTTTACGACATTTCTTACACAACTTACCATTAAACACTATACAGGGTCTTTCACGAGGAACCTCACCCATATTTATACGGGAAACTACTGAACGTATTTTCATGAAATTCAGCACTTATAAGTATTTCACGATGCTGATGAAATCTAAAATATTTTCAAGGCATGAGCACCTCCGGTTTTTCCGGAAATGACGTCAACTTCCGTTTTTCAAATTAGAACACAATTTTTTTATTGCAGAAATAGATTCCTTAGAAAATTTCAAGTTATTTTGATGTAACATTTTTCAGTTTTGGTCGGAAAATTCTCTCTGAGCGGGAAAATTCGAAAAAAAAATCGAAAATAGAGCTCCGCTGAAACAAGAATAACGAGGTTTTTGGATGGAAAATTTTCATTTTTGGGATTTTTCAAGATGTAAGATTGATGTATCCACTTTAAAAATCGAAATCGCGATTCATGATACAGGGGGTGAAAAAATCGCTTTCAAAGTTAGGGATGACAAAATCGTGAAAAATCAATTTTTTCAAATTAGAACCCCATTTTTTTATGGCAGATATTGAATCTACGTTAAAAAATAATGTGAGTGTATGCATCACACCCTTGCCCTAAAATGGATATTTTCTGAGTTATTCACAAAAAACTGTTTTTCGTCTTGAATTTTCAGCTATTTCTTTTCCCTTCACGCCAAAAAGATGAAATTTTCAGGAACTGTTAGTGTTATTTGAACCATGCTGTAGATTTTTCACCCCTTCTTGAAACCGACTTCAAGTTACAATTAGGAGAACCATGGCAAACTCTCTAGTTATAACTAGAGAAGATGCTCAAAGTTTTGACCGTTAATTTCTAGACATTTATTTATACGTCTCAGGAATGCTTCGTGCGTTGCTCTTCTTATTTCATCGGGAGGAAGAGATCTGCAAAAGTGTTTAAAAACCAAATTGAGTTTCAAAACTATGAATCTAAAAATCTAAACAAACCTGAACGCATTTCTGACTCGTTCTATGCAGTCCTCTTTATCAGTCAGGGGAGTTGAGTAGATAATATTTTTTATCCTACCCCAAACATAATAGTCTAAAGGAGTTAAATCGGGAGAACGTGGTGGCCAAAGATGTGGACCATTGTTCGCCAACCATCGATCTTCAAATAGCCTGTAGAGGATATTTGACACATTGAGTGAATTGTGTGGAGGCGCGCCATCTTGTTGATACCATAAGTCATTATGGTTCTGTACTAGCGGCTCAATTATTTGAGTCAATATGTCAGAATATCTATCTCCTAAGGGAGAACATTCTTTAAATAATGCAAACATGTGTAGTGTTCTATCTTACCAGTTAAAGTCTCATCATAAATGTGAACATCGAGAATTGCATTATTTTTGATGGCGCAAAAAACATTGAAACTCCAGGTCTCTTGAAAGTTCCATTGTCTGAAGTGGTGGTTGTTCTCTTCATCCCAATAATGACTGTTATGCCTATTGAAAGAACCATTCTTTCTGAATTTAGATTCATCTGTCCAAATTATACAGTCCAAAAAGTTTTCATTCTCTTGAAATCGAATCATCATAGCTTCGCAAAACTCTGTTCTCCTGACGAAATCAGTTTCCTTCAAATGCTGTACCCTATTGAATTTATATGGGTGCATTTTATGTTTTTTTAATATTCTCCAAACACTCGATTGAGATAATCCCAGATCAATCTCGGCATCTTTGAGAGAATTTTGAGGATTCACACGAAAATATGCAAGAACTGTAATTTCGTTGTTCTCATCTTCTACTACACTTTTTTCTCTGTGTATAGTTTTCTTAACGAAAGATCCGACATTTCTCAAGTTTGTCATGGTTCTGTTAATGGTATCTCTCGTTGGTCTGGGTCGGTCAGGAAACCTCTCAATGAACAGTCGAATCGTTCTATCTACAACTTTATTACATTCTCCATGAAGTAGAATGAGATTTAAATAATCTTCATTGGTAAAATTAGGCATAGTGATCGATTTTATAACTTAATACGAATTATCACCAAATTAATAGTAAACACAAAATGCTACTGAATAAAGAGGAATATGGCAGATGTAATTAATGATATCTATCATTAAAAAAAAAGAATGTAAAACATGGTAAGTTTTTGCATATGGTTCATAAGGAATTATTTATTTATCACTGGAGAGAAAACCGATGGCCGATTAGTTGAAATAAAGAGGTTTCCGATACAAATTCGAATCCAAATTCGCCATCTATTTAGGAACAACCTGTAACTTTTTTCTCTCGCATATTAGGGTAGTGAAATCTAAAACATGGTTTAAGTAACAGTTCCTGAAAATTTCATCTTTTTGGCGTGAAGGGAAAAGAAATAGCTGAAAATTCAAGACGAAAAACAGTTTTATGTGAATAACTCAGAAAATATCCATTTTAGGGCAAGGGTGTGATGCATACACTCACATTATTTTTTAACGTAGATTCAATATCTGCCATAAAAAAATGGGGTTCTAATTTGAAAAAATTGATTTTTCACGATTTTGTCATCCCTAACTTTGAAAGCGATTTTTTCACCCCCTGTATCATGAATCGCGATTTCGATTTTCAAAGTGGATACATCAATCTTACATCTTGAAAAATCCCAAAAATGAAAATTTTCCATCCAAAAACCTCGAAGTTATTCTTGTTTCAGCGGAGCTCTATTTTCGATTTTTTTTTCGAATTTTCCCGCTCAGAGAGAATTTTCCAACCAAAACTGAAAAATGTTACATCAAAATAACTTGAAATTTTCTAAGGAATCAATTTCTGCAATAAAAAAATGGTGTTCTAATTTGAAAAACGGAAGTTGACGTCATTTCCGGAAAAACCGGAGGTGCTCATGCCTTGAAAATATTTTAGATTTCATCAGCATCGTGAAATACTTATAAGTGCTGAATTTCATGAAAATACGTTCAGTAGTTTCCCGTATAAATATGGGTGAGGTTCCTCGTGAAAGATCCTGTATAATTAATAACTTTAACAATTCATATTTTCATTATTTGAACCCAATTTGAAAATATAATTATGTTTTAGATAATTGATATTGAAGGGTTTGATTTCCTGAATCGACTAAAAGTTTATTTCCTTTATTAATTACTGAATCTTACTAAGCATTTGATTTTATGATTTCCATAACACTACATATTATAATATAAATTCTCCCCATTCCAGACACTTATTCGCGAAGTCACTCTTTATCTTTAGATATAATGCATTACTACAGAAAATCTCAGGTTATAAGCTTCGAATACAACTAACTATTACTGTTACATATGAGCGATAGTTCTTTAATTCAACGGAAAATTCCTGTTAAATCGATACTACAATTCCGTTATGAGTAAAACAACTCCTCCTTTAGTTTAGTGTTCATTACTGGAATTTCTTGTAGAAACTTAAGTTTGAAGCTTGGAATACAACCATCTAGTTTCTTTATTGATCAGGAAATTCCTGTAAATAGTCACGCATATTCCGGTTTTCGTCACAGTATTATTTTCCAGTTGAAATGACAAACTGCAGTTTGGTTGCATCAACTAATGTAAATCTTGTTATTTCTAGAGGAAAACGACCGGAATTATCACGTAAAATCAACAAATATTCCTGCTCTCGCTTGTAAAGGGGGAATTTCGTGTAGAAGTAACTGAATTCCAGTTGCATATCCTGGATGATTTCAATGCGAGCGTTCAAAAGAACGTAATGGGAAGCGAAGGAAGGACATAGCTCGACATTGAAACTTCTCCCTTACTGATATTCATATTTTCCTAACTCACAAACAGACAGTTTTTTTTTCATTCAATTTTAAAATTCTACACTATCAAAAAGGAAAAATATGAAGATTTCAGGGGGAAAGATCGAGCATTTTTTCCTAGACCGATTCCACATGTTCATTATCGGATATCATGAAGCGGATTTTTTTTCGAATCGTCAGCAACATTTTCGCCACTTTCAGACTAAGCCCCCCTCACACGATCACGAATGAATGAATTCGTTGATGGATTGTCGGCAGTGAGCAAGAATATCCATATAAATTGTGTAGGTAATGAGTTTTCGCGAAATACAGTTGCGAGTTATTTTTTCATTCCATTCCCGTAATGGAAAAAGTCGTTCGCTCTTCTGGAATTTATTGATGGGGTTACGAATGCCAATTATAATAGAGCGTTCAGGATTTGATAGATGGAATAACATGGAATATCAAATTTTCGCTGCTCGATTCGGCTGCCGCGGTAAATCAATCCCCCCCCAATTTTTGGAGCTGGTTACTCGAATTACCGATTAATTATTTGTTATCTCATGCGGCAACTCTACTTCTTCCGATTAAGTTTGCAACTTAAGATTTTTCATTCGCTGAGAAGTAGCATCTCCATACTTCATCATTTTGAAAGCCAATCACCAGTCCCTCATTCTGTTTGAAAGCAGTTGCTCCTATTGATAAAATCGCAAAAAGCGATCGTATCTCCCCGGCTAATTCGAAAGATAAATACCCCGTCTTCTTAATCATCGTCAGAGGAATAATAATCACCCCAAGCCATAGTGGATAATGAAGTCATCACCCATTCTTCCTCGCAACTGTACATCTATCGCGCTCTGGAGATGATTAATGCCCGACGAAGCCGCAAACAGAATCTGCCAGTGTACAAATTGCCCGGAGAATGTTGCCGGTGAAATATCGTCAGACGTCTTGTTTTTTCTTCGCCTAATAGGTAATATAACTTTCTAAAGCACGCTAAAAGAATGTCCATCATTTATTCATTCTCCATTCAACCGAGTCGGTCTGGTCGGTACTGATCCGCTACAGAGGCGTAGACGTCATTCATCACGAGCCGAGGGGGCGCAATTAAGAATGGAATTTAAAATCCTTCATCATTCGCAGTTCGCTGATGGTAATACAGCTTCAATGCAGAATTTATTCGGGTTGGTTCTTTTCTAGGAAATCAAGAAAACATCTAATGAGGGAGGGATGAATTACGAATCTAAAATCGAATACATGCAGCGAGTGCAAAATAATCCGTGTTTCAGTTACAATAATAAAGAAAAAATTCGAAAAAAAGTAATTAGGAAGTAGTGGTTTATATCTTTTTTACCCATCATGATAAAAATTTGGCGTTTCATCAAAAATATTTGATTAGAAAAGGATATTACTCAACCATTGCCTCATCATCATCAAAAATGTAGAAATACGCACCTTCGAAAATCATAAAATTATTCAATATTTTTCATGAATTCCACACATTTTCAAAGCAAAAAGTAAGTTCTTTCATTTCAACACGCAGTTGGGAAGGGAATCAACAATCTTATTGGAAAATTGAAAAATCACATCACATCTGAATCTGAAGGAGCCGCCCTAAAACCGAAAAGCAGTCGTCGGTAAAGCTCATCAAAGAATTTCGGCAAGCTTGACGAGTTTTATCGTAAATTGTAAATATTTAACTCGCAATATAAAGGGATTAGGCCCACCCCGTCTTTGTGGATACGGGACTGCCGCATCGCGTTTGCGGAACATATCAAAAATTGTAGAAAAATCGAAAACTTGCCATTATAGAGTTTTCGTCAGACGTGTTTCGGAATTCGTGGATATTATTATTGAGAATTTCTAGTATGAAGAAAGTTTTTGAAAACTAACAAGGGAATTGAATGAATTATTACAAGGATTTTGCTGCGAAGTTCTCTTTCTCATCAAAATTGTAAAAACTTAATTCTGAAGAATTAGAAGTAGCAGTTATCTTGATTTTAGTTATCCGGACGATTCAGACGACAAGCTTCACGATGATTTTTTGCGCTTAAAAGCTCAGTCAAAACATTCTCCAAAAACTCTACTCGAGATGAGTACCTTCATTAGGAGCGAAAAAAGCTTAGTTCAAGTTTTTTTTTTTATTGCCGTTAGAATGTTTTGACAACGAACTACTCAGCAGTCTTTTTCAGCTTTGAAAAGAATCATAGTAGCGGTCTAGCATATCTCAAGAGCGTTCAAATTATCTTGCCGTATTGTGCATTGAAGCTGAGTTGTGCAAAAATATAGATTTTGTAGTAGGGTTTCGAAAGTTTGCAAAAAAAAAATTACGAAAAGCACTGCCGTGAAGGCAGGAGCTTTTGAGCGCTCGTACATGCACCTTGTAGGTAGATTCGCATTTTCCAGTTTCAGAAATCAATTGAAGGAATTTTCGACAGCTGTCAAAAAAATTCTGAAACTTAGGCGAAACTCCAGACTTCATGTCAGTGCTTCAGCTGATCAATTTTTTTTCGATAATTCGCTAGAATTTTCTACGGTATCTATGGTCTTGGTGGTGCGATCTGGACAAAATTTCGCAAGTAGTTTGAATACATTATTACTCAGCTAGGTGCAAAATTTCATCCCAATCCGCTCAGTATTTTCGGAACTATCAGCAAAAAAAAAAAAATTTTGAACGGCCATATTTACGGAACCCCTAGTCTAATTTTGCTCATAGATGAACGTGATCGCGATATTTGCGATCCAAACCAACCCTGAGAATTTCAAGTTCCTAGGCCTTTCCGTTCAAAAGTTACAATTTTCTATGGTTTCTATGATTCTGGTCATGCGATCTGGACAAAATATTGTTTTAATATATCATTCTCGATTAAAATACAAAATTTCATCTCGATCGAATCCGCAGTTTCGAAATTATCCAGAAACCAAAATTTCAAACGACCGTATTTACGGAACCCCTGGTATAATTCTGTTCATTGATAAACGTGAACGCGACATTTCAGATCCACACCTATCCTGAAAATTTCAAGTCCCTAGGCCTTTGCGTTCGAAAGTTATGATTTTCTTTGGTTTCTATGGTTCTGGTCATGTGATCTGGAGAAATGTAGCTTGAATATATCATTCTCCATTAGTATACAAAATTTCGTCACGATCGAATCTGTAGTTTTGAAATTATCAAGAAAACTAAATTTCAAACGACCATATTTACGGAACCCCTAGTATAATTTTGCTCATAGATGAACGTGATCACGACATTCGAGATCCACACCTATCTTGAAAATTTCAAATCCCTAGACGTTTCCGTTTAAAAGTTACAATTTTCTATGGTTTCTATGGTTCTGGTCATGCGATCTGGACAATTTCAATTTCACATGTAGCTTGAACACCTCATTCTCCATTTAAGTGCAAAATTTCATCTCAATCAAATCTGTAGTTTTCAAGTAATCAGGGGAACAAAACTTTGAACGGCCATATTCACGGAACCCCTGGGCGAATTTGGCCCATTAACGAACTTAACCGAGGCATTTGGGATCTGAACCTACACTGAAAATTTCAAGTCTCTAGGTTGATCCGTTCGAGAGTTATCGTGCTTACGGACCGACGGACGGACGGACAGACTCGAATTTTCTGACGGATTCGTCATCAGTGAGTCGATTGAGACCATTTTCGGCTCAAAATTCGAAAAATACAGACATCGTGACGAAATGATATAGCCCGTGTAAGTTGTACGAGCGCTCAAAAAAGCAAGAAAAAAATTGTTGATAATTGATACATTGACGAAGAAAAGTTGAATTGAAGTTTTCTGAAAGTTTTTCGAATGTTATGTAGATTGATATCAAATAAACACTGTGACGCATTGACGCAATAAGATTGTTTCATTTTCACGATAGTAATGTCTCAATCAACTCCTGCAGAAATCACTTGATTGAAAAATCGGCATGTGTTTCTTTTCAATTCCCTCAACTCAGAGGGGCGGTAAATTGTTATTGGCCATTTGTTGTTACATTTCAGTACTCAACTGTGTATGTTATTGCGTTGTACGATTCACCTTACTCCAATAGTTTTTGAGCCATGACAAAATTCCTTTTTCGTCTATTGAAACCATATCCGTAAAACCCTCATTGAATGCATTCAAATATTTACATAGCATGAAGAATCCAACATTGTGATGTAATAAAAACCGTTCCGGCTACTGTGACCAAAACCTGATGAAAACAATTTCTTTCCCTACTGTAGAATAACTATAATTCGATTTGTTATTTGATCTTGAACACCTGCCCAGTAAGTTCAGCAGATACACGATCTACCATGTCCAGCTCCGATCGTTTCACACGAGTAGTTCGTTCCGCTGTAAGTCGTAATCAAGGCCTAAAAATCCTCACTACCGTCTACGCCGATGTTGACAAAGCCCACCCAGGCGAGGCATTCGATTAACACTTTGTATTTGTAATAAAAACCAATTTTAGTTTCCGAACCAAAAGGTGACGTGTAATAATAGATCTTCAAAAATCAACTGGTTTATTTGGAAATGAATCGGAAATTCTCATTATGGACTGTCTGCGATGTCAAAAATCATTTTTGATGCCAATATTTACATTCTAGAAAGAAACCGTGCTGGTCAACAAAAAAACAGTGCACCCTAAAAAAGCCACCTTATTAATGTTTCGGAGGGAAACCTAGCTGCCTACGCAGTGGGTGGCACCATCTAGCGGCAATATGAAGAGCAATCTCAGCATATTTTGTAAAACATTGAAATTTGACGAATCCTGACTTTCTGATAATATTAGCACGCTATACGTTTTCAAATACTTCCAAGTATACTTCGGCGAAAACAATATTCCGTAAGCATTTCATACCAGGTGAAGACACCGGCTATATTAAAGCTATAATTTACATTTATGAGTACTTTCATTGTAAATCATTTCCCTCAGTATTTCTCGAAGATTTGTAATCGAAATATAAAGCCCATGTTTTGTTTTTCAACTGCGTCATGAGGATGAAACTGTTATTAGGAAGACTTATGAGTGTCCCTAAATTTTCCATTCAACAAAGAATTGTCAGGAAAAATACATTGTTCCGGTGTCGCAACCTCTGAGAATAGGGATCTAAATAATTCTTCTGTTGGAAATATGTAATGTTCCTTTCTTTCGGGAAACATACAAAATAGTGAATGTTCTTTATGAAATCTGCAGTAAAAATGGGGCATTGTGCTTCTTCTTCATAGCAGCTCATTGGAAGTCTCATTCATATCATTTCTTGGAGCTGTAATAATATGATTGATGTTGAAATTTGCAAATATTTAGATGGGACTACCGTCATCTGCCATTTTATTGTCCGAAAGGAATTTAAAGTTCGTGTTCCCTGTACAAAGGGGGAGTCTTTTGAGTTATCGCTTTCTGAGTAAACAGGTTATCAGGAAAAGGATAACCCAAAATTTGAAGAACTTATTATATTCGAGAATCAATGGTTAAATGTATATACACATTCGAGATTCCCAGAAGAAAAAATCCCCTTAATTCATTAAAACTCAATAATGCCAATTGTATATTATTTAACGAGCGGTAATGTAGGTCCTAACTCACGCAGATGAAGTTTGCAGCGCGAGCCGAAGGCGAGTGATGTTATTCATCAAGTGAGTTATGACCATTACCGCAAGTTGAATACTATACTTTATCTAAGACTATTACAATAAATACTAAGACACAATTACAGAGAAACAACTTTATTTACAAATCTTGAGAGTTACCTATAACAATGCATTATTTATATTTAGTGTGCTTCTAAGCATGGAGTAGAAAGTCCATGGGGGCGATGCTTTATATTAAGTGCTATTTTCACTAAAATATGCCAAAAGAACATTCTCTGTAAACGATGACTTAATATTCTTACTGCTACACGCTACACCAATCTTGAAAATTGTTGTAAACACCTTTATATTTGTTTTGGGATTTTTCGAGCAATAAATTTTGTATGATAAAATTGGCGGATTGTCTTATTTCTCCAGGTGAACATAATAATTCCTCTTCACTATCTGAATTCATCTTTTTCAGCAAAACATTCACGATAATAATCAGCTACCAACCTAATTTGGAAAAGGTCAAAATTATTTAAGTGACAATACTCCCCTCAATACCAATAATGGACTGTTCCATTTCGGACAAACAGCTCGTTCAGAAGCACAGAGACAGGAAGCTATAATAGTGAGTTATTATAACTCACGTTGTTTGTCTACAGATACTATCAATTGCTCAAAAGTAGTTGAATTATGAATATATAATTCAATAGGAGTAGATAAATACATTTACTATTCACATTTCTTAAATTTTTGAAGAACATCAAATCACTAACCATAATACCATTTACATGTATCCTATCTTTTCAAAGGTGGCACCTTTCAAGAAACCTATTTGAGACAGCCTAATTTCGATGTTTACTTAAAATAAAATTCATTCACTCCGAAAGTGACCTTAACTTTTCGCACTCCCGCCACGAATTCGCGGTTAGTCTCCGTGCGGCTCTAAACTCTACTCAAACAAAAATTACCAATGGCACTTTCCTACCACGAGCTATCTCCACTTGTTCCTCGGACTCTCAAAACAAACCTATAAGTTCCTCACCCTTTTTTGTACCCCAAAGCAAAAACACGTACTGGTTTCCCCGGGATCTAGCAAGCAACTGCCTTGACTTTTTCTGATCTCCTCAATCGTAGAATCTTCCCCCTTCCAAAATGTTTCCCTGAGATGACACTTTTAAGTGCCTCTCACTTCAACGCCTTAGAAACACCCACGCAGTTGCATTTTTTCAAGCCAAAAATTTTCCCATGATTTCCTCTCACCTAATCGACGTTTCGTCTTCTTATCGAACTGACCTGTCAAAACCCTTACGTTCTTCAATACAAATCTGAGGCCAGTTTCCATAAACACAGCGTGGTTCTCAAATTCCCAAACGCGCCGGGTATAACCTGAACTCATAACGATCCGTTGATTAATACAATGTAATACTATGTATGCTTGTATGTCTCAACAATCAATAGGTATTCGAAATTAAAATTGAATATTCGTATTCCCAGATATAACAGAGCTATCCATCTGTGACTTTTGTTAGAATGATTATTAAAGGTGCATTTCCCCATTTAAGCGCAAAGAGTTGTTTTCGGAAAGATTCTACAAAGGAATAAACAATTAACATAAAAATCTTTCAAGCAATCATCCGAACATTAACGCTAGATTATATAGTTGAATTATGACCTCAAATTTTCAGTTGAGTTACGATATGTAAAGACTGAAATACACTTCTACTTCGGCATGTTCTACCGAAAGATTTGTCAGCGGTCGTTTACAGATCATAAAAACTGAAAATAACGACACTTATTTGGATCGAATCCAGCAACTAATTCATCACGACATACATAATATTATTGATGATCGTGTCTGATGACTGATGTAATGGAATCTGACTGGCGTTTCGGTCGGGTTGAGCTATATTTTCTCAACCGCTGCCCGTTCCAGTTTTTACGGCGCGTCACCATTAAATCAGAAAGTACAAACCAGCATTGAATAGATATTGTAAACAATTTGTTAGGAAACTCGTTCTCTTTATTTTAACTCAAATATTTGCGGTGGGTAACACATAAATCTTGTGTAAAATTGTCTGTGGTTTATGGTTGTTTGGTTTGGGAACCGGCGAGAAAAGAATAACTTCACATAGACATAGTTAGAGCCGAGCGTTTTTTTAAGAGGCGCAAATATTGAAACCAGGAGTGTTTCACAATGTTGATTCAACCAATGAAAAAAATTATCACCTAGTTCCTCTCCTTAGGCAAGACTTATGGAAGCGAGGAGACCCGAGTGACGCTTCGATTTCGTAGCACCGTTGATTGAACTATACGAGCCTAAACGAGACCAAAAATTGGAATGAAAATTAGATGGCGCTGAGATCGAAATTGTAGTTCAAGCCGGTCACACTCAGGGGTCGTGGTACTCGTCGGTTTTTCAGTTCAGTGGATACAGATAACTGTAACTCGGGGCTGAGGTGATTTCTATAAAACTTGACGTCGAAATCTTCGTGGCGATATCTGCAATATTCTCAAGGTTAAGGTTGATAATGAGAATAATGTCCCTGAAGAACAATTTTCTATGGTTTCTATGGTTCTGGTCATGCGATCTGAACAAAATGTAGCTTGAATATATCATTCTCCATTAATATACAAAATTTTGTCTCGATCGAATCCGTAGTTTCGAAATTATCGAGAAAACTAAATTTCAAACGACCGTATTTACGGAAACCCTAGTATAATTTTGCTCATAGATAAATGTCATCACGACATTCGAGATCCACACCTATCCTGAAAATTTCAAGTCCCTAGGCGTTTCCGTTCAAAAGTTACAATTTTCTATGGTTTCTATGGTTCTGGTCGTGCGAACCTACACTCAAAATTTCAAGTCTCTAGGTTGTTCCGTTCGAGAGTTATCGTGCTTACCGACGGACGTATGGCCGGACGGGCAGACGGATAGACTCGAATTTTCCGACGGATTCGTCATCAGTGAGTCGAACATAGTCGTTTGAGACTATTTTCGGCTCGAAATTCGAAAAATACAGACATCGTGACGAAATGATATAGCCCTCGTGTAAGTAGTACGAGCGCTCAAAAATATATCCATGTTGTTGTCGAAAGTTTTTTTTCTCGTGTATGATAGAAGCGAAAATATGAAGCCTGAATTTTCATTCAATGCTCTCAATATGTTTACTCTTCAACGAAGTTAGGATTTTTTGAAATTATCATTTATTCAAAGCAACAAAAATGCTATTCACAGAAACTGTTGAAAGTGCCGGCCTCTCACTTCTTCGTACTTTCTGAAACAATCCCAACTTTCTTCGAGGACTAAACATGTTGAGAGCTTCGAATGAAAATTCAGGCTTCATATTTTCGCTTCTATTATAATCGATAATGAAAAATTCGAAAAATTTCGACAATCAAATATTGATTGATATATTTTCCGAATATGGAATCTGAATTTCCTCAGGTCGATTTTGAATGGAATTGTTTGAAATAAATATAAAACCAGTATTCAGAAAATATGGGAACATATCATAAAGTATATTTTGTAAAAAAAAATCCTTCTAGAAAAAAGTTCAAATGAAGAAAAAATCTGTGATAAATTGTCTTTATACCTTCTCATTTTGAAAACCAGTTAAATTTGCAAAAAAACTTTTTTCAAACGGTTTTTCCTCAATTACTCTTCATGCCTTGGTTCGATAGTTTTTTCTATAAAATATTTGGATAGCCCTCAAGAAATACTTTTATATTGATGGGTCATTTATCAATTTTGCTCAAAGGAAAAGAGATCTAGTGACCTAATTACGCGAAACACCCTGTCCATCATTTTTCATTATTTTCTGAAAATATAAAATGAATAATAAACATTTATTTCTAAATTTTACGAGTAGCCTCTCATAGAAATATTGCAATTATTTTTAGAATCAAATCAACAAAATATCGCGCCTAGTGTCCGTAAACAGAATTCATATATAATATGAAAAATACTCGAATATCCCCTGAATAATTTCAGATCAAAGATACCCAGTTGTTGAATAATTCAACATCTGGCATTCATCATGACTCATCTCCAAACTCGTCTCCAATTTGCCTGCTGATATTTCAAAAACAGAAATCTGTAGCTGTTTCACATTAAGGGATGTTATTGATACGGGTGCGAAATATAGGGCAAGGGATGCCAGGGGAAAGGGAACTGTCAATACATAGGTTGGGTATCTTGCCAAAATACTTCAATCAACGGTAGCACGAATGGGTTATCGCGTTAGTTTTCGGAGAATCTGCGGTTCCGACTCCAAGGAAGCCGACATCCGTCAAATGCTCCTCGTTTGGCGGTAATTCTCGTTGTTATCTACATCCAGAGCATATAGAAAACGCTTGCCTTGGTACTTACGTCAATATTTCGTTTAGTCCCAATCCCCGTTTATACAGTCCGAATAAAACTTACCACGGGCGAACTTTTAATGAAATGAATGCCATTCAAAAGGGCGCCATCACACAGCTTGATATTCATTACCCCATTTCCGTCCTACTTTCGGTAAATGATTATTTTTTCCCCGCGAACTAATCTCACACTCGACTGAAATTTCCCATCGACCTGGCCTGGAACCGTTTCTTTGTGAACCGGAGGGACGGAAGGAATAGAAAACAAAGTTTTCGACGATTTCTGACATCAAAGCGTGGCTTTCATGTTCCATCGGGTCCTTGGAAATCGGCGGAACGGGGATCATAGCGCCCATTCCGCAACTCCTTTGTTTCGCGTCCCGAGCCGATCGGCCGGAGCGATTCTTACGTTATTGCGTAATGATGGAATTATAGACTAACTCGATCGATCCTCCAACAGATACCCCAATCATGTAGTTCACGAACGTATCGGGTTGGGTTCATCTCGTTACTGTTTGTTCTGAGACTACGCAGAGGATACATAACCTGAATTCAACTTTTGCGACCATTTACGACGGAAATATACGTTTCATTTTACATTTAATATAATAGATGACTCTGTCTGCTCCGCCACAATGCGTTGTCTCCCGCGGTTTCCTCCATAATATTAAAAATTTGAAATCGCAAAAAAAGAAGGAAACCGGGGGCGCAAAGCGCCCCCTGCGTTTTCGAGGGGAAGAAACGGGCTTTCCAACGGTGCCCGAAAAGTTCCCCAACTTGAATTTCGAACGTACGAAAAACGCGTTCGAAAAATGACGAAAACGCAAAAAGTTACCTTCTACTTCTACTATAGGCTTTTGATCCGCGGCGTCTCGGGGATCACAAGCGGTCGAATTATAATCCCAAAGGACACGAGGTCTCCTCAAAGTAATTTCAGCCAAATCCCTCCGCCGGTTAACGCAAGAACTCGATTTGAAAAAGTCCGAATTCTGACACCTCGAGAAGGTCCGAATTCTGACACCTCGAGAAAGTCTGAAATAATTTACGTCGATCATAGATATTACGAGACGTTTCTCGCGGAAATCATTGAATCGTATTTTGACACGACGTCGAAATTTCTCGAAACTTGGTCATTTCGAGATGAATTTGAATGAATAGGATGAGAAATTGATGCTGACGGATAAATTTGAAGGCATATTCAAATTTCCGAACGTATCTGAAAAGACGAACGTAAATTCGATCATCATCGGTTTGTTTACATTCAGATCGAAATGGAAAGAAATTGAAGGTGTAGAAAAAGATGGATTAAAAATTACGAAAAGCACTGCCGTAGAGGCAGGAGCTTTTGAGCGCTCGTACATGCACCTTGTAGGTAGATTCGCATTTTCCAGTTTCAGAAATCAATCGAAGGAATTTTCGACAGCTGTCAAAAAAATTCTGAAACTTAGGCGAAACTCCAGACTTCATGTCTTCAGCTGACCAATTTTTTTTCGATAATTCGCTAGAATTTTCTACGGTATCTATGGTCTTGGTGGTGCGATCTGGACAAAATTTTGCACGTAGTTTGAATACATTATTACTCAGCTAGGTGCAAAATTTCATCCCAATCTGCTCAGTATTTTCGGAACTATCAGCAAAAAAATATTTTGAATGGCCATATTTACGGAACCCCTAGTCTAATTTTGCTCATTGATGAACGTGACCGCGGATATTCGCGATCCAAACCCACCCTGAAAATTTCAAGTTCCTATGCCTTTCCGTTCGAAGTTACAATTTTCTATGGTTTCTATGGTTCTGGTCATGCGATCTGGACAAAGTATTGTTTTAATATATCATTCTCGATTAAAATACAAAATTTCATCTCGATCGAATCCGTAGTTTCGAAATTATCGAGAAAACTAAATTTCAAACGACCGTATTTACGGAACCCCTAGTATAATTCTGCTCATTGATAAACGTGAACGCGACATTTCAGATCCACACCTATCCTGAAAATTTCAAGTCCCTAGGCCTTTCCGTTCGAACGTTATGATTTTCTATGGTTCCTATGGTTCTGGTCATGTGATCTGGAGAAATGTAGCTTGAATATATCATTCTCCATTAGTATTCAAAATTTTGTCACGATCGAATCTGTAGTTTTGAAATTATCAAGAAAACTAAATTTCAAACGACCATATTTACGGAACCCCTAGTATAATTTTGCTCATAGATGAACGTGATCACGACATTCGAGATCCACACCTATCCTGAAAATTTCAAGTCCGTTCAAAAGTTACAATTTTCTATGGTTGATATGGTTCTTGTCATGCGATCTGGACAAAATTTCACATGTAGCTTGAACATCTCATTCTCCATTGGAGTGCAAAATTTCATCTCAATCAAATCTGTAGTTTTCAAGTAATCAGGGGAACAAAACTTTGAACGGCCATATTTACGGAACCCTTGGTGGAATTTGGCCCATTAACGAACTTAACCGAGGCATTTGGGAACTGAACCCATACTGAAAATTTCAAGTCTCTAGGTTGTTCCGTTCGTAAGTTATCGTGTATACGGAGGGACGGACGAACAGACTCGAATTTTTCGACGGATTCTTCATCAGTGAGTCGAACTTAGTCGATTGAGACCATTTTTGGCTCAAAATTCGAAAAGTGTAGACATCGTGACGAAATGATATAGCCCTCGTGTAAGTAGTACGAGCGCTCAAAAAGAATAGGTGCACTCGACGTGCGCTGATTATCCCAAATGACAAAACTATACTAAATGAACTAACCAACGAGGTGAAAGCCAGAGTCCGAGAATTATTTACGGAAGAATGGGACAAAAAGCTAGAGAATCTAGATACAGAAGATCGATCCTTATGGCGAATGGCATCAGCATTAACCGGGAAGAAAACGAAAACAAAGATTCCAAAACTGACAAAAGGAAGTCAGACAGCAATTACGAACGAAGAAAAAGCTGAAATGTTCGCCGACTCGCTGGAGCAACAATTCAAGCAGAATCCGAAGAACAACGACGATAAGTTCGACAAGCCAGTAGAAGAAATTGGGAATATACCAGCCACCGACCTCTATGGAACAAAAGAAGAAATTGAAGAACTAACAGAAAGGCCCCCAGAATCCAAAATTAGGCTCTTAAAAACCTACCAGATAAAGAGCAAGAAGGAATAGCAGAAATGGCCAGGGCTATGCTATGAACAGGACATAACCATAAAAAATGGAAGACATCTGACACAATACTGATATGGAAAAAAGGTGAAAAGGACAAAAACGACCCAACCAACTATAGAGCTATAAGCCTACTTCCTGCACTGAGCAAAATGATAAAGACGGTGATATACAGAAGAATAGCAGATTTCAAGAAAATAATTCCAGACCTCCATTTCGGTTTCCGCACGGAACATTCGACGGTACACCAACTGGTCAGATTAACAGAAGATATAAAAGAAAAAATGAACCTACCCAAAATATCTGGGCGTGACCCTAGACGAAAAGCTGAAATTCAACAAACAAATGAAAGAAATCAAAAAGAAGACCAGGCAACCACATGGGTATTCATATCCGCTCCTAAATGCAAACAGCAAACTTTCGCTGGAAAACAAGATGAAGTGAGTAAATTTCAGTCCTTTTCAAAGACCAGGACCTATGATGATGCGCTGAGTACCAATTTCCTTGTGAAGGTTTCTAGGGCAACAGTTGCTGAATCAGCCCTACTGATGAGTCCACCAGCAACAACGGGACGAAACACACATCCGCTCTCCCACCTCGCTGAACGTTACAATCGATGCTCCCAAGATGAAGCGAGACACTCTTTCCTCGTGAACTGGTCTCGCAGACAATCACCAGGAAGTTGTTCTTCCTACGCTACACCTGCACCGTCTAGCTGGTGGGTTCCGCGTAGCCGATCTCGATGCCCTGGGACAACTTGAGTCATCGACGGGTTCACGTGCAGGAGAATCGCAACCAGTTTGTCGCCTTTTACTCGAATCTCCTTTTCCCCGCAACGCGGTCTCTGCAGATCGGTTGTTACGTTTGCACCGGCAATGACCCTGACGTAATAACGGGTTTAATTTAGCTGCCACCTACGAGTCTCCTCGTGAATGCAGTTCCACGTGAGGTACGGAGTTTTCCGTTTATCATTGGAAATGGTGAGTTTTTGGAATCGTTTTCAAGAGGGGAAAATCTCTAAAACTTCCAAAATTCACTGACTCGAAGCTGTTATTGTTCAGGATTCAACTTATGGCTGATTTAATTTTTCTGGAATCGGTCGACATATTTGGCGGATTCGGCAAATGGAGTGACGAGAAAGAATAAACCTTGGCGATAAATTTCCAGCTTCTTTACGAGCTGAATTCGCTACGATTTATGGCTACTATGGAGTTTTCTCAAGCGTTTATTGATCATTTGGTTTTCTTCGTCGGTGACTGCAATACGCTCAAGAAAGAGGAAATCTTGCATTTATCACCATTTTTCACTTTGGAGTCTATTGTGAGGGTTTAACCAAAATAATCATCGAAACAATATCCAGATTATCAGCGAATAGACTGGTGGAAATCCAAATAGAGAAGTGAACTGAATGGAACGTGTCATCATCTATCGTCAAAAGTAGCAGTCATCAGTATCGCTTAATTCAGTCGACGATGAATACCAACACGAAATGCAGAACTTATATTACCAGCGAGAAAACGCGCATCGATACAATGTAATCAGTTCCTTCAAAAATGTTCTACGTACTCTCCTTTTTCCCCTTTGTTTCGCGTTAGCGGGCGTTTTCCACTTCCCGATTTTCACACTGAGACTCAAAATATATTTTTGAAGGAACTGATGGGAAGAATTGTACACATTTTCGCGCCAGATGTCGCGACTCTTTACATTGTATCGATGCGCGTCTTCTCGCTGATAATAAAATTGCGTATCTGGATGGGTGACCGGTCTCGCGATTAATCTTCGCGACGATTCTTCCCAAAAATTTTCCATGGAAATGGAAAGGGCAATATAGAAAATGATAAAGATGAAAGGCGAAGGATTTTATGTTTCCATATCTGTCGAGTTTTTCGACGCAAAAACCTCATCTCCAAATTCTACAATTCTTTATTTTTCTCTTATTTAACAAACGTTTTTTCATGATTTATTGAATTTTCTATGAATCAAGTGTCAGGAATTTCTTGAAACGTTATGGCGTCTCGACTTGAGTTCAATGAACATTTATTTCATCCAATGTTCAGTTACCAGAAGATATTTCTATATTATTGAAATGACAATGAGTATTCGAACGGTTTACCTGTTAGTATCTCCAATCAACGAGTACAATGGCCTCTGGATATAAAGAGTTATAACTTCCAGAGGAATACAAAGAAGCTTTTACGACAAAGGCCTCATAAGAATAAAATAGCTTCCCATATATTTTTCGAATTATTTAATTATATCAGTTGAATCTACCCGTATTTGAAAAATAACCCTCTTGGGACTCTCTTGAGAATGAAGTGTTCAAGCTACATGTGAAATTTTGTCCAGATCGCATTACCAGAACCATAGAAACCATAGAAAATTGTAACTTTTGAACGGAAACGCCTAGGGACTTGAAATTTTCAGGATAGGTGTGGATCTCGAATGTCATGATCACGTTCATCTATGAGCCAAATTTTACTAGGGGTTCCGTAAATATGGTCGTTTGAAATTTAGTTTTCTTGATAATTTCGAAAATACAGATTCGATCGTGACGAAATTTTATATACTAATGGAGAATGATATATTCAAGCTACATTTATCCAGATCGCATGACCAGAACCATAGAAACCATAGAAATTTATAACTTTCGAACGGAAAGGCCTAGGAACTTGACATTATCAGGATAGGTGTGGATCTGAATTGTTGCCTTGACGTTTATCAATGAGCAGAATTAGACTAAGGGTTCCGTAAATATGGCTGTTCAAAATATTTTTTTCTTGATTATTTCGAAACTACTGATTGGATTGGGATGAAATTGCACCTAGCTTAGGAATAATGTATTCAAACTACGTGCCAAAGTTTGTCCAGATCGCACCACCAAGACCATAGATACCGTAGAAAATTCTAGCGAATTATCGAAAGAAAATTGGTCACCTAAAGCACTAACATGAAGTCTGGAGTTTCGCCTAAGTTTCAGAATTTTTGTGACAGCTGTCGAAAATTCCTTCAATTGATTTCTAAAGCTGGAAAATGCGAATCTACCTACAGGGTGCATGTACGAGCGCTTAAAAGCTCCTACCTTCACGGCAGTGATTTTCGTAATTTTTTGAATGTACATTCAGGAGTGTATGCAAAAGACTTTCCTCGAAAGTTTTCGAATGAAAATTCAATATTTTTGCGTGCAAATCCAATCCATCTAAGGCGGATAATTCAAACTTACTCCAACAATAACTGGCGATAAAAAAGAAAAAAATTGAAAATTGACATTTCTTTCAATATCAGAAAGTTGTTCCCATCGCTTCCTTAGTTTGAATTTAATCCATCACCTTTCAAATCGGAGATATGTTTACGTATAAATATTCGAAAGGTTATGGATTGAAATCAAATTAACAAATCGATGGCTAATGAGAACAACTTTTCGATATTGAAAGAAATTTCAATTTCTTCCTTTTTCATCGCCAGTAATTGTTGAAGTAAGTTTGATTTATCCGCCTGGGATGGATCGGATTACACGGAAAAATATAGAATTTTTATTTTAGTCTGGTGCATACATACCTGAATGTACATTCACATTCAAAAAATTTAAAGAATTCAACACGCCGTTTATGAGATATCTTTGAAACAATTATTGTGATGCAATGAAAGTAGTGTACACCCTTGAGTGATGGAATCAGTGATCTGTTGAGATTTTCTTGGATTCTATAAAATATAATCCATAAAAAAAACTACAACAATAGTATCTTCAGGTGGATGAAACTCATTATGTTTTTTTGAAATTCCTCGAAACTCGGAATTGCCGGAAGAAAGCAGTGACCAAATACCTAACGAAACCTCTGTAGCTCATCTCCACAGGTGTAGGCAAATTTTCCCCCCAAATTTCTCGCACCATTGTGTAGCGATTCAGAAAAACAAGTACCTTTGTGATTACGGAAGAACGAACGGACACTACAATATTATAAGGGTTCTGTTTTTGTCTTTTTGGTTACTGAATCCTGAGAAAAAGGGGTATACAATATCGCATTGGAATATCTAAATTGCTACCTTGTTCCATTCAAGACAAAACCTGAAATAAATCATGATGCTCTTTGTATATTATAGTATAAGCATTAAATCAACATTTGATGAGGCCAAAAACCCGGATGGAAAAGTCAACAAAAATTAGAAGAAAGAAGGAAGAACTTTTTGAATAAGGAAATATTTTGGTCTGCGACTCTCTGAGATGAGCTTACGTAGGAAACTGGATGATCTGGTGAGTGCCCTCTAGTGAGACATAAAGTGTACATAGGGTGCTTAGCGAAGAAATCTTGTTTATGTGTCTGTAAACGACAAAATACGACAAAATGTGACAATAATGTCATTCGCTTTCATGAATCAGGATGCCATCTCCATCGAGCTCAGCTGCCAATCAAACGAAAGGAAACACCCGCGAAATTCGAATTCCACTACTGGACCCGCCGCCGCCGTTTCAAATCGAATCTCCCGGAACGGAAGAAAGAATTCATTTCCCGAATTTTCCGATATCGCCACGACCCCAATTCCCTTCGAATCGACCTTCCGTCAAACTCCACCCATAAACGTCGGACTTTATGGACAGTATCGTTCATCCCTTGCGATCGAATTCCCGTCCGTATAATTGGATCGGTAATCCACCCCCGGGTCGTCGACGCGCCTCGAAACGGGCATCTCGAGATTCTCACCTTCTTCGTCGACGATCGGTGTCCGAGCCCGCGAGCCACGTGGGGCCAAGCGGGCCGACGTCGCCGTCGGCGGGCGACGGTGGTTCGAACGGGCGAAATTATTGATTTTCGCGGGCGGGGGCAGGAGCTCGGCGCGAGCGAGAGTTCGGCAACGGTGCGGACGAGGTGGCGGTGGCGGTGTGGCCGCCAACCGACCGTACGGGTGTGACACTACGGGGACCGCAGAAGACGGCCTCATGGTCGAGCTGACAAAAAATGTCGGGGCTCGGGGAGGATGTTTTATCGGGCGAATCGGGAAGGGAATTCGATATCATGAAAACATTGGACTGTTTAGGTATACAGAGTGGCCTATGAACAATAGCAATTTTTAAATTGAAAGATTTTGGAAATGTTGTCCATTATTTTTCAGCCAAAAATATAACCTATTTTCGAATTCGGCCCTTACGTTTCGGGAAACTTCAACATGAATTTCTACTGAAATACTAACAAAAAAGATCAAGTCATCACGCTCACAGGGTTGATACAAATTGATTGCAACCAACCGTATATAATGTCCTCCTATACGAAGCAAAGTTTATCTCGTTTTGAATTTTTCCTGATTTTGCATGGGAGCCGAGAAATTAAGGGTTTACATTACTTTCATTTGCCTCTGCATCACAATAATTGTTTCAATGATTTCTCATAAATGGCATGTTAGATTCTTTTCATTTTTGGAAGGTACATTCAGGCGTTTATGCAAAAGACTTTCCTCGAGAGTTTTCGAAGAAAAATTCAATATTTTCGCTCGCAATCCAATCCATCCAAGGCGGATAATTCAAACTTACTTCAACAATTACTGGCGATAAAAAAGAAAAAAATCGAAAATTGATATTTCTTTCAATATCAGAAAGTTGTTCTCATCGCTTCCTCAATTTGAATTTAATCCATCACCTTTCAAATCAGATATATGTTTATGTTTAAATATTCGAAAGGTTATGGATTGAAATCAAATTAACAAATCGATGGCTAATGAGAACAACTTTTTGATATTGAAAGAAATTTAAATTTTTTCCTTTTTCATCGCCAGTAATTGTTGAAGTAACTTCGAATTATCCGCATTGGATGGATTGGATTACACGGAAAAATATTGGATTTTATTCGAGAACGTTCGAGAAAAGTCTTGTGGATACATACCTGAATGTACATTCAAAAAATTAAAAGAATTCAACATGCCGTTTATGAGATATCTTCGAAACAATTATTGTGATGCAATGAAAGTAGTGTACACCCTTAATTGAATCAGTGATCTGTTGAGATTTTCTTGGATCTAAAAAAAATCCTGGAATGTACATTCAAAAAATTGAAAGAATTCAACATGCCGTTTATGAGATATCTTTGAAACAATTATTGTGATGCAATGAGAGTAGTGTACACCCTTAAGGGTGGTTCCTTTTCAAATTGACAAAACATGTATTGGATCAGCTTCGTTTTCAATACTGTACAATTCAGCCTGATGAAATTATTTCCGATGAAATGTTTCATCGACGCATACCAAATTTATATCACTCACTCCTCTAATGTTCTATGAAGATCAACAAATATTCCATTTGTTCGAATTACCTGCAACAAAAAATGCATGATTAGAATTCGGAATCATTAAAACAATATGAGTGGGATTCATTATTTCAGGTTAGTTCAATATTATAAAATAATCAATAGATTTTAATTTCTAATGCTTTTCAAATTAGAACGGGATAGTGGGTAGTTTATTTGTATCATAAAAATACATACCTAACAGTATTTTTATGACTCATTTCCGGGAGAAATGATGTAATTGAAAGAGATTATATATTCAGTTTTTTCTTCAGATACAGAGATTCCTCTTATTCATATATACAGGGTGCAGCATTCAACTTGAGACAGTAAATTATCTCAAAAACCATGTACAGGGTGTTTCACGTAAGCGGGTCACTGGAATTGTGACTTTTCCTTTCAGCAAAATTGAAAAATGACCCATCAATATGATAGTATTTCTAAAGGGCTATCCAAATATTTTATGAGAATACTATCGAACCAAGGCATGAAAAGTAATTAAAGATAAACCAATTCCAAAAAAAATTTTTTGCATATTTGACTTGTTTTCAAAATAAAAAGCTCTAAAGACAATTCATCACCAATTGTTTCTTCATTTGAACGGTTTTCTAGAAAGCGGCGAATTTTTCTTTGCAAAATATACTTCATAATATTTTCCCATATTTTCTGAATACTCAATCGATTCCGAATCCAAATATGTAAAAATAATGTTGGTTTTATATTTATTTCAAGCAATTCCAATTCGGAAAATATATCCATGTTGTCTGTGGTTCAATCAATATTTTTGAGCGCTCGTAGTACTTACACGAGGGCTATATCATTTCGTCACGATGTCTGTATTTTTCGAATTTTGAGCCGAAAATGGTCTCAATCGACTATGTTCGACTCACTGATGACGAATCCGTCGGAAAATTCGAGTCTGTCCGTCCGGCCGTCCGTCAGCACGATAACTCTCGAACGGATCAACCTAGAGACTTGAAATTTTCAGTGTAGGTTCAGATCCCGAATGCCTCGGTTAAGTTCGTTAATGGGCCAAATTTCACCATGGGTTCCGTAAATATGGCCGTTCAAAGTTTTGTTTCCCTGATTACTTCGAAACTACAGATTCGATCGAGTTCAACTTCATTTAAATTTCGCGCTCTTTTTGAGCGCTCGTACTACTTACACGAGGGCTATATCATTTCGTCAGTGTAGGTTCAGATCCCAAAGAATTCCACCAGGGGTTCCGTAAATATGGCCGTTCAAAATTTTGTTCTTCTGATTACTTCGAAACTACAGATTCGATCGAGATGAAACTTTGCACTCAGATGGAGAATGAGGTGTTCAAGCTACATGTGAAATTTTGTCCAGATCGCATGACCAGAACCATAGAAACCATAGAAAATTGTAACTTTTGAACGGAAACGCCTAGGGACTTGAAATTTTCAGGATAGGTTTGGTTCTGGAATGTCGTGATGACGTTTATCTATGAGCAACATTATACAAGGGGTTCCGTAAATACGGTCGTTTGAAATTTTGTTTTCTCGATAAATTCGAAACTACGGATTCGATCGAGATGAAATTTTGTATTTTAATCGAGAATGATATATTGAAGCAATATTTTGTCCAGATCGCATGACCAGAACCATAGAAACCATAGAAAATTGTAACTTTTGAACGGAAAGGCCTAGGAACTTGAAATTTTCAGGGTGGGTTTGGATCGCGAATATCGCGGTCACGTTCATCAATGAGCAAAATGAGACTAGGGGTTCCGTAAATATAGCCGTTCAAAATATTTTTTTCCAGATAGTTTCGGAACTACTGATCGGATTGGAATGAAATTATGCACCTAGCTGAGGAATAATGTATTCAAACTACGTGCAAAATTTTGTCCAGACCGCATCACCAAGACCATAGATACCGTAGAAAATTCTTGCTAATTATCGAAACAAAATTGATCATCTGAAGCACTGACATGAAGTCTGGAGTTTCGCCTAAGTTTCAGAATTTTTTTGACAGCTGTCAAAAATTCCTTCAATTGATTTCTAAAACTGGAAAATGCGAATCTACCTACAAGGTGCATGTACGAGCGCTCAAAAGCTCCTGCCTTCACGGCAGTGCTTTTCTAAATTTTTTCATTCTCGATTATAATAGAAGCGAAAATATGGAGCCTGAATTTTCATTCAAAGCTCTCAACATGTTGGAATTGTCTCAGAAAGTGCGAAGAAGTGAGGGGCAGGCACTTTCAACAATTTCTGTGAAAAGCATTCTTGTTGCTTCTTATAAATAATTTCAAAAAATCCTAACTTTCTTGAAGAGTAAACATATTGAGAGCATTGAATGGAAATTCGGGCTTCATATTTTTGCTTCTATAATAGACGAGAATAAAAACTTAAAATTTTTACAATCAAAAATTTATTGAACTACAGACAGAATGGATATATTTTCCGAATATGGAATCTGAATTAATCAGGTTGATTTTGAATGGAATTGCTTGAAATAAATATAAAATCACCATTTTATTCACATATTCAGATTCAGAATCGATTGAGGATTCAAAAAATATGGGAAAATATTATGAAGTATACTTTTCAAAACGGTTTTTCCTCAATAACTTTCCATGCTTTGGTTCGATAGTTTTTTCGATAACATATTTGGATAGCTCTTAAAAACTACTATCATATTGATCAGTCACTTTTAAATTTCGCTCGAAGGATAAGTCACAAAATTCAGTGACCCTCCTACACGTAAAACACCCTGTACATGTTTCAAATAAAAATTGAGTTGATAAAAAAGTTCATGGTCTACACATATTCGGGACAGTTGCTTTTGGAACGGACAGGTGGCGTGATTTGGGAAATTTTCTCAGATCCACGTTGTCTTATGTTTTAAGGTTTTCTGTTTCTCACATCGAATTTGCCATATGGCTAATCGTAGTGACGAGATCTGATATGGATCGAAACCGGTCTACGACTGCAAATGATAAATTCGTTGGTCTCTGGGATACTCATTTTACAATAAAAAAAATTGTCTTGTGATGTTTCATTCTCGAGAAACCTCTACAGTCATCAAATAATACTGTATGGTGAGCGTTTTAGGTCATTTAACTTCGAAAATGATGCTGTTAACGCTCTTACTATGAATACTAAGCGGTAGCAACAAAGTTGATTGACTTTTTATGGCCACAATTGACTCATATCTGTATATCGAATGTCTCTTTTCAGCAAGGAGGTGCTTTATAAAATCCAACTCGTGAAAATTTCACTTTCTGATAACGAAATTTATTCAACTGGTAATTTCATGTGAATTGACCATTAAATTTTTTGCTGAGGTTTGACGAGTAGTCGATTGTATACTAACAAGCCTCGAACAATTGGGTTATAATCTCAAGAACAACATAAGGGTTGAAATTTGTGAAATAACTACAGCAATGTGTCTAGAATCCATTGTGAATTCATTCTTTACTCGAGCGACTTCAAAGGTTAGGTTAGGTTAGGTTAGGATCATGGAAACTTGATAGACGAGAATCTGGAAATATCACGGAGGCAATTCCAAAACGTGCCCCGGTTTCAGTCAGTTTATTTTGAATGGCTGATGAAATAATTGAATACCCACTGATTGAGGCTGGGAAGAGCAGAGACAGCGGAATGCCAAATTCGCTCAGATATACTGAAAGATTGATGAATATGCACATTATGTGTATGCACATCTACGTGTTGATTTCGGGAATATCCCCTTCATTAACGGGTAACACGGTTTTTGCCGACGTTATTCCATTTGATGCATCTATTCATCGGATTACAATAGATCATTAGAGCCTAAATATTGAGGCATCACGGGTGCGGTTCTACAAAGCCACATGACGTTGTTTGTGATAGTTATGCGTGGAAGGTAGAGAATTGTTGTATTTATTCTTATCCAGAAAATTTTCAGATGGAGCATCAAAAAATCGAATAGAAAAAACTGGTAGGTCCGCGATCTAGACATGTTTTAGAAACCTGTCGAAGCTAACTGCATGGAATAAGGTACAAATAGTATATTACACAACCGAAAGAAATCAGGTTTTGGGTTCGAGTGAACATAACAGAAGGGTATTTCATGAAACTCCAACTGAAATATTTCGTAATTTGGATTAATTAAGTTTTCCATAGCCAAAGGATTGTAACGAATATCCTCTCATATTCGAACTATTCTACAATAGCCACAATTCCGCCTCAACTTTCCATAATTACAATTTCACATTTTCCCAACAATTAAGCTCACAGATAATACATTATACGATTTGTCATAGCTGAATCAAGTACGAGCCGATCCGCATTCATGTTGCATTCGGGCCAAAATTCCGAAACACGAAACTGAGTCCCGACGGTGGAATTGTTCGTTTTGATAGTGAAGGCATTGCGTAATTTTCGAACGCTGGGTATGGCACAAACAATAACCTCTCCGACACAATCGCCGCAGCAGAAATGACCGTTTTGTAAATCGTATATTGTTGTCGCCATTCCGCGCCGTAATGCTTCGGTCAAACAAACCCAATTTACTTGCATTCATGAAATTATATATATTCATTTATTTGTCCGTAATCGACACGGATCGAATTATGAACACATGAACAAGAATGAAACCAAAAACGTAGATTGGAAATTCGGAAAAGCACAGGCGTGGAGTCGAGAGCTAAGCCCACTCAACGATCTTGATCTGGTCGACTCATACATTAATGTCGCAACTATTGTTATCACAACAACAAAAAACCGTTCTGAGAACAATCTGTACTTGCAATCTAACCGGTTTGAGTGACTTGAGTCCTATGAACAGGAAAAGCGGTGAGTATAGCAGTAATCAGGTACTTTCATTTTGGAAGGAATATTTCCGTAAATGTTACAGTAATATCTAGTGAAATATAATAATTTTGTAAGTATAACCCAACAATATTTGTACAACAATGTATGGATTCATTAAATTCAACAGAAATGTTTGGAATTTCCCACAGAAATTCAGATGATTCTACCAGAATAAATCTTGTTCAGCTAACAGTATTTTAATCTATGTTGTACCTTATGGTTGAAGTTGTTTGGAATGAAATATTGGTTTCCGACCAGGGTTGAAAGGTTTTTTTTCTAATTTTATTTAATACACATGTATTTTTTGTTTCAAACGGTACTTTTGTTTCAAACATGTTTCTTCATAAATTTTTTTGTTTTAAACAAATGAAACTTAGGAAAAAACATTGTTCAAATCATATTTCTTCATCCACCTTGTAAGTAGATTCGCATTTTCCAGTTTTAGAAACCAAACGAAGGAATATTAGATAGCTGTCGAAAAAATTCTGAAACTTAGGCGAAACTCCAGACCTTATGCCACTGCTTCAGCTGACCAATTTTTTTTTTTCGATAATTCGCTAGAATTTTCTACGGTATCTATGGTCTTGGTGATGCGATCTGGACAAAATTTCGCACGTAGTTTGAATCAGTAGTTTCGGAACTATCAGTGAAAAAATATTTTGAACGGCCATGTTTACTGAACCCCTAGTTTCTGCTCATTGATGAACGTAACCGCGATAGTCGCGATCCAAACCCACCCTGAAAATTTCAAGTTCCTAGGCCTTTCCGTTCAAAAGTTACAATTTTCTATGGTTTCTATGGTTCTGGTCATTCGATCTGGTCAAAATATTGATTTAATATATCATTCTCGATTAAAATACAAAATTTCATCTCGATCGAATCCGTAGTTTCAAAATTATCGAGAAAACAGAATTTCAAACAACCCTATTTACGGAACCCCTAGTATAATTCTGCTCATTGATGAACGTGAACGCGACATTCAAGATCCACACCTATCCTGAAAATTTCAAGTCCCTAGGCCTTTCCGTTCGAAAGTAATGATTTTCTATGGTTTCTATGGTTATGGTCATGGGATCTGGAAAAATGTAGCTTTGATATATCATTCTCCATCAGTATATAAAATTTCGTCACGATCGAATCTGTTGTTTTGAAATTATCAAGAAAACTAAATTTCAAACGACCATATTTACGGAACCCCTAGTATAATTTTGCTCATAGATGAACGTGATCATGACATTCGAGATCCACACCTATCCTGAAAATTTCAAGTCCCTAGGCGTTTCCGTTCAAAAAATACAATTTTCTATGGTTTCTATGGATCTGGTCATGCGATCTGGACAAAATTTCACATGTAGCTTGAAAACCTCATTCTCCATTTGAGTGCAAAATTTCATCTCGATCAAATCTGTAGTTTTCGAGTAATCAGGGGAACAAAACTTTGAACGGCCATATTTACGGAACCCTTGGTGGAATTTGGCCCATTAACGAACTTGACCGAGGCATTCGGGAACTGACCCCACACTGAAAATTTCAAGTCTCTAGGTTGTTCCGTTCGAGAGTTATCGTGCTTACGGCCGGACGGCCATCTCGAATTTTCCGACGGATTCGTCATCAGTGAGTGGAATATAGTCGATTGAGACCATTTCGGCTCAAAATTCGAAAAATACAGACATCGTGACGAAATGATATAGCCCTCGTGTAAGTAGTACGAGCGCTCAAAAAGAAAGAAAAGAGGAAAAGTGTACAGGGTGTTCCTAAATCGGAGGGGAGATCTCTTGAGTAATTTCAAGAAAAAAAGTCCCATAAACATTGAATCGCAAACGTTTCGTTTTTGAGATACAGGGTGTTAAGTTGGAATACATTTTTTGTAATGATTATACGAGTTTATCGAATCTTTATGAATCAGTGCTACAGATTGGGAGAATGACCATACAATCTAATAATAAATTAATTCAACTACAACTTACTAACTTTTTATGACAATTTGGATTTTTCTGGGGATTTCGAAGGAAACGTTCAAAATTTTTTTTTTCTCGAAATCGGTAGCGGATACGACAAAAATACGAGAGTTCGGTTTAACAACAAAGCTGCTTTTTACATTTTTTTCATTAACACTGGCTCACCAAAAAAAACTTCTGGAGCAAAACTGGGGACAGTGTTCCAGAAAAAATATCGCGCTGTAGATTTCAATCGAAATTGGCATGTCACATCGTGTAAACTTCAAATTGTAATATTTTGAGATCAGAGGGAGGAAGAAGGATTAGATTTGCCTAAAATTCACCGTACCGCTCAACAGAGGGCGCCACCGAATGGACAAAACTCGAAATATACTACCCAAAGGATTGAAAAGCGACAGAAAAGTTGTGAGCATTAAAAGACAGTAATTCTGTAATCAAATTCGCTAATATCAGTGCGGAATCAGGGAAAAAAATTTCTGTATATTCATTATGGAGTCTCTCAATACTAGTTTTCAACGAATGTTTCGTTTGAATGATTTAAAGATACTCTTGAATCAATATAAAATAATATAAATTTCCCCCATTCCAAACACCTATTCGCGAAGTCACTCTTTATATTCAGATGAAATGCATCACATATTACAGAACATTTCTGTAAAATCTCAGGTTATAAGCTTCGAATGCAACGAATATATGAACGATAATTCTTCAATTCAACGAAAATTCCTGTTAAATCGATCCTTCAGTTCCGTTATAAGTGAAGTAATTCCTGTATAAGTTTAATGTTCGTTACTGGAAATTCTTGTAGAAACTGAAGTTTGAAGCTTGGAATACAACTATCTAGTTTGTTTAAAACAGGAAATTCCTGTAAGTAGTCACGCATATTCCGGTTTTCGTCCGGTTTTCAGTATTATTTTCCTGTTGAAATGACAAAATGCAGTTTGGTTGCATCGACTAATGTTAAACTTGTTATTTCTAGAGAAATTAAACGACGAGAATTGTCACGTGAAATCAACGAATATTCCTGCTTTCGCTTATAAAGGGGGAATTTCCTGTAGAAGTAACCGAATTCCTGTTGTATATCCTGGAAAATTTCTTCGAGTGTAAGGCGCTCTTTCCGCACTTTACAAAATTGAACTCTGTTGAGACTAGCAATAATGGAATAAATGTGAATATTCCTTCCACTTCCAGGTCAGTGGGAATAAACTTTTCAAACTGCACAATAAATAATTTTAATATTTTCGAGGAAATCAGATTAATTACAATCATTATGTTCAATATAATTATAAAAAGAATGTTAATAGTTTTCTTTTATCCATGGTAATACCCAATGTAATACCATTAATAACAATTTCATAAAATTTTCTATGGAAATAAGAGTAATTACTGTTATTGTGTTCAATACAAATATAAATATAATATTTAGAGTTCTTCATTATTTATCGGGTGTAGAAAAAATAGCGTATGCAACTCTCATGTGATAATTATTAATACACTCGCATAAACAAAACGTATCCCAGTTAATGCTCATGTATCAATAACATGATCGTTCCATAATATACCATTATGTATGTACCTGGTGTCTGTAAAAGACTATTTTATTCGAGCTTTCTTCTTCGTTTCTCCGATTTAAAACCCTGCAAAAAATTCATCACCACAAAAGGTTTCCGCAGGCAGTCCCATAAAACGCCTCGTCTAATGACGCGCACACAAGAATTTCCATTTTATAAACTGAGCGGAAACATCGATTCTCATAACTTCCGAGCTAATATTGATGCTGCTTAGGAAAATAGCGCCCAAGCCAACGTCTCCGCGCTCGCCATGAAAAGTCTAATAAAAATATCGCGAGAAAACTAAGCTTATTACAAGGACGGCGTTACTATCGTCGTAACGACGGAGTCGAAATTAGTGGAATACGAAGAGGACGACGGGAACGTCTTGCCAGATTAAAAAATTCCATTACTTGTTTTCAGCCCTTTAAGGGGTGATGATATTCGTTAGGGGCTATATGAGCTGGAATTTTGATTGTGGCAGGAATTCGGGACAGCAAACAGGACGAAATTCCTGAAATATCCTGCCAGTTTTTTCCTGTTTTTCCCCAGAAGAAATATGATTACGGGAACGTGAGAATAATTGGGTACTAATCGTTAGGGTTCTTCATAAAGGACCCATTTGAATTTGGGACCTCAATATGAAGAGGCCTAAAGTTTTGAAATTTTCAGGGTACGTTCGAGTTCTGAATGCGCCTGTCATTTCGTAAATGGGCATGGAAATAGCCATCTGAATCATTTTTAGAAGAATTGAAAAATTTTTTCGGTAAATTTTGAAAATTAGCATTCTTATATGATTCTTGATGGTTTTCAATGATGGCAAACTAGTATTTATGCAGATTTTTCAATCGGGAACAGGAGTGAACAGGGGTGCTGGATGGGTAAAAAAACTTTAGGAAAATAGTGATTTTAAAGCACGTTCACTCGTGGAAATGTCAAAAATTTAAAGATCGATGACTTCAACCTCAAAAAATTTGTTTTTTGGAACATTTGGAGAAAAAACCGTGGAAATCTGCAAACAAAATAATTTGCCATCATTGAAAACCATAGACTGCCATAGAGAATCATTCAAGAATGTTTTGTCTTTAGTTAAAAATAAATTTTCAACAAAATTTCAAATTGTTACTAGATGTCCTTAAAACACGTGTCGCATATTTTGTGCCTATTGAAAGCATGGAATATTAATTCATTTTAAGAATTCTTTCAACACTGTCCTAACTTAACCTAACCTAAATATTGATTCATTTCAAGAATTGTTTCAACAATGTCCCAACTCAAACTAACCTGACCTAAATATTGATTCATTTTATGAATTGTTACAATACTGCCCTAACTTAACCTAACCTAAATATTGGTTCATTTCAAGAATTGTTCCAACACTGTCCTAACTTAACCTTACCTAACCTAACCTAAATATTAATTCATTTTAAGAATTGTTCCAACACTGTCCTTACTTAACCTAACCAAACTTAACCTTAATATTGATTCATTTTAAGAATTGTTCCAACACTGTCCTGACTCAACCTAACCTAACCTAACCTACCTTATTATTGATTCATTTCAAGAATTGTTCCAACACTGCTCTAACTTAACCTAACCTAAATATTGATTCATTTTAAGAATTGTTCTGGTTTGTTTTCAGAAATTACACTTTGTTGAGCAGTTCGATATACGTATGTACTTTATATTACGTTTCATTTATGTTATTCGTGTTGGGTTACTTCATTGTACTTCCCGTCAGTCCAGCTGTTCCGCACTCGTGTGCTCAATAGAGGATGAGACAGAGTACGTCATCGGTTGTACCCACTTTTGGCACTAACCTCGTACTGAACTCTCGGTGAATGCATAGTTGCTGGCTATTTATATTTACACTCGGGCCAAGATTATTTATTCGCTGATATAAATAATCGGCATAATTCGATTCAGACAGTCGGTCTTTATTCATTGGCCTCGTGCAAGGAGGCCGATAAAGAAGCGATTACTCGATCATTTATTCATTCGTTGTTTATGAACCGAACTAATGTAACCTGAACACTTTGTTAGACTTCTTATATGTTCATATCGCTGTAAAATTGTGGATAAAACACTGTGGGCGTTTATCAATAGAAAAATTGAATATGGTATAAAAGGTGCGTTTATTAGGGTTCCGTAGCTGCTAGTTACTGAATTACACGCTAATCGGCTCTGATACTAGCGTAGTCTAAACCAGTCTTTAGCGGCACTGCGATCTATAAATGATAAATAATGGAATAGAAAGAAGGCTATTCTTACAGTCATCAAATTGCCTCTAAAACGAAATAATTCAAAATTTTCTAATAGCGGCATGAAAGGACTGTAATTGATTCAATACAAGACTATTACCGACATATGCTGACATTTATGATTATTGGTTATTTGAAATTACACCTGCAGCACGACGCGGACCATTATTACTAGCAGTCAAGTGATCGGTTCCATTTCATGTTTAGTCTACGTTGAAGAACATTAAAGTTTTAACTGTATCGAGATTATCCAACGAACGTTTTCTTGTGGAAGTTGGTTGATATTGGAAGCTATCCTGTAAAAAATTTCCAGTTCTCCACTTTTAACTCCTCTATAAAAGTTGCTCCGCGTGATTCGAATCTTCGAAACAATATCTTTTTCAACCTATAAAAGTATTCCTCAACAGACGCAGAGTTGGAGAAACAGGGTGATTCAATAACAATCGGACAACCTAAACCTTAGAAAATATATACATACCTGATTTTTTCGGTTTTTTTTTGTTTTTATAGAAAACGGTTCGATATATCGAAATAACACATTGATAATGATTGATGAATCAAATTTCTCATGTTTTTGACATACAAGTCAAATATTTACAACCTATAAATTCTGTAGAATTGATCATAAGTCATCTACTAACAATACAGAAATTATAAAACGAATTATATTCACCGCAAAAAACATAACTTCACAAATGCTCCAGTGTCTAACCTAGATATCATCAAGAAAAATGGCAGAAAACGAATTTAAATTTTCACTTTCTGTATTCTTTACAGGCTGTTTTTTGAAGTGAGGCATTTTTTGATAGGTGCTAGAACTCATAAAAAGAAATCATTTCGTCGAAAGTTGATCATACAGAATATCAAATTTCAAAAAAATTGCATAAAATCTTGGGCATCAATATCTTAATACGACACTGGATCTGTTATCTCTCTGAGCCATATGAATCCCCTCAAAATATAAATCAAGTGCTCAACTTCCTTTGCGATCTTTACTCGGCACTAGAATTTATCGCGAATTTTTATATTCTGTTTCAACTTTTATGAGAAGATTTTTCCTGAACGGTATAATTTTTGAGTAATCATAGATGGTTTCCTGTATACTGACCTCCACAAGATCACGGTTATAAACACATTCAGATCTCAATACAAACCTAAGTCAGATCCGGGCTGGGAATTTCTTAGATTCGCGGTCACTTTGTTTTCGAAATACTCGGCCCTGATAAATATTTTATGTGAATGATTTTTGGCATATTGACTTATTTTGATGAGTTGAGAACACCCTGTATATTTTTTTGATTGTCAGCATTTTTTTTGACATTTAGTTCCTCAGTTTTCGGTTAAACTTGTGTCTGAATAACATTTTTTGAGATATAAACCATCATCACATTATTTAACCCTTTCACACGGCAACCCCAACCCTCATCATTAGTATAGGGAAAATGGGTCTTTCAATATATCATTAGAACGGATTTTCTACTTATGATCATTTCAAATTTCAAAACCTATTTTTACTACAATAGAATAATGGCTGTTTATTTGAAATTATCAAATTCAGTACTGAAATTAGAAAAATCATACTAGATAAACTAAAACCAAGCTCACAAAACAATTCATGTACCCCAGAGACCACCCAATTTATCATTTGCACCTGCAGACCGGTTTCGATTCATATCAAATCTTGTCAGTACAGTTAGCAAAATGACAAATTCGATGTGAGAAACAGAAAACCTTCAAAACATAACGCAACGGCGATCGGAGAAAATTTCCCCAAAATTTGGCACGTAGCCAAATAATTTCCGCAATGAATTTCCCTCAAGTAACTCGTCCAGTCATCATGACCACAATATTCAATCAGCCTTTTTTTCTATTCCGGTTTTCGAAAAAACTTTTGTAACACAAATAGAACTTTCTGTTGATCTCATGACAAGAACTCTTCAGAGTTTTCACCAATATTTCCATACCGGCTATTGAACTTTATGAATATCGGAAACTTGGGGTGAAGGGGCGGGTAATGAATTTCGAGAAAGTTCTATATGGTCTGATAAATATTAGATCAGCTCGTACCTTCGCTTTCCATTCGGAATATTGACAAGAATGAAGATTTTTCAGTGAAATATTGTCAATATCGCCGAATATTCAACAGAGAATTCAGCTTTCTAGCTGATTCATGTGAAAAGAAAAAGCTCGAGTTAAAAATTTACCATTTTTTGGCATGCGTTAAGAAGTCCTAAAATCACAGATATCCTTTGACGTTTCTCTCGATAATTATTTCAAACTTCGACGGTGTCATAATTCCTAGACTCAACGGAAGCAAAATGACCGATCCGAGGGCTGAAACGAATAAAAAACGAATTCTTATACAAGCATCAGTTTTCAGGAATTACCGACCAATTGTAGTAAGTCTAGGAATTTGTTGAATCGAAAATGGAAAGAAGTGAATTGGGGCAAGAAATAGAGGAAAGTAATGATTTCTAACGATTTTTTAGCCTCATAATATGTTTTGTTTCAAATTTTCGGAACCAAAATTTCTACCCCAATACCATTAAGGTTATGAATGGAAAGTCCAGCCAGTTAATTCTGGCCGGTGAAACGGATTTGAGAGAAAAACAGGGATTTCCACTTTTGAAAATGGAAGAAAGTGATGATTTTTCAAAGGTTTCCTAGCCCGACGATACGTTGTTTTCCATGTCGAAAAATTCCTGAATATTTTATTTAACATAACGAGGTACCTTTCAGAACAAAAAAAAAATAATCATTCAGACTTTACGTTTTTGAGTTTTTGATGTGTCACCTAAAAAAGTAAATTGGGGAACAAAAAAAATTAGAATTGAATTTTTCGATTCGTAGGGTTTATTATTGGAAATAAATGAACCGACACGTTATGTTTCAAAATCCCTCAAACATACAGGAATACTGACAATTCGATCGGTGAAGGCAGTGTCGGGTCATGGAAAGATAGATGAGGTACGAATGTGAAAGTGGAAAACCATCTGAATATAAATCAAGTGGAAAGCCTTATCTAATGCAAAACTTCATTAGACGTTCTCTCAGAGTCAGATAAAATTCATTTCCGATGCGTGCGTAATTACAGAACACGTATCTGTACTTCCATTCTATCGTGACCAAGGAACATTAATTCAGGACGAAGCCTGAAAAGATTCACAGCCGAATGACCGGAAGAAGGCTCCGCTATCGTTCTGTATCGTTTACGAATCGAAAAAATTGTATGAATGATGGTTGACGTCCATTTGGAATGTGAATGAACGTTATTTAGAATGAACCATATTCATGGTACGAAAATATTCCAATTAGAGTAAACATAAGGTCGAAGTGGATGAAAGATCCTGCGAAGATGGTAGAACTGGATATAATAAAAATCGAAATTACTACTATTTCGCCCGGTGAACTACAGTGTCTCATCTGCCCAAAGCAGGACATCAATGAGCAGGAAATTATAAAAATTACGGTCAGAGCCCATCCAATTCATTAAAACCTCACCTAAAGTTGGACAATGGACACCATTCAAATTTATTTCAATGGAATGGGACAAAGGGACAGCAATAACGTTCAAGGCAAAAGAACGAATCAAAGTTAGAGAATTCTCTTAGTTTCGATACCTTTTTTCGTTTATTCTGATTTGTTGAACTAAAAATAATGTATTAAAAATTTTTGTTTCATGATTCTTGATTTATTTATTTCTATGTATCTTACATTCAAAGAACGAGGTCAAGAGTGCTATGGACCTTTTTAAATAGAGCTTAGCTTTTATCATATGAATATGTTTTTCCAATTTATGATTTCCTCAACCTAAAAATATACAAATGTCAATGACATTAATTTATAGCAGAATTTGTAAATTTGAAAATATTGATCTAAAAATTGGCCTACGACTGATCGCTTCAAAATACTCTAGTTTTCCAACAATGTAGGGCTGTCTCACCAATGAGTTAGGATAACACTCGGACAGGGGATTGTGGATTTTCTTCCATTATGGATCAATTCTTGTTCTTTTTTTGAATCTTCTCTACTTTCAAGGTTACCTGATTCCCGAAGAACACTAACGCACCGCGAAACAGTTATTGAAAACTTCGATAATCATAGTAATGAAATTCTCATTTTCGAGCCAAACACTCCAACTGGCCTTCGATATTCCGACCATTTCTTTCGACTGACGCAATAATAAACCCTTCTTGAACATCAGAAGAAACCTAGTTTTAAATGCAGGAGTAATTTTTTTTATAGAATTTCAATTTCCCTAGAAGTTCATGTAAGTCGCAGTTTCGGTTCATAAATTCGAACCAGGAAAGCTATGACATACGTCTATGACTTGCTTTGACCTAGTTTTTTGTCGAATCTATCCATTTTCATTTGGGCAAAACTCAAATTTGAACATCTAAAAATTGGGATCTCTTAATCTTTCAAATTCAAAGTTGCATAGAGCCGAGAACAATTTTTTCTCGTGAATAGCAAGAACATATTCGGAATCCACACTCTCCGATTATGAAGAAAACATTTATTTTTTTTCCAATCGACGAATTAATTTTTTGCTCAATTTTCCTTGTAGGTAGGGTAAAAGGTACAGTTGTTGACACCCTATCAGTGATTGACACCCTCATTTTCATATTTGAATTATAAGAATTGGATGGAGGCCTTAAAAACATTGATCTTTGAAAAAAATATTTCAATTTTTCAAGTTTGGACTGTTAGTATTAATTTGGGTTATGTTTGCATTCCTAATTCACCATATATTTATCAATGTGCAGCGTGCTGACGATCATTGCAATTAGAAAAATACTGCCATTTTCTCAAGGTACTTAACTCAAGTTCATAACATTTTTTTAATTGTTCTAATTTTTGTCTGAAGCATAATTTTTGTTTGAATTATTGAAACTCTTCAATTAATACTTTTTCATAACTTAAAATCTATTTGGTTGAAGGTTTCGCGTTTTTTTGTGGGTGTCAATAATTGCCTTTGAAAATATGTGGATGAATAGTGATTGACATACTATGTCAATAACTGTCGTATTCAAATTTTGCAAAATTAGTCCTTATTGCCTACTATTCAGGCCTCAATTTCTCAATGAATACTGAAAAATGATTGAACTTTATCTAATTTTGTTCTAGATAGTTGTTGACACCAGTGTCAATCTCTGTGAATTTCCACGTGTCAATAACTATATTGCAAGTTCAACTAGTTCCTACTTCTTGTCCCTACCCCCTGAATCGATTTTCCGCGCTTCATTCTCAACAACATGGCAAAAGCAAAAGAAGGAAGCAATTATAAGAAAAATTACACGGAGGATGCTATTATTTCTGCCTTATCAGCAGTAAAATCAGAAGGAATGTCCAGAAAACTTGCCTCCCAAACCTATGGCGTTCCTCGTTCTACAATAATTTTTTGGTTGAGTGGAAAACTTGTTGAAAAAATGAAAAGCACTGACGTGTAGTCAGGAGCTTTTGAGCGCTCGTTCATCTACCTAATAGGTAGAATCTTCCTAAAAAAAATTTCTTTGAACATCCACTTTTGGTCATTGATAATTTTGTTCATTGATAAACGTGACCGCGATATTTGAGATCCACACCTATCCTGAAAATGTCTAGTCCCTAGGCCCCTCCGTTCGAAAGTTATTATTTTCGATTTGGACAAATTTTGAATGTAACTTGAACACGTCATTCACACCATCTGGGTGCGAAATTTCATCTCGATCGAATCAGTAGTTTAGAAGTAATCAGGAGATCAAAATTTCGAACGGCCATATTTACGGAACCCCTGATGGAATTCTGCTCATTAACCAACTCAACTACGGCAGTCGGAAACTGAACCCACACTGAAAATTTAAAGTCTCTAGGTCGTTCCGTTCGAAAGTTATCGTGCTTACGGCAAGATTCGAAAAATACAGACATCTTGACGAAATGATGTAGCCCTGGTGTAAGTCCAACGAGCGCTCAACAAATCACGGACCTTGCCCTGTATTAACCTATGAAGAAGATCTCAAATTATGTGATAGAATAGAGGGGTGTGCCAAAAAAAATAAAAAAAAAATTATTCCAAACATAAAGCTTGATGATGAAATTCATGAAGAATCCTTTATACAGTCATGAAACAGTCCAATATGGACATGGATTGTACATCTGAAGACATAATCTGTGATAACAATGAAAACCAAGTTGCTATAAACGGCTACTGGAGAACCAACTGCCAGGGTTTGTTTCCTATTTGCAAAAAGAATTTGGATTTAAATGGTATTAAATAATTAAATGCATTTCCTGTGCATGAAAATTCCATGTTTAATGTTTATTGAAATATGTCTTCATAGAGAAGGTTTCCATTTCGAATATTTTTCAATGCAAAACTTATAAATAAATCTTATAATGAACGATCCATTACTATATATTATACCTATCCACATCCTTGTTCAGCTGATTGAAAATATGAGAGACAACAGTATGTCAATAACTGTATCAGGTGGTGTCAACAATAGATTTTACAGTGTCAATCACTGAAAATTGACACATGATGTTAACGATGTGTTTTAAAGCTTCTTCTGAAAAGGTTTTTCCACTTTCGGTTGTTAATTTGAATCGAGTATAAACCAACACGTAACCTCGAAAAAGAAATATTTTCATTTCATACCCAAATAACAAATTATTTATATTTTATTGGGACAGTTGGCTTAAGGTGTCAATAACTGTAGTGTTTACCCTATATGGTCACGAAATTTTTGGATGAAAAAATTTTTCTTTCATTATTTTCAGAAAATTTCTCGTATAAGCAAATTCGACCGAGCTCATTTCGGATATGTACTCGAATTTTCCATAAAGTTTGTATTTTCGTCAAAATTTACATCGAAATTTTTAAGAAAATAAATTTTTGACAAAAAAAATCATAAAATTTTTTAGAAGCGTTCTAGGAACTCTAGAATATTTCCTATCGGTAGGCAACGAATTTGGCTAAATGAAAAAAACCACATTCACCTGGGTCTATCTTCTATCTATTTTCAATAAGGCAAATCTCAAATTTGAGCATCTAAATTGGGATCTCTGAATCTTCCACCTTCTTAAGTGAGATAGCGATAAGAACAATTTTTTCTCGAAAATAGCAAGTACATATTCGGAATACACACTCTCAGATAATGAAGAAAACATTTTTTTTTCTTTATCGACGAATTAATTTTTTTTATCTATTTTCCTTGTACCTATATGATCAAGAAAATTTTCGGTAAAAATATTTTTCTTCCGTTATTTTTCGAAAATTCCTCGTATAGGCTAATTCGGTCACGCTCATTTCGGATATGCATTCGGTTTTCCCATGAAGCTTTTATTTTGGTATCAAAATATCCATCGAAAGTTTCGAGAAACTAAATTTTTGACAAAAAAAATCATAATATTTTTTAGAAACGTTTTAGGAACTCTTGAATATTTTCTATCGGTAGGCAACGAATTTGGCTAAATGGAAAAAAACCACACTCTTCTCGGTCTATCAAATTTCATTTGGGCAAATCTCAAATTTGAGCATCTAAAAATTGGGATCTCTGAATCTTTCAACTTCTAAGTGAGATAGTGACGATAAAACTTTTTTTTCTCGTAAATAGCAAGAACATATTCGGAATCCACACTCTCGGATTATAAAGAGAACATTTTTTTTTCTTAATCGCAAATTAATTTTTTTGTTGAATTTTCCTTGTAAAATGAAGAAAGTTCTAGGTGAAGAAATTTTTCGTCCGATATTCTTCCGAAATTTCTCGTATAAGGTGGTTCGACCAAGCTCATTTCGGATATGCATTCGAATTTTCTATAAAGCTTATATTTTGGTCGAAATATCCATCGAAAATTTCGAGAAAACAAAATTTTTGACAAAAAAAATCATAAAATTTTTTAGAAACGTTTTAGGAACTCTAGAATAATTTCTTTCGGTAGGCAACGAATTTGGCTAAATGGAAGAAAAAACACACTAACCTCGGTCTATCAATTTCCATTGGGGCAAATCTCAAATTTGAGCATCTAAAAATTGGGGTCTCTGAATCTTTCAACTCCTAAGTGAGATAGCAATAAGAACAATTTTTTCCGTAAATAGCAAGTACATATTCGGAATCCACACTTTCAGGTTGTGAAGAAAACATGAATTTTGTTTTTAATCGACGAATGAATTGTTGCTCAATTTTCCCTGAATATGGTAAAGAAATTTTTGGGTGGAAAATTTTTTCTTCCGTTATCTTTCCAACATTTCTTGTATAGGCCAATTCGACCACGCTTATTTCGGATATGCATTCGGTTTTTCTATGGAAAAATTATAAAATTTTCTTAGAAGTTTATATAAGTAGCAGTTTCTGTTCAGAAGCTAAGACCTAAGACATAAGTCTATTACTTGCTTCCACCTAGTTTTTTGTCGAACGAACGTTATAATTTCCGCTTCACACAATTTCGGAAGCAATTTTCTCACCACTTTCTAGTGGTTCTTATGCATTTCGTAGAGCAGTAGTTTCTATCGAACCACTTAAAGCTATTGCAGCGAAATTCCTGAATATGACCATCATACAGTATGAAATTTTCACCCAATTTCCAGCGTCCCTGGTGCAAATAGAGAACATCCGATTTGGTGTCGTTCTCTTAATAATAATTATGTGGAGTTGCCTTCATACAGTTTACATTTAATTGAATTTCGCCCCTGTTCCGAATCGAAAAAACCATGCTAATTGGAAATTTCTTCCGCTTTCGCAGTTATTACTCCGGCAGATGTAACCAACTTGATATTTTTTCAATTCTTCCGCACCGATGAAATTGGCGAATGGAAGCGGGAACGAGCATAATGATCTGACAAGGGAAATTTAAATTATTTTTCTTGCATGCTCTCCCGCTTCCATCGAATAACCAAAATTCAGCTCTGAGAAGACGGTCCGAAAGATCAGACCGTAAAGTTGGAACCTTCCATGGGAAAAGACCAAATAACCTTTCAATAGAACAGAACTCTGCAAAGAGATTAAACGTTTCTGCAAATTTTCTACCCACTCTATCAATCATTGATATCTATTCGAAATATTTGCATTGTGACGGCTCGGCGCACGTCCGGAAGATGGCGTTGTCGGCTACGCCTCACCGCATTGTCTCCCGCGATTAACTCCACAAAGTGCACTCGACATGCGGTGAGTACCACTTTCCTATGTGAAGGTGACTAGGGCGACATTTGCTAGATCAGCACTACTGATGAGTCCACAAGCAACTGTGGGACGAAACACACACCCTGTTTCCCCAACAGGGAGAAAAATGGATAAACTTTCTTAATCCGACTTTTGTCGATACTAGTGATAACTCCATCTGAAATGATGAATCGAGATCTATGGACTATGACCACCATAATAAATTTATGTAAGCACTTCTCACATCATTAATTTCGGATGAAGTTTGTAAGTTATTCAATCATTCATGGCAAAAATAGCTGATAACACTTTAATATTCAACTTCCTATTGAAGCGTCCTTATCTTTTGTGATGTTAAAATTACATAATATTATTGAAATTGGTAAGAAAACTACACCTTTGAATATTGGTGAGATGATCCTAAGAAACTCTGGCCTCTGAAGAAATAATGTAAGAGATGATATTCTAGAGCTTTACGCAACCATATGCTAAGAGGGAAGATCAAAAATTTGATTTATTCTGTAATTCGATGTCTTGGATATAAAAACGAAATTACATTATTTGCCACACTAACGGACGGTTTGGTTCACAGAATATGTGATTTGTTCTATAATTTATGATTCGATAGTCTCGCTACAGTGGCACATGTCAAATTATCATAGATTAGTTAATTTTTCACTGAACAATATTCCAGATCTTTACAGTTGGAAATGGAGGGGGGAGGGGAATATTTTCCCAGCCTCGCAATTTTTCTTCCGTTATTTTTCAAAAATTTCTCGTATGAGCTTATTCGACCACGCTTATTCTGGATATGCATTCGCTTTTTCCAAACAGCTTATATTTTGATCACAGTATACATCGAAAGTTTCGAGAAATACATTTTAGGCAAAAAAAAAAATTTTAGAAAAGTTCTAGGAACACTAGAATATTTCCTTTTGGGAGGCAACGGGTGTGGCTAAATGGAAACAAAATTCTCACTCAACTCGGTCTATCTATTTTCATCTGGGCAAATCTCAAATTTGAGCATCTAAAAATTGGGATCTCTGAATCTTTCAACTTCTAAGTGCGTTAGTGACGAGAAAAAATTTTTCTCGTAAGTAGCGAGTACATATTCGGAATCCACACTCTCAGATAATGAAGAAAACATGTTTTTTTTTTCTTAATCGACGAATTAATTTTTTGCTCAATTTTCCTTGTACATAATATGGTCAAGAAATTATGGGTGAAAAAATTTTTCTTCAGTTATTTTTCGAATATTTCTCGTATAATAAATATCATTTGACCACGCTCATTTCGGATATGTATTCGGTTTTTCCATGAAGCTTATATTTTCATCACAATTCAACATCGAAAGTTTGGAGAAACTAAATTTTTGGAAAAAAAATCATAAAATTTTTCAGGGACGTTCTAGGAACTCTAGAATATTTTCTATCGGTGGGCAACGGATGTGGCTAAATAAACAAAAATCCACACCCACCTCGATCTATCCATTTTCATTTGGGCAAATCTCAAATTTGAGCATCTAAAAGTTGGAATCTCTGAATCTTTCAACTTCTAAGTGAGATAGTGACGATAAAACTTTTTTTTCCTAAGTAGCAAGTACATATTCGAAATCCACACTCTCAGATTATGAACAAAACATGTTTTTTTTTTTCTTAATCGTCGAATTAATTTTTTGCTCAATTTTCCTCAATTTTTCGAATATTTCTCGTATACTATCATTTGACCACGCTCATTTCGGATATGCATTCGGTTTTTCCATAAAGCTTATATTTTGGTCAGAATATGCATCGAAAGTTTCGAGAAAATAAATTTTTGGCAAACAAAATTATAAAATTTTTTAGAAACATTCTAGGAACAATGGAATATTTCCTATCGGTAGGCAACGGATATAACTAAATGGAAAAAAATCCAGACTCACCTCAGTCTTTCTATTTCCATTTGGGCACAATTTACAACGAAAGTTTTGAGAAAATAAATTTTTGGATTTAGAGATGGAAACTGGGTAAATGCCATTAAGGATGTCTCCTTTAGATAATTTCGAAGCATTCACCTGTATTTTAGATAATTTCGAAGTACATACGTAGATGGGTGATCCCTCTTGAGATGAATTCTAACAAGCGCGATAAAGGTGAATGCTCTTCAAATTTCCAAATATTTTGTTTGTCCCAAGCTTTACAAAAACTGTGTAGTTAAGAATATAAACAAGAGCTTATGCGTTTTCAAATCTGAATTAGTCCAAAATTGGCGAAAAAAGTGAATGTTCAATTCATCTGATGTGGTTGAACTCGTGATTCAACCCTAATGTATTCTTGGAGACTCTGGTCAGCAATACCTCAATCAATCAATTCCTGATAAGCAACACGCAATTCCTCAATTAGCTTTTTCTGCGATTCTTGCACCTGAGATTCCAATCGAAAAACATTACGCAACGACTGACGAAAGCAATTCCAGAATGGAACTATATGAAAGGACGAGGCACTTCGATTGTGTAAACGTTTTACCTACCATTTGAATAACATGATAAATGGGCGAATTGTGCGTGTTTAACCAAGCCATAATTATTTATATTCCAACGATCAGTTCGTCCATTCGGTAACCACGTTTTCGAGGATCAGAAGCATATTGGGAAAGTCGTTAGGGTATAGTGGATAAAACACAAATGGAGGGTGAGGATAAATCGAAATTCAACTCGTCGCCTTTCATCGATCCGGTCCAGTAATTCTGATTTACACATCCACTATTCTTTATTATGAACTTCTCATTGTTCACGTTAACATTCAACATAGGTAGGCAATTCCATTCATCCGATAAAGCACTTTTTGGGGTTCCGTGGCCAAATGGTAAAAACGCAACCCTTATAATATAGAAATTATTGTAAAAATTGAATGGCGGTAGATCGACTGACCTCAGAGGTCAATCGAAACTGTATTTCGTGAAATCACAGGGCGGGGACATTTTGATGGTCAAAACGTAATATTTTATCGCAAAGGAAGTCGTCATGCACTAAGCAGAATAGGGGATAACAAAATTCAAAAGGTATTGTATACACTAATTCACACATCACAAATAGAGGAGAATTTCACGATTGTGCAGTCAGAACGATATCTCCACATCTTTTCCCACCTAAAACCGATGCAGCGAGAAACCATAAACCTCAATATCACCCAGATCATTTCGATATTGTCCGCAATTACCAGTTATTCATCAATTGGTAATACGAACCAGAAACTGGCAGCCTCAAGGTATTGTTGCCATTCACATGAAGTCCCTTACGGCCATTAAACTGTTCGGCTGACCATTAACTATGAAAACTTTACCAATACCTACCACATAAATTCATTATCGCATCTTCGAGTGTGATGGAAGGTTTGAATTGATGATTCCGGGATATTACAGCTCCCATTGAGGAGTGGGTGTGGAAGGTGGACTTCTTGGAACCCAAGATAAATGTATTACTTTAATTTTTATTTCACTGCGAAGTAGATCGTAAGAAGTAGAGATTACCTTCGAAAAATGTTCATATTGACAAAACGGATTATCGAATCAAAGATGATGAAATTAACCTCAGAGTCCGTGAAGCACACCGGTCATCTATGTGACAAATAATGTAATTTTATCTACTCCTGTTGAATTATACAGGGTTCCCCATAATGGACTACCCATTTTATTTTAATAATAAATTACCTACGACTTAGCCAAATAAATTGTTTTCTGTGGGAATATCTCCTGTAGTCTTTGGGATTTAAGTTAATTATTAATCACGTCAGTCATAAATAAGTTTCAAGTCAGTCACGAATAAGCTTGTCACAAATAAGTTTTAAATTAAAAATTTCGTGAAACGTCATTTTTCTTCGAAAAGTTTGTTAGTTTTCATCAATAATTATTTAAATTATTAAATTTTTTTGCTTTGAGACATTATTTCAACATCCGTTCGAACTTTCATGGAACACTCAGTCCAACAACGTGTGTTTCGTGTAGAAACTTACATAAGAAGCAATTCGAAGAAGTTAGGCTTGCATTCCGGCGTCAGTTTAATAACAACAAAAGGGGTCACGCGCCAAATCGTAAAACTGTTAAATTATGGGTTAGTCATTGGCGTGAAAATGGTTCTGTACAAAATTTGAAGAAGCCTGGACGTCGAAAAACAGTTCGTACACCAGAAAATATTGAACGAGTTAGAATTACGTCGATAAGTCTACTTTTCGACCCTAGCCTTATCCTAGGAATATCGAAGGGAAGTCGGTGGAGGTCATTCAAAAGACGTGATTTTTAAAAGTTAGAATTAAATTAGTCAAATATTCAGAAGTTATCATAAACCCCAAAGAGTTAGCTGTGATTTAGTATAATAAAAAGTTTGTTTTGTTGAATAAAAAAATTGTAATTGAAAGATTAAAATGGGTAGCCTATAATCGGGAACCCTGTATATTCATTATTCAACTTCAGTTTGCTGAAGAAGTGCATTTCTTATATAGTCTCTCCATTAACATACATACTGAATAATGCTTCCAAAGAAGTAATATTTCCAGATGCACTGAAGTTAGCTGTGGTGAAACCAATATATAAAAAAATTACGAAAAGCACTGCCGTGAAGTCAGGAGCTTTTGAGCGCTCGTTCGTCCACCTTGTAGGTAGATTCACATTTTCCAGTTTAAGAAATAAATTGAAGGAATTTTCGATAGCTGTCAAAAAAATTCTCAAACTTAGGCAAAACTCATTACTTCATGTCAGTGCTTCAGCCTCAGGAATTTTTTTTTCGATAATTCGCTAGATTTTTCTACGTTATCTATGGTCTTGGTGATGCGATCTGGACAAAATTTTGCACGTAGTTTGAATACATTATTCCTCAGCTAGGTGCAAAATTTCATTCCAATCCGATCAGTAGTTTCGAAACTATCAGAAAAAAAATATTTTCAACGGCCATTTTAACGGAACCTCTAGTCTAATTTTGCTCATTGATGAACGTGAATGCGATATTCGCGATCCAAACCCACCCTTAAAATTTCAAGTTCCTAGGCCTTTCCGTTTAAAAATTACAATTTTCTATGGTTTCTATGGTTCTGGTCATGCGATCTGGACAAAATATTGTTTTAATACATCATTCTCGATTAAAATACAAAATTTCATCTCGATCGAATCCGCATTTTCGAAATTATCGAGAAACAAAATTTCAAAAATTCTGCTCATTGATAAAGGTGAACGCGACATTTCAGATCCACACCTATCCTGAAAATTTCAAGTCCCTAGGCCTTTCCGTTCGAAAGTTATGATTTTCTATGGTTTCTATGGTTATTGTCATGCGATCTGGGGAAATGTAGCTTGAATATATCATTCTCCATTAATTTACAAAATTTCGTCACGATCGAATCTGTAGTTTTGAAATTATCAAGAAAACTAAATTTCAAACGACCATATTTACGGAACCCCTAGTATAATTTTGCTCGTAGATAAACGTGATCACGACATTCGAGATCCACACCTATCCTGAAAATTTCAAGTCCCCAGGCGTTTCCGTTCAAAAGTTACAATTTTCTATTGTTTCCATGGTTCTGATCATGCGATCTGGACAAACTTTCACATGTAGCTTGAACACGTAATTCTCCATTTAAGTGCAAGATTTCATTTCGATCAGATTTGTAGTTTGGAAGTAATCATGAGAACAAAATTTCGAACGGCCATATTCACGGAACCCCTGGCGGAATTCTACCCATTAACGAAGTCAACCGCGGAATTTGGAAACTGAACCCACACTGAAAGTTTCAAGTCTAGTCTAGGTTGTTCTGTTCGAGTGTTATCGTGATTCGTCATCAGTGAGTGGAACATAGTCGATTGAGACCAAAATTCGAAAAATACAGGAATCGTGACGAAATTATATAGCCCTCGTGTAAGTAGAACGAGCGCTCGAAAAAGGTGGAAAAACGAGAATTTTATTTTTTATCATTGAACATTATCCGTAATTATCTAAGGACAAAAAACAAATTGAATCGAGAAAAATGTTGAATCGGTACCTGAATTGATTTCCTGTTTTCTTCAGATACCATTCTCGAATTCACCGAAACCATTTCTCCATGGAAAGCTAAATACTGCAACTCGGTCCTGGACTTTTGGAATTTCACAACACTAAAAAACATATCGGGAACATTTTGTAACACTAATCGACTATTTCGGCACTATAAACTCGAAGAAATTATTGGAATAACATGCAAATAACAGACGACTAAATTACGTTTCAACTTTGTGCATACGAAAACAAACGTCACACAACCACCCACTATGATTTCTGGTGGCAATTTTTGTGGTTCATAGAACGAATTCCATTGGCTATTCCTTGTTCAACATCAGGGTAGAGAGAGATAATATATGGTTCGAGTTCAAATTTTAGATGAAAAAATAATTCGAAATAAGAAATGAATGGATCTCTACCTTTGTTCATTTTCCGAAGTAATCATCCACTGAACTTTTCTCTGCCCAGATTCCATTCATGATATTCACCGAACGAATTTCCACCACAAAAGTTCAATGTCGATTAAAACATCTCGAAAACGTTCAAAAAGTATGGAATCTAATATCGAAACACTAATCAACAATTTTCGCACCATCATCGTGAAGAATTGATACAGACAGGGAAGTGTTGGCATGGGTTGATGGAAATTCGTAATCAATAGATTATTGAGGTTCATAGGAGAATACATGAAATTCCATTTTTTATTTGAAACAACTGGGACCGGAGAATAATAATATAAAAAAAAAATTTAGAAAAGCACTGCCGTGGAGTCAGGAGCTTCTAAGCGCTCGTTCATCCACCTCGTAGGTAGATTCGAATTCTCCAGTTTTAGAAAGCAAATGGAAAGATTTTGACAGCTGTCAAAGAAAATTTCAAAACAAGGCGAAAATCCAGACTTCAAGTCAGTGCTTTAGGTGACCAATTTTTTTTTCGATAATTTGCTAGAATTTTCCACGGTATCTATGGTCTTGGTAATGTGATCTGGACAAAATTTCCCACGTAGTTTGAATACATTATTCCTCATCCATGTGCGGAATTTAATTCCAATCGAAAAAGTAGTTTCGAAATTATCAGGAAAAAAATAGTTTGAACGGCTATATTTACGGAACCCCTAGTCTAATTTTGCTCATTGATGAAGGTAACCGCGAAATTCGCGATCCGAACCTATCCTGGCAATTTCAAGTCCCTAGGCCTTTCCGTTCGAAAGTTATGATTTTCTATGGTTTCTATTGTTCTGATCATGCGATCTGAAAAAATGCTATCATTCCGTAAATATGGTCGTTGGAAATTTAGTTTTCTTGATAATTTCAAAACTACAGATTCGATCGTGACGAAATTTTGTATACTTATGGAGAATAATATATTCAAGCTACATTTCTCCAGATCGCATGACCAGAACCATAGAAAATCATAACTTTCGAACTGAAAGGCCTAGGGACTTGAAATCTTCAGGATAGGTGTGGATTTGAAATGACGCGTTGCCGTTCATCAATGAGCAGACTTATACTAGGGGTTCCGTAAATACGGTCGTTTGAAATTTTGTTATCTCAATTGACAAGGTTCGGCTCAAAATTAAAAAAATACAGGCATCGTGACGAGATGATAATAGCCCTCGTGTAAGTAGAACGAGCGCTCAAAAATAAATTAAATTGAAGATATTTATTGCAAATTTTAAAATCCGAAGTTTCGATTACAACCCATGAGGAGAAACTTCAAGGAACTCATGGGTCGATTGAATCGAAGATACACAACACAGACGTCAAAAACCTTTTTTCTTTTGAAAAACAAGTCATAAATAATTCGACTGTCTTTAAATGCATCACAAATAAAAAGGGCTGACTGCTAGGCCATAAATCACAACTGAAGGATGATTTTCAGAGGTGGAGCTAGATGGGAGGCGGATAATTTAAACTTACTTCAACAATTAACTGGCGATTGAAAAACTGAAATTTGAGTGGCTATCGATAGACTAGGCATTGTTGCAATTTTTTTCTGTGTGGCAATGTGGAAATCATACATTTATTCACAAATATACATTTATGAAGTCACATGGAGAACCCTTACCAAGTTGGCGTCTGAGGTCTGCTCTCAGACACTTAACCAGTATAACTTAGAGCAATACATAAATTTGGAACCGTGTATGGAACTTCCAAATTCACAGAAAAAATCATAAATTGCACAGCATATGATATTCCTCTTCAATTGGGTCGTCACAGAGATCCACGATCCAGTGTGGTATGTTATCTTGTATCTTGATCTTGGAATCGTACTGTGTGAGTTTCAAATTCTGATAACTATATTAAATCATAAATTTCGGGAAACTGGAAGTGTTTCTAGAAGACCTTGTATGGGAGATTTTCCTCATGGCAGATGCTCATCTATCCAGACGACAACAGGTTCAGTGCGAGGCAGAAATAGATCTATTTTCATTGGATTGATCTAAATTTAGGATTTGTGCTGTCGTTTGTGTTTTCGCATCCCATTCAAGAAGAATATTGCAAATAATTATATACTGGAATAACCGATTCTCAAACGAGGTTTATGTTTATGTTTCATTCGCACACAACTATGTATTCTGAAGAAATTAATCGCTAACGAGTTTTACTCGCACCAGGAAGTTTTCGGAAACGCCTCTGAGTCACGAAGTAATAACTGATAGTTCGGCATCTTTATATACCTTTCGAAGATTCAGAGGGGCATAACGCGGGGTGAGGTGAAAAGTCCTGGATGTTACGTTCCTAAGATTGCTTCTTCATGGTTCGGGATTTATGTGCATGATAACTTTGACCGATTTAAAGCCAGCTTTACGATTGAGCGGATAGTGCAACTCGCTGAAGGATCAGGTGGGTAACATCAAAGAGGTTTATGGACCAGATCTCGTTTCGCGAATAAACAAGACTACAAGATGTACTGTTGGTGTAATTGACAATGGTCTGTTTAATGACGAGATATTAGGCCATTTCCAACGTCTACGTTTCTACGTTCAAACAATTCAGCCTGTCTTGAGGGCAGCTCACGTCACCTTTGCAATTTTTTGTAGTTTGTTCCGATTGGTTTCGAAGATTTTTTCCCATTTTAACGAGTGACATCCACAGGTCCCTTATTTCCATGATAGGAGTTCTGATTGGTTTTTCACCATTTTTCTTCATGGTCTTCATCCCAGAAGTGCTGAGTCATTCTTTACTCCTTTCCACTAGTCAATATTTGAAATCCTTTGACTCTGACTGTGGGGACTTTTGGTCTCTCCTATGTAGTGAGGATCTCATTCAAATTCTCCAACACCACTAGATCGGCTCTCAACTATGTTAACTACCCAGGAGAGAACAAAGGTTCTCCCAAAGTTAAACCTAAAGAACACCGAAAATTGCCAAGACTAAGAGAAGGGAAAGAACCAAGGATGGTTCAGTATTCCTGGCACCAAGACCACAGAGGAGTTGTCGGTCTAAATTTTGAACCCTTAATTCAACACGAATCAGCAGATATCGATAGGTTGTGGAATTATACCGTTGGTGAGAACGCCGACCTACTGGTACACCCCCTGTGCTTAGATATATCAATACACCCACTTTCCACATTCTTCGAATCGGTCATCCCCCCCGCAGCATACCGTTTCGGGATGATCTGTAATGAATTCATGTGTATCAGTCACCAGCGGCGATAATTATTGGGGTTTGGGGGTAATTGAATCGTTAATGTGTTTGTTTTGTTTCTCCAAAATTCCCCCCGTGAGTTATGGGGCTTTACGTCGAGACTCAGGGTGTGTCGGTCGTTATGTTCGCAAACAAGATACAAGGGTTGATATTATCCGGTTTGCGTTACAGGTATTCGGATATCGGATGTAAAGTGATCTGCTCCTTTCCCCCTCGAACCGATTGAGTCAGGCCAGTCGAAACTATTGGTTTCGCCTGCGGACAGTGCCTTGTCCAAGGGTTCAGCCAACGAACCATTCATTGGCCGTGGAACACTGCTGATTTTGCAGAATTGAAACAATCTATAACCTAGAGTGACGAATTGGTCGTTGATTTTATCCTAAAAATTTTCATGTATCAGTTGTTTCACCAGGATTTTCATGCATCTCTGCCAAAGTATTAGCAAATGAAAAGGAATCATCAAAGTTCTGCTTCGCAGCTGTTCTAAATGAAAAGAAGATTGAGATTTTCTGATCTGATGTTAGAAATTTCGATTTTATGAAAGGTGATAATTGTTTAACGAGCGGTAATGTAGGTCATAACTCACGCAGATGAAGTTTGCAGCACGAGACGAAGGCAAGTGCTGTAATTCATCGAGTGAATTATGACAATCACCGCAAGTTGAATACTATATTTCATCTTCGACTATAACAATAAATACTAATATACAAGTACAGATAAAGAACTTTATTTACAAATCTTAATAGTTACCTATAACAATGCATTATTTATTCTGATTATGCTTCTTAGCATGGAGAAGAAAGTCCATAGGGGCGATGCTTTATATTTAGTGCTATTTTCACTGAAATATGCCAAAAGAACATTCTCTGTAAACGATGACATAATATTCTTACTGCCACACCAATCTTGAGAAATGTTGTATACAACCTCATATTTGTTTTGGGATTTTTCGGGCAATAAATTCTTTAAGTAAGTAAGTAAATTTTTATTTCAACAATCATAGCAGCTTACAAAGACCCACTACAACGATGAAACAAGTCAAAATCAATTTAAACAATAATTAGACACAAAAACTCAAAAATTCCTCAACTCTATAGGGCTCACAATCCATTATAAATTTGTGGATTTCCTTTTTAAATTTATTGTATTCCTGAATATTCCGAAGCTTTGTAGGTAATGCATTAAATATCCTTATGGCCATATAAAGAGGGTGTCTTTCATAACAAGCTAGAGAATGAATAGGAAAAAACCAATGAACCATCTGTCTAGTATTGTTTTCATTTCTATGAGTTTCCAAGTAAGGATTATGTTTATGGAAGAACAATAATAACCGATAAATCTACAGGCCATGAACAGTGAGAATTCCACTTTTTTTGAACATACATCGACATGTTTCTCGATACTTTAAGCCGAAAATTATCCTCATTGCCCACTTCTGAGTGACAAAAATCCTATCATAACATGTGAGGAATTACCTCAGAAAATGATTCCATAAAATGTTAATGACTGAAAATTTGCATAAAAGATGGTCTTCAAAATGTCTGAATTTACTTGCTTTTTCACTATATTCAGGGTGATTTATGGCCTAGCAGTCACCCCTTTTTATTTGTGATGCATTCAAAGACAGTCGGATTATTTATGACTTGTTTTTCAAAAAAAAAAATTACGAAAAGCACTGCCGTGAAGGCAGGAGCTTTTGAGCGCTCGTACATGCACCTTGTAGGTAGATTCGCATTTTCCAGTTTTAGAAACTAATTGAAGGAATTTTTGACAGCTGTCAAAAAAATTCTGAAACTTAGGCGAAACTCCAGACTTCATGTCGCTGCTTCAGCTGATCAATTTTGTTTCGATAATTCGCTAGAATTTTCTACGATATCTATGGTCTTGGTGATGCGGTCTGGACAACATTTTGCACGTACTTTGAATACATTATTCCTCAGCTAGATGCATAATTTCATTCCAATCCGATCAGTAGTTCCAAAACTATCTGGAAAAAAATATTTTGAACGGCCATATTTACGGAACCCCTAGTTTCATTTTGCTTATTGATGAACGTGACCGCGATATTCGTGATCCAAACCCACCCTGAAAATTTCAAGTTCCTAGGCCTTTCCGTTCAAAAGTTACAATTTTCTATGGTTTCTATGGTTCTGGTCATGCGATCTGGACAAAATATTGCTTCAATATATCATTCTCGATTAAAATACAAAATTTCATCTCGATCGAATCCGAAGTTTCGAATTTATCGAGAAAACAAAATTTCAAACGACCGTATTTACGGAACCCCTTGTATAATGTTGCTCATAGATGAACGTGATCACGACATTCGAGATCCACACCTATCCTGAAAATTTCAAGTCCCTAGGCATTTCCGTTCAAAAGTTACAATTTTCTATGGTTTCTATGGTTCTGGTCATGCGATCTGGACAAAATTTCGCATGTAGCTAAAACACCTCATTTTCCATCTGAGTGCAAAATTTCATCTCGATCGAATCTGTAGTTTTCAAGTAATCAGGGAAACAAAACTTTGAACGGCCATATTTACGGAACCCCTGGTGGAATTTGGCTTATTAACGAACTTAACCGAGGCATTCGGGATCTGAACCTACACTGAAAATTTCAAGTCTCTAGGTTGATCCGTTCGAGAGTTATCGTGCTCACGGACGGACGGACGGCCGGACGGACGGACAGACTCGAATTTTCCGACGGATTCGTCATCAGTGAGTCGAACATAGTCGATTGAGACCATTTTCGGCTCAAAATTCGAATAATACAGACATCGTGACGAAATGATATAGCCCTCGTGTAAGTAGTACGAGCGCTCAAAAATGTGTTTCAAAATCCATACGAATGTTATTAAAACATTCCATGAAACTGTGAATCTATTGTTAATGAAGAAGATGATGCATTTCCATCCTGTAACTACTTTATCGTCAGGACAGTAGGATAAAGATAGCAATTATAAGGCAATCTGTTATTAAGAAATAAGGTAGAGGAATAAATAAATACAGGTCATTCAGAATTTCTTTTTTTTTCACATGGAAGTTTATTCAATTTGAATGAAAAAGTTGACAACTTAATTTTTGTGAGTCAAAAACCATTTGTTCATGAATTCCATCACCATCATTTTGTTTTTCAGAGTAGGAAAAGATTAACGTGAAATGACGTGAGTAATATAATGGTCAATATAGTGATATTTATACATCTTTCAATAACAAGTTATATAACGTAGTGTTAGTGATATTTATACAACCTCATTATAAGACTTACAGTAACCAGTACTTTAGGGTATATAATGGGGTGCTATTGAAATCTATATCACTGATTTATGGCACTTTAGTTACTTTTATTGTTAGGTAATTCTGTGAAACATCAATACACCTTAGAGTAAGATTGGAAACCATTAGAGATGGGTTATACAAATTTACCGGCACCTAAAGCTCACCAAATGTTCATTGGGTAGTATTGAATCGAGCAATACGAAAAAGATTTATTATAATTGTAACCGAAGTAATTACAGAGATTGGTAGGCATATACTCATCCAAATGCATTCCATAATGTAGAATGAAAAAAAATTATGTATGTTTTAAAATTTCATAACTACTTCATATAAGATTTGTGAGTAGATGCAGCCAACGTACTATGAAATCTGGAAACAGCATAAGCATAACCGGTTTGTATCCCTCAAGAATTTGTGCAAAATTTTGTAGTTCATATAATTACTCGATCAGGAAGTGACAATAATAGGTAAAATCATGAACATATATGCCAGAGCCTATTGATTTTATGTTACTTACCAATAACACCTAACTGACCACTGAACAAGTAATAATTAACACTAAACCTAATTTAATTTGAATAACAAACAATAATTCTAATTCTAATACTTTTTCGCGTATGAGAATTGACGTTTTCACCATCAATTGTTTTGCTTTCTCTATCAAAAACCTTCTCTGATCACTAATTTGAATTTGAGAGTCACAGAAAATTCTTTATTTCTTTTTTGTTTTCTCTCTTTCATCTGTGCTTGGCTGCAATGGCCAGCTACACATTGAATATTTTTCGCAAACTCTATCATTTTCAACCCACGTCTAGACATTTACAACGTCCATGTCGTCCATGACCTAGCCGAGATTTGAACATGTTTTTTTTTCCTCATAGAATCTGCATTTGTTATATTGAAGAACGATTTTCTTCAGTTTTGGAAACCAATTGAGGAAATTTTTGACAGCTGTCGAACAAATTTTTCAAACTAAGGCGATAATCCAGACTTCAAGGCAGTACTTTAAGTGACCAATTTTTTTTTTCGATAATTCCCTAAAATTTTCTACGGTATCTATGGTCTTGGTGATGCGATCTGGACAAAATTTCGCACGTAGTTTGAATACATTATTCCTCAGCTAGGTGCAAAATTTCATTTCAATCAAATCTTTAGTTTCGAAATTAGCAGGAAAAAAATATTTTGAACGGCCATATTTACGGAACCCCTAGTCTAGTTTTGCTCATTGATGAACGTGGCCGTGAAATTCGCGATCCAAACCCACCCTGAAAATTTCAAGTTCCTAGGCCTTTCCCTTCGGAAGTTATAATTTTCTATGGTTTCTATGGTTCTGGTCATGCGGTCTAGAGAAATGTAGCTTGAATATATCATTCTCCATTAGTATACAGAATTTCGTCACGATCGAATCTGTAGTTTGGAATTTATCAAGAAAGCTAAATTTCAAACGACCATATTTACGGAACCCCTAGTACTATTTTGCTCATAGATGAAAGTGATCACGACAATCGAGATCCACACCTATCCTGAAAATTTCAAGTCCCTAGGCGTTTCCGTTCAAAATTTACAATTTTCTATGGTTTCTATGGTTCTGGTGATGCGAGCTGGAGAAAATTTTGCATGTAGCTTGAACACCTCATTTTCCATTAGAGTGCAAAATTTCATCTCGATCGAATCTGTAGTTTCAAAGTAATCAGGAAAACAAAATTTCGAGCGGCCATATTCACGGAACCCCTCGGCGAATTTTGCCCAATAACGAACTTAACCGCGGCATTCGAGATTCGAACCTACCCTGAAAATTTCAAGTTTCTAGGACATTCCGTTCGAGAGTTATAGTGTATACGGCCGGCCGGACGGACGGACGGACAGACTCGAATTTTTCGACGGATTCGTCATCAGTGAGTCGAACATAGTCGATTGAGACCATTTTCGGCTCAAAATTCGAAAAATACAGACATCGTGACGAAATGATATAGCCCTCGTGTAAGTTGTACGAGCGCTCAAAAAGGTTTTTGACGTCTGTGTTGTGTATCTTCAATTCAATCGACCCATGAGTTCCTTGAAGTTTCTCCTCATGGGTTGTAATCGAAACTTCGGATTTTAAAATTTGCAATAAATATCTTCAATTCAATTTATTTTTGAGCGCTCGTTCTACTCACACGAGGGCTATTATCATCTCCTCACGATGCCTGTATTTTTTTAATTTTGAGCCGAAAATTATCTCCATTGACAAGTTTCGACTCGCTGATGACGAATCCGTCGAAAAATTCAACTCTGTCCGGTCGGCCGGCTGTATACACGATAACTCTCGAACAGAACAACCTAGAAACTTGAAATTTTCAGGGTAGGTTCGAATCTCGAATGCCGCGATTAAGTTCGTTATTGAGCAAAATTCGATCAGAGGTTCCGTATATATGATCGTTTAAAATTTAGTTTTCTTGATAATTTCAAAACAAAGGATTCGATCGTGACGAAATTTTGTAATTTAATAGAGAATGATATATTCGAGCCACATTTTTTCGATATCGCATATTTCTGTAACAGCTGATTCGGCATAACTGACAAGAGCTGCTTTCATTTTTTCAACAGCTGTCAAAAACTTCTGCAATTGGTCTCTAAAACAGGAAAATGTGCATCTACCTACAAGGTGGATGAACGAAAAGTCCACGACAGTGCTTTTTATAATTTTCCATTATAATATTCATTTAACGATTTATTCATATTTTTTTGACGCTGCCTCACCAAAAGTATATAAACGGTATATTCCAATTGAGTTTCAATATTTGAGCTACTCTTCATAATTTCAAGTCAAAAAGATTATATAAACTTAGGTCGGTTTTCGCTTTATTTTCGATATACAGGCTGTTACAGGAAAAAAAATTCCTAGAATAATTTCTGAACTAGGATATTTTTATAAAATTTGGTGGATATGAAATATGTGAAGATACAGTTTTCGCGAAAGTTTTAATTAGTGTCTTTCCGAGTAACCAGATGATGAACATTTTCGGTGAAAAATATTAGAAACCCTTGCTTTCACAAAAAAAAAATATCCTAATTTTTCTTAATTTCGTAATGGAGAATATCTCTCGACTTTTTTGCATTTTGGACTTTCTTCAGGAAAAAAAAATAACACGGAAAACGAATAATGTAATTGTACAGATCAGCAATTGAAAAACTATGATATCCAATCGGTTGAAATGCACGTAAAAGTTAGATTTTCTGATTTACAATAGGAACATCTCAAAACACGAAAATCATTCAACGTTGACCACAATCGAAATCTTCGTCAGAATGTTGGAAAGATTCCAAATCTCTACTTCTTTACTATGGGTCATACACTTGTTTGTAAACATAATTAGGTGTGCGAGAAGCGAAAAAAATGTTTCGAACTTTCGGAGTACCTAACTCGAAGGAAGGAGCTTTTGCAATCTTGGGTGTGTGCGATATTTATCTGTCTGAATTTTCAAGTGCTGCCATTCGGGATCCACGTTCCGTGTTGAAGACTCTAACACCCATGGAATGTACTTCCTACCCGATCGTTCGAGAATCCAAAGGATGATTCATCGTCAGTGTCATTGGATACAGGAGAGTCGATCCCCCAGGATGACATCTCTAATCCGACAGATCGAGTAAGTCCTAAAAACCGTGTACCTACTTCGAATTGCCTTCCTGTGCACAAGCATCCGTCGAGTCCGTCCGTTTTCCGTCACCATTGAACCGAATCATTCGGCGTTCAGCTTTATTGATCGTCAAGTCACGCACCGAAATCGGTCATTCCGTATGACTTCTGTCAAAACAAACAGCTGAGCTGTTATGTGTGCTCGTCGATCTCTCATAGCGCGTCGCCTTTATTTTTCTCGGCGTTTTCAAAACGGCGACGTACGTGCGGTGCGGTCCGTCCGTCCGTCTTTGAAATTAGCTCGTTTCGAAAACAAACACGTACGTAATGAATGCGACATTAAACGCTGAGGCGCATTTTTACTCCGGATTATTTATGTACCCTCGCGGAGAGAGATCCGCTAGAAATTCGGCGGAAAAAGGATGGTTAGAAAATGTTTAGGGACCAAGAACGTATGTATCGCCTCGAAAATGACTTATCGTTCACCATGTTCTTTTTTGAGCTGGGATACATATGAATTTTCTCCTCTAATTCATCAATCATGTACAGGGTGATTATTTATATTGTACTCAATAGCTATCTCAGTAAATATTGGTCCAAAAAAAACGTTTGAATGGGCAAATATGAAGTATTCTTTACGGGCATTCATAATTCAGTACTAGAAAATGGAAAAAAGCATCGTTAACCTGAACTGGTATTTTGTAAATGGAACACCCTGTATTATCTTCCTAATCGGTAGAGCTCTTTCTTCTGATTTCAAATATATATATATATATATAAACACAATGTTTCAGGGAATAGAGGCTCACTTTTGATAGGAAAAAAAAAGTGGTACTCTTTTTTCTAAACCAAGCTTTCGCAATACTTTATTGCTTCTTCAGGGTGTCTAAAATAAACAGATACAGGACATTAACACATTTACGTAATTTAAAATCATCTCGTAAAATTACCGAAATTATATAATATTATTATTATATTATTATTATATTATATAATATTACACCAGATTCAATTGTCATTATATAACCTCAATTTCGGTAATTTTACGAGATGATTTTAAATTACGTAAATGTGTTAATGTCCTGTATCTGTTTATTTTAGACACCCTGAAGAAGCAATAAAGTATTGCGAAAGCTTGGTTTAGAAAAAAGAGTACCACTTTTTTTTTCCTATCAAAAGTGAGCCTCTATTCCCTGAAACATTGTGTTTATAGTTCAAAAGGCTCTTATCTCAGACTACAGTAATAAAAATGGGATTTTATGAAGATATTAGTGACAGATATGGACCTGAAACAACAAGACAATTGAAGATGTGGAGTAATATAAACAACAAATTGGCATCAGCACGAAACAGGAGGATATTCTTGCTTGAATGCAAGAGACAAGAAGTAATACCGAAATATATTACAGGTAACTTGAAGAACGTGATGGGATTATTTGAATTCAGTAATGTAAAACTAAACAGAAGATTAAGAGAATTCAATGACAGAACAATTAGAAACATACTAAATTTGGAAATAAGTCAGGTAAATCATAAGATAACCAAACTAGAAGTCAAGAAAGAAAACATCATAGCTGATTTAAAACACGTACCAAATAGTATAATTATGGAATATAGTCGTAGAATGCACATAATATATAATAAAAATTTTCATAATATTAAAACAACAAATTTGAAAAAGCTGAATGATCTGTGTATGAAAAAGCAAAATCCAGTAGAAATACAAGAGAGATGGATAAAAAATCTTACAAACAAACCCCTTCCAATAACGGTAAAAAATATTTTATCACTTGGCTCTAAATTCAGTGTACCAACAACGAAAAAAGATATCAAAGTAGATAACCTTATTGCGGACTTAGAATATGCCCTACTAGCAATACCTGAAAACAGAAGAGATGTACTCAGAGCAAGAGCGACAAATATGATTACCAATTTCACCCACGAAAACAACAAATCGGATACATTCATTCAAAAATGGTACAAGGACACAAAAAAATTTTTGAAAGATAACGATGATATTATAGTATTAGATAGTGATAAAGGAGGAGTGACGGTCATAATGGAAAAAACCGAATATGAAAATAAAATACAATCTCTACTTGATTCGAAAGATTTTAAAAAACTACCCAGGGATCCAACACAAAGCATACAACAAAAATGCAATAAATTCGTATCAAAAATGCATGACAAGGAGTACATTACAGAACAACAAGCTAAAAAACTCAAAACATACAATTCCACATGTCCTAGAATATACGGAAACCCGAAAGTGCATAAGCCAGAAAACCCATTAAGACCAATAATATCCAGTGTGAATAGTCCCATGACAAATCTATCGGAATTTATGGCAAACATCTTAAAGTCAGCATACAATACAGAAAATGATTACTATATTAAAGATACATTCGATTTTGCAACACAAATAAATAATTTTCAACTACCCAATAATCATAAGATAGTATCATTTGATGTTGTAAATCTATTCGGAAACCTAGATAAAAACAACATCATTAGAATTTTGGAAAAAAAGTGGGAAACAATTCAACATCATACAAAGATGGATAAAGATCGGTTCTTAGAAATAATTCGATATATCCTGGAAAATAATTATTGCACTTTCCGAGGAAAATTTTATCAGCAGATTTTTGGCTGTGCTATGGGGTCTAAATTGAGCCCGATTTTGGCTTTATATGTTATGGATGACCTACTGGATGAGTGCACAAAAAAATTGAATTTCAAAGTTCCATTCTTGAAAAAATTCGTGGATGACATCATTGCAGCAATACCTGAAGATCTAATTGAACAAACCCTTGAATGCTTCAACGCCTACAACAAAAATTTACAGTTCACAATCGAGAAGGAAGACAATGATCAAGGAGTCCCATTCCTAGATACCAAGGTACACAGACATGAGAATATTGTAAAATTAAATTGGTACAGAAAAACCATCTCATCGAATAAATTCATAAATAACCTATCAAATCAGAATATAAATATCAAAATAAATTTCATAAAAGAGATGAAAGAGAGAATAAACAAAATATGTCATGAAAGCTACAGACAAGATGGACTAAAGAGATTATTCGAGATTTTAAAACAAAATGGATATCCAACATCAATGATCAATAAATTGATTTATGCGTCAAATGAAACACCTAAATCAAACGAACAAAATCAAGTAAGAAATGAACCAACAGACAAACGTTATGCCTCCTTTCCAGATATCAAGGGGCTGACATCAAAGATCAAATCCATTTTTAGAGATGAGGAAGTGTTAATAACAACTTATAACCAAAAAACTGTTAAATCATTATACAGCGTACTCAAGGACCCTATACAGAAGACATTGAAAAGTAATGTTGTGTATCAACTAAGTTGTCAAGATTGTCATGGTATTTATGTTGGCCAAACTTCCCAATGGGTGAAAAACAGAATAAGTCTACACAGATCAGACATTAGAAACTATAAAGATAGATGTGCATTGGCGACACATGCGCATAACCTGGACCATCAAATTGACTTTGAAAACGTAGAAATTTTAAAAACTGAAAGCAATTACCACAAGAGACTTATCCACGAGATGATCCAAATAAATAAAAGAGAAAACTCAATAAATAAAAAATCTGACACCAATAAGTTAAGTAATATATACAGCTATCTGTTAGAAAAAGAAACTGAATTCTATGACGGCCCACTCGATGAGTGATTGGACAGAAGAATGGATGACATTACTAAATGTCATGCTAAATTGTATTTTAAAAGGAAAAAATTTTCCATATAATATTACACCAGATTCAATTGTCATTATATAACCTCAATTTCGGTAATTTTACGAGATGATTTTAAATTACGTAAATGTGTTAATGTCCTGTATCTGTTTATTTTAGACACCCTGAAGAAGCAATAAAGTATTGCGAAAGCTTGGTTTAGAAAAAAGAGTACCACTTTTTTTTTCCTATCAAAAGTGAGCCTCTATTCCCTGAAACATTGTGTTTATAGTTCAAAAGGCTCTTATCTCAGACTACTATATATATATATATATATATATATATACTATATTGAGGTTATTTTCGTCAGTTTTGAAAAATATAGATTTTCTTCTAAATCTAAGGCTAAGAACGCCACGTGACACTGCTGCGATTTTTTTATATCGAAGTAACCGTGGATAATAGAACAACTGGTATTTGTCTCATTAATTTATTAACAAATATTGAATTAATTGTTCATTTACTTACACACAATCGATATCTTTTTATTGAGTTTTCGAGGGCTCTCCTTAATATTTCTGGTTAGTTGTTAAAATGATCAATTCCTTCCTTTATTCTGATTTGAATGTCTTCAATATTTTGAGAAAGGTCCATATAAACATCAGGTTTCAAATATCCCCCTAAAAAAGTATCCAATGGGGTCAAGTCGGGAATGTTAGGAGGCCAGAGAATGATTCCGTTTCTGCCAATCCACATATTGTAATTTTTTTTTGTCGTGTGGCGTTATACAGCTCCCTTACATTCAGACGAAAACATCCATATTTTTCCAAAACTAACGAAGATAACCTCGATAAAGTTAATATATTTGAAAACAGAAGAAAGAACTCTACCGATTAGGAGAATATAACAGGGTGTTCCATTCAAAAAATACCAGTTTACATAAAATTTTTAGGTTAACGTTGCGTTTTTGAATTTCCTAGTACTGAATTCTCAATGCCCATAAAAAAATTATTCATATTTGCCCATTTAAACTTTTTTGTACGACCAAGCTATTGAGTTGAATATAAACTATCACCCGGTACTTGCGTTTATCTCAAGGATTAAAGGATAATATAAAACCTATGTATCGTCAGCACCAAAATTAACATAATCATCATCAAAGGAAGAATCTCTTATTTTGGGACCAACAGCGGCTCGAAGGGACACACTGCTCAACGCTCACATACAACTCATCCAGGTAAACGTCCCACTGCGTCGAGCCTTATGGAATGGTATTCTCATTCCAGGCTTCTGAATTATATACCTGACTCATAACTCGTGTGCAATATAAAAACATAGGTATTGAAGAAAAAGATTCGAATGAAATTTCATGGTTTAAGTTGGTTGATAGTAGTAAGTTTTCGCAAAAAAGTTTTCATAGAAACGCAATAGTCCAAGTGAGACCATTCCACAATTTTGAATTTGAATACTTATTAGTAATTATGCTAGAATTTACTACAAAAAATTATTGAAAGCACTGCCGTGAAGTCAGGAGCTTTTGAGCGCTCGTTCATCCACCTTGTGGGTAGATTCGCAATTTCCAGTTTTAGAAACAAATTGAAAAAAAAATTTAACAGCCGTCACCAGACGATTCACGTCAGCGCTTTAGGTGACCAATTTTTTTTCGATAATTCGCTAGAATTTTCTACGGTATCTATGGTCTTGGTCATGCGATCTGGACAAAATTTCGCACGTACTTCAACTACATTATTCTTCATCTATGTGCAAAATTTCATTCCAATTCAATCAGTAGTTTAAAAATAATGTGGAAAAAAAATGTTGAACGGCTATTTTCACGGAACCCCTTGTTTAATTCTGCTCATTGATGAACGTGACCGCAACATTCACGATTCAAACCTACCCTGAAAATTTCAAGTCCCTAGGCCTTTCCGTTCGGAAGTTATAATTTTCTATGATTCTATGGTTCTGGTCATGCGATCTGGACAAAATATGGCTTGATTATATCATTCTCCATTAAAATAGAGAATTACGTCACGATTGAATCCGTAGTTTTCAAATTATCAAGAGAACTAAATTTCAAACGACCATATTTACGGAACCCCTAGTCTTATTTTGCTCAATGATGAACGTGACATTCGAGATCCAAACCTATCCTGAAAAGTCCCTAGGCTTTTACTTTCGAAAGTTATAATTTTCTATGGTTCTGGTCGAGCGATCTGGACAAAATTTTGCATGCAGCTTGAACACGTTATTCTCCATTAGAGTGCGAAATTTCATCTCGATGGAATCTGTAGTTTCGAAAAAATCAGGAGAACAAAATTTCGAACGGCCATATTTACGGAACCCCTGGTGGAATTCTCCCCATTAGTGGACTCAACTGCGGCATTTGGGAACCGAACCCACACTGAAAATTTCAAGGTTTTAGGTTGTTCCGTTCGAGAGTTATCGTTATCGACAGACTCGAATTTTTCGACGGATTCGTCATCAGTGAGTCGAACCCTGTCGATTGAGACCATTTTCGGCTCAAAATTCGAAAAATACAGACATCGTGATTTAATGATATAGCCCTCATGTAAGTAGAACGAGAGCTCAAAAACTTATGCAGAAGTTATATTTTTGTATGGTTTCTGCGTTTTCGAACACTCATTAATGTTAACATTTGAGTTTTTGTGCTAGAAAAATTTCAAAACCGTTCTCAAATTCTTCTTCCAAAAAATTGCCCACGATTCAAAAATCACCCCACATCCTGTATTCATTCATATTTAATTCATATCAAGGGCAGTAACCCTCACATTTCACTTGATTGAGTGATCCGGTAATTGTAAGATGGGACAGCCACAACAAATGGCAAGTGGGAGATTGAAGGATACACGGTCTAGATATTTAGAAGGCGAATTTTTCATTCCGATGGGAATAAAAACTGAAAGGAGAAGGGGTTAGTATGCCCAAGTAACAAGGAAAATATCAGATCTATATGTAATATGATTCATAAGAGAAAAAACTGCAGAAATTTTGAGTTGAAAAAATGGACGAGTCGTTCTGCAATCTTAACAGTTACAGTTCAATAAAGACCTACATCAAAAATTCAGTTGCAGTCCTTCCTTGACTCGATGACTCGTGACCTTAGATCATCTTCCACCAGTTCTACCCATAACTCACAATAAAGCTCATTCAAAAACATTGAATAAATCAACCATGCAACTCGCCAGCGTACTAATCGTTTCAGTAGCGAATTCATAAATTTAAATGAGGTACCTATGATTTACTGAATTTACATATGCATAATGATGACTTCATGGGGGGCTTGGCTTGTTTATATCCACCGATGATATTCGAGGATTGTTTATATTTTGATGAGTATATGGAAGGAGAAAACTCACAACACCAACTCGCAGATCCAACATCATCCCTTTTCAAACACTATTCTGGAACAGGACATAAAATGTATCTGGCTCAACAAACGAGACGATAGCCAAAGAATACTTAACCTTTGATTCCCGCCTTCCGGCTACGACCCGACATTCTTTTTCGGCGGAGACTCCTGGCAAATACTGCATTATGTCCCATTATAGGTATTTCAAAACTTCTGCGACCCAATTACACATTTAATTTTCGAATTCAGAACCAAGTACCCGAGTCACAAAGTAGGGCTCTTCCTGAATGTAATAACGCAGTAAGAAAATCCCTCCTCACACGACATGAACGAGCTCATCAAACACAAAGAAACACGGCAAGATTCGGAAGTTACCCCGATCGATAGGGAACAGCTAACACCCTATTGACACGCACTTTCTTAATGCATAGTCAGCGGCGTCATCGTTCAAGTTTGAGCTCCCATTCAACTCGAGAACAATCCAGAGAGGCACTCTCGGCTCCTCGTCCCCAACCCCCAAGTCTCCCGGGTCTGGATATTACGTACTCGAGAAAAAAGAAACCTGGAACAATACGGGAAATTTCAATAAGAAATGAGCGACAAATGTCAACCGCAATGGGGAGATTTCCTGAAACTCCGAATTGAAATCAGATATGATTTTCAGAAACATATTTTACGAACGCGAAACCATGAGAGTGACTCAATTTAATTCTTTTGGTCTTAGAAGAATCGTGTGTGCTAGCACTGAAAATTTGACGTCAGTGAAAGTGAAAGTACTTCAACGCTCAAAGGGGGAAAAGGTAGGGCGGTTTCTGGCGAGGCGAGTTTCTAGTCGGCGTGCCGTCTGGAAAACATACGGCGGCTATCAAAATGTCCAGTCACGATCTGGCGAAATGGTGGAATTCATTATCCTTTACCTCCATTGGAAACGAAAACGAGAAAAGAGGTGAGAAAAATTTAGGTACATCCAATTAAAACAGAGGGACACAAAGTTTATTGAACCGAGACAAGACGAGGAGGAATTTTTCAAAAATTTAAGACTAATCTAACTGAATGATCGCGAAAATGGTTTGCGACCACCCTCGGGTGAACTTACGGTGAAATTGAGCACTTCGAGTGAATAGAGTACGTACCACAAAAGGGTGCTGACAGAATCTCAGCGAATCACCACGAGCTGCTACTGAAAGGACAGGGAACAGAGGATAAACACTATTTCGGCACAGATCCATAGTCATCACTCAGTTTTGATGAAGCTAACACATCATCAAGGTTCCTGAAGAATATTCGAGATTTGCGAGAGTCCAGCTTGAAATGTCTACTGGTGAAAAAGAAGAGGGGAGGGATTCGTTCTGCTCCAACTGCAGAAAGTGAAGGAGAAAAAGGTTTTTTTTGAGCGCTCGTATTAGTTACACGAGGGCTATATCATTTCGTCCCGATGTTTGTATTTTTCGAATTTTGAGCCGAAAATGGTCTCAATCGACTATCTTCGACTCACTGATGACAAATCCGTCGAAAAATTCGGGTCTGTCCGTCCGGCCGGCCGTAAGCACGATAACTCTCGAACGGAACAACCGAGTGACTTGAAATTTTCAGTGTGGGTTCAGTTCCCGAATGCCTCGGTTAAGTTCGTTAATGGGCCATATTCCTTCAGGGGTTCCGTAAATATGGCCGTTCAAAGTTTTGTTCCCCGGATTACTTGAAAACTACTACACAATTGATCGAGATGAAATTTTGCACTCAAATGGAGAATGAGGTGTTCAAGCTACATGTGGAATTTTGTCCAGATCGCATGACCAGAACCATAGGAACCATAGAAAATTGTAACTTTTGAACGGAAACGCCTAGGGACTTGAAATTATCAGAACAGGTGTGGATCTCGAATGTTGTTATCACGTTCATCTATGAGCAAAATTATACTAGGGGTTCCGTGAATATGATGAAATTTAGTTTTCTTGATAATTTCGAAACTACAGATTCGATTGAGACGAAATTTTGTATTTTAATCGAGATTGATTGATATATTAAAGCAATATTTTGTCCAGATCGCATAACCAGAACCATAGAAACCATAGAAAATTGTAACTTTTGAACGGAAAGGCCTAGGAACTTGAAATTTTCAGGGTGGGTTTGGATCGCGAATATCGCGGTCACGTTCATCAATGAGCAAAATTATACTAGGGGTTCCGTAAATATGGCCGTTCAAAATATTTTTTTCCTGATAGTTTCGAAACTACTGATTGGATTGGAATGAAATTTTGCACCTAGCTGAGGAATAATGTATTCAAACAACGTGCGAAATTTTGTCCAGATCGTATAACCAAGACCATAGATAACGTAGAAAATTCTAGCGAATCATCGAAAAAAAATTGGTCAGCTGAAGCACTGACATGAAGTACAAGGTGGATGTACGAGCGCTCAAAAGCTCCTGACTTCACGGCAGTGCTTTTCATAATTTTTTTAATTCGAAACAAAAATCTTCTACTCCAACAACAGAGCGAAGATAATCAGAAGTGGAGAAGAAAGAACTGCGAATTGAAAAAAAAAAGGTCCATTTTCTCATTTTGATTCGTTCACCGAATTTTTTTATTTGTTCATTTATTTTTTGTTTATATACCGACTCTCCTAGGTCTCTGACCGATAATATGATGTATCAAATAAAACCATATTTATTATAAGTATTATTAGTTTTATATAAAGGTTTTCCTGAAAAAACACTTTTTTTTTATAAAATAACCAAATTTGAATATTGGTAAAGCGAACAAAATGAAGCAACGAAGAAAATCAAATCAAGAAAAGAGCGCAAGGCTCCAGTTTTGCGATTATTACTTATCTGCATATTTACATTCTTTATGACACGAGACGCAAAGTAACTAAGTGGTTTCACTAAACCACTAGTGGTTTAGTAAAACCCTTGATTAATGAAAATCGTTGTCTAGTGGATTAGTGCATACTAAGTAAACGCACAAGATTGTTTCCGAGGTGGAATGTGGTGTTCCCCAAGGCTCCATTCTTGGTTCATTACTTTCCTGCATTTTTACATTCTTTATTACACGAGACTTAAAATATTCCAGAGATTTTAGGTACATCGTAGGCACGATTCCGAGAAACATCGGCTATCACAGAACAAAACTGAAATTACGATACTATTGTTTGAGAAGAATAAGGAGATAATAGAGGAAAATCATATTGAATGGGGAAAGACTAACTTGTGTCAGATTTGCGACTCATTGTTGATATGGATTCAGACATGTTTCTTCGTGCATTCGCCAATCTCAAAATGGTCTCCAGATTATCTTTTATCTAAGCGGAAGATCTGGCTAACTGATACACTCATCTTCAATTTTTGTGATTATTCATTGAAAATGTTTGATACATCCCTTCAAAGATAGAAACATAAATTATTTCCATATATATTCCGATTAAATTGGTAAAATCAATTGTAACAAAATTCAACTCACCCACATGGCTATAAAGCTTCAAGGAGAAAAGGAGTTGAGCTTACCTGCAAAAAAAACAGAAACTGAAGACATATCAATCTGATAAAAAAGTTCACGCTACTGCGTCGAGATAATAAATACACACTATCCTAGAGAAGGCAATTTTATTGATGAGTAAAACACACAAAAAATGAAACAATATTAACAGAACTCATTTTCGATACGAACTTTGTTGAAGTCAAAACTAGAATTATATACAGGGTATGATATTGAGATTGGGATTGCATTAAACGGTGTATTTCACGAAAAACAATAATCGGTATGTAATTAAGGGCGTTTATCGAAAACATATCTATTTCTACATTGCGAGACAGACATGAAGAAATCAGGGAACCCAAAAAAGTAGATTATAAAAATCATTCAACCAGGTTTGGATTATGAAGTCATTTCAATATATGTTTCGAGAAGTTCATGTCGTTAAAGTGATAAAAGTGGAAATCTCCCACCAAAATGCGAACGAATAGGGCAGCAAACAACAGATAATCTTCAAAGCCGAAATAACAACATCCAGGAATACGAGGAGGTGTGGAGAAAGCGGATACAAAAAGCAATATTCCCGCGAAGCGATCGCCCCCGGGCAAAAAGCGCAAAACCAATATTTTGATAGACGCGAAACACGAGAAAACCAGCGATAGAACAATAAAACAATTGCAGCCCGATGCATAAAACATGGCCAACTCTACTAATTGACTTCCTCCTCATATATAAACGTAACAATAAAATAACTATACCGTGTAAACGGCTGATAAAAAATTAAAATACCTATCCTAGGAGCATCAAATATTCATCGGGGTTCCGACGGAGGAGGGCGCCTTTCCATTCTTCGAATACGGTAGTCAGGACCGTATTTGAATACTCTCGTTCGAGGGGTTTTAGAAGAAAATTCATAATTTACGAGTAGATGACTTCTGCAGTGTTCTCCAGGAAGGTAATTTTTTATCAAGCAAACCTGAATCGAAATTTTTTTGCTCGGTCAGAGGAAAGATTTTTTGTAGGCGCTCTTCTTCCTAAAGAATTGAGTAGTCTTCTTCTCAGAGGACATATAGTTTAAGAGATAAGTTTTTCTGAAAATTGCATTGTAACTATGGGAATCTGACATTTCAATATTCCATTCATTATACATTAATATAAAATATCGATTTTTCGTTTTTCTTCTCTTCACTTTAACGCCTGTTGAACCTTCCTGAAGAAACCATGTACAGTCATGGTTAAAAAAAAGGCTATGTTCCGTCTTGTTAGAGTAATTATTGTTCGACAAAGAACGACGTCAGTTCTTTTGGTTCCCTCAAGAATGAAAAAAAGAAGTTTTAATTGATCAAATCTATCCTTCGGAAAAATTTCATTACAACCACTCATTTGATGGAGTTTGCGAAAATCATTTCGAAGAGTCCTATATCATTAGGCATCATAAACATTTACAGCCGGATGTTTCAATTAAACTTTTATTATTGAGAACTTCAGAGCGAAAAGAAGCGAAAAAATCGGGTACCTACATAATTGCGGACATTTCTTCAGTTAGAAACAGGCCATCACAGCTTTTAGGAAGAAAACCGATAATATTAATCAAATTCTCCTCGAAAACAATGTACAGCCACTATTGGGACGTTTGGATCACTACTCCCAAATTAATTCAGATCGACAGAAAGCCAATCTCAGAATTAACATCAGAAGGGTTCAGAGATATTCCACTTTCGCTTGTTCGACTTTAGAACATTTCATTTGAATTTTAAACGAAGCGAAGGGTGCTAAACTTGACATTACACATGATCGTCTCCTAAATTAATCCAAATTGAAATCAATTGGCAGATGTCAAGGTTGAAATGATTTTCGAAGATTGAGATGAATCGCAACGTTTTTCGATTGAACAAAAATCAACGAAAAGGAGAGGGAAATTAATCGAATTGTAGGAAGAACGCATTTTTTTTTCGTTCAACACTGGCCTATTAATCAATTGAAATTGGGGGCATCAGGTTTCTTAGGCTGCTCCCATAAAGTTTCATAATTTTCGTTTCTATCCTTCTGCAAGTTTTTTATGCAGGATCATTTTAGGATTTCAGGTACAATCATTATTGAAATTTGTGAAATATAATCCCAATTTACTCATTCCTCAAAGTATGCTGCCGATAAACGGATATGATATTTCAGCAATATTCAAATTCACAAAAAAAATACAAGGTGTTCCTAAATTGAAGGTATAAACGAAGACGGGAGATTCCTAAGGTTATTTCAAGAAGAAAAAGTCCCATTAACATGGGATCGCAAACGTTTCGTTTCCAAGATACAGGGTGTCAAAGTTTGAATTTTTTTCTTGTTTTTTTCTGATAGTATCTGCACTTCACAAGATATTCAACTGAGAAAGTTCAATTTATTGTGTCAAAACAAACAATAAATTAATTCACCACAGCTTACTAACTGAATTTTTATGACAATTTGGATTTTTCTTAGGATTTCGAGAGAATCTTTCAAAATTTTTTTCTCGAAATCGAAAGCAGATACGACAAAACCACAAGAAATCATAAAGTTCAGTATACGTGACAACAGAGCTGCATTTTTCATTCTTACATATGGCCAAAAAAAAAATCTGAAGAAAAACAGAGGACGGTGTTCCAGAAAAAATATCACCCTGTGGATTTGCTATCAAAATTGGCATGTCACATGGTGTAAACTCTCAATTGTAATATCTATGCCAAATTTCTGTTGAATATCTTGTGAAGTGTAGATACTATGAGAAAAATTCTTGGAAAAATTAAAACTTTAGCACCCTGTATTTCGAAAACGAACCGTTTGTGATCCCATGTTTATGGGACTTTTTTTTTTAAATTACTCAAGAAATCTGCTCTCTTCTTTTGTACCTCCAAATTAGGAACACCTTGTATAGAGAGAATCGTTTTACGAAACAGGATAAGAAAGTCCGGACCTGACCATTTACAATTTGCTGAAAGTGACTTCAGCATTATTGGACAAAGTAACCAATTTCTATTTGTTCATGTCTTCATCGTGGATATTATCGAATTTTCCATAGTGGAGTAAGGGAAAAAGAAAAGGTGTGATAGAAAATTAAACAACTATTTGTAGTTCTGTATTTTGTACATTTTTTTACAGTTTGTAAGTTTATCCACCAGTAGGGATTTATTTAAATTTACGAACGAAATGCCCTGCAAGCAAGTACAAAAAGGAGAAAAGAAAATGAGCCAGAAATCAAGAAGTCTATTTGTTATCTGAAGAATTCCAGGAACATACACTGCCTTGGCAAAAATCCCACATAAAGCGAATATTCTGTAATAATTGTAATTCAAATATTCCATTCAACCCCCAAATCATTCCGTGAACCTTCGTGAAAGATAAATTCGGAATTCTAAACAATTTCGCGAAACTTTCTTCAATTTATAATCTTTCGAAACTTTCCCGCAAAATTTCAGCCCCTCATTTCCCGAAACCCTAGAACTTCGGCTAAAAGGCGGGCAATGGATCTGCTGAAAGTTTTCTATTGACAAACAAATAATGATGCAGAGGTTGGATTGAATTAATCATTTCGATGATGGTCGATCCCTGCTGCAATGCGAAATATGAAGCGGGGATAAGGACGAAAAGAAGAAATTCGAATACTTCGAGGGTTGAAACGCCCCTTTGGAAATATTATTTTAACAATTTCTGCTCCGAATGATATGATAAAATTACTCACTTTACCATCATTTACTAGATCTTTAATCATATATTATTAGTTGTGTTTGATGTTTGTCAAGTTGAAGGTTTAAGTAAGTATCAGACACGATAATTTAATTTGAAGAATTTTTTTTTTCAATCAATTCGATACTGAAGCTTTCTGTTTCATCTATGGGATCATTGCCTTTCATGAAGGTCCTGTAGGGATCTTCGAACATCTGAACACTTTAGGTGGAACTGTTTGTTTGTGTTCTTCTCTTATTATCATCCAGGAGAACATAATGATATCCTCGCTCTGAAATTTTATCCAGAAGTTCCCGCGTCCATCTCCCTGATTCAATCCGACGATTGAATATGAAAATATCGGGGGAAAATCGGGAAACACCCTGGCGTGTATCCCTCCCGATATTCCCGGAGGACGCGGTCTGAAATCTATATTCGATATAGTATGAAATACAACGAATTTACATTCAACAGGCTCCTCGCGCAGGGTTCCCTCGGGAGTTTATTCGGGTGATACATGGCGATGTAATTATATCTGAGAACCGGAGAAAATATGTTTTCCTGGATGACAGTCCGCCTTTGCGGATTCGTACCATTTTTTCGTCAGCCCGATGCGGAATGTGACGCCGGCATAACATGAAATTAGGGATTCGCTCTTCTTCACGTTCCATATCTTCCTGTTGATGGTTGGAAATTGCTACGGAAACTGGGGTTCGACGTCACGCATTGAGGCATCCGCGTCGAAAAATTGACAAGAAACAAGAAACACAAAACTGCTCCTGTTGAATAAATAGGAAATAATAATTTTTAATACTTTTTTCTATGATTATCCTTGAACCCATTTCTTTCCTTCCCTCTTTTTGTTAGGGTGTGCTTCTTCCTTTTTTTTTCTGATGTCTATATTGTTAATTCTTAATTTTCAGTAAATACTTAATTTTTGATTTTTTTTTGGCCTCAACAGAATCCAGAACCTTCTCTGGAAATCTTGATACAAGGCCCATTAGTTACATCAATCATTTGAATTTATTAGTAATTATTTCTTTGTACACATTTGATGGTGACTAATAAACGTCTTATTATTATTATTATTATTATTCAATGCAAGATTCAAATAATAAAATTATAAAAAGCACTGCCACGAAGTCAGGACCTTTTGAGTGCTCGTTCATCCACCTTGTAGGTATCTCGCATTTTACAGTTTCAGAAACAAATCAAAGAAATTTTTGACAGCTATCAGAAAAATTTTCAGACTAGGGCGAAATTCCAGACTTCACGTCAGTGCTTTAGGTGATTTTTTCTTTTCGATAATTCGCTAGAATTCTCAACGGTATCTATAGTCTTGGTAATGCGATCTGGACAAAATTTCACACGTAGTTTGAATACATTATTCTTCATCTATGTGCGAACTTTCATTCTAATCCAATCAGTAGTTTCGAAATTATCAGGAAAAAAATATATGGACGGCCATATTTACGGAACCCCTAGTCTAATTTTGCTCATTGATGAACGTGACCCTGAAATTCGCGATCCAAACCCACCCTGAAAATTTCAAGTTCCTAGGCCTTTCCGTTCAAAAGTTATAATTTTCTATGGTTTCTATGGTTCTGGTCATGCGATCTGGACAAAATATTGCTTTAATATGACATTCTCGATTAAAATATGAAATTTTATCTCGATCGAATCCGTAGTTTCGAAATTATCGAGAAAACTACGTTTCAAACGACCATATTTACGGAACTCTTAGTCAAATTTTGCTCGAAGATGATCATGACCACGACGTCTGAGATCCACACCTATCTTGAAAATTTCAATTCCCTAGGCCTTTCCGTTCGAAAGTTATAATTTTCTATTCTTGAACACGTCACGTCATTCTCCATTTGAGTGCAAAATTTCATCTCGATCGAATCTGTAGTTTCGAAGAAATCAGAAAAACAAAATTTCGAACGGCCATATTCACGGAACCCCTGGTGAAATTCTACCAATTAACTAACTCAACTGAGGCATTTGGAAACTAAACTCACACTGAAAATTTCAAGTATCTAGGTTGTTCTGTTCGAGAGTTATCGTGCTTACGGACGGACGGCCGGACGGACAGACTTGAATTTTCTGAAGGATTCGTCATCAGTGAGCAGAACCTTGTCTGTTGAGACCATTTTCGGCTCAAAATTCGAAAAATACAGACATCGTGACGAAATTATATAGCTCTCGTGTGAGTAGGACGAAAGCTCAATAATGGAGCTCACGGAAACAATAAACGCTGCAAATTTTAGCAAAGGGTTCATTATTTTCATTACTCTCTGAAATTCATATCAAGACTGAAGCTTTCTGTTCGATCTATAGAAGATGATTGCCTTTCACCAAGGTCCTGTAGTGGTCTTCTGTCGAAAATGATCACTTGGATGGCCGATCTGGTTGAAAAACCCTCTCGGTCGAAGAGTGACAAGTTTTCTGTTTTAAAAGCAAATATTTCCACCATAAGAATTAGAAGAATTTTTTTTGAAAACTTCGGTATCTCATGAACTATTCGCTGTACTTGTTGTTCCACATAGAAAAATAATTGTGTTTTTCTGATCAGGTGTCCAGAAATTCGATAATAATTGTGTGATTCCATCTCTTGAAGTTTATAAAAATAAAATGACATTATTTTCACACTAACGCTGGTTCGGTTCACCAGGTCCTGATTTCGCGTCAATGCTTTTCAACTTTTTATATTTATGGATTTGTTTATCCTTCTAATTTTGCTATTTCCTTTTAGGAAGTTTTCCATTTTGTCGATGTTATTTTGCATTTTCCGTTTGTGTATTTAATCAATTTCGCCTTTCATTTTGAAATATACAGGGTGTTTTCAAAGGTGAGGCTTTTTTCGACAGGCAATAGAACTCGTCAAAATATCGATCCGACTGGTCTCCCTAAACGTGGGAAAAACAAATATGCTAACCATTTCCCTGAAAAAACGTCAGGAAAAAAAAGTGTGGAATTTCTCGGGATATATATGTTGATGATATCTCGAAATGTAAAAAACCTATCAGAGAATTTACTTCAATATTACCTACTACGTAGACTTCTACAGCCAAGAAAACTAATTTTGGAGATCTTTCCATACAGCATAGATGAATTCTATTCCAGGGTACATATTTTGGGTTGAAAATAGGAGTAGAATTGGTTTCATTATGTCATTTCATTATTATATATTTTTTTTGTATTGACAATGCTCTACATTTAAATGTGTGAATTGAAATAGAGCATTAATAATAATAATAAATAATAATAATAAGTCAATATACCAAAGATCGTTTACATAAAATATTCACCAGAGCCGAGTATTTGGAGTTCAAAGTTACCCGCGAATCTGAGAAATTCCCAGCCTGGATCTGATTTAGATTCGTATTGGGATCTTAATGTGTGTCATGTGTGTTTATCATCGCGGTCTGAGAGGTCAGTATAACAAACCATATATGATGCGTATGATTTTTGTAAGTTTTCCGATCTCAACCCCTGTGGTTTCTTCATTTGGTGAGTAACGGTGAGGTGAATAGTGTTGAAGAACTAAAACAAAGCATTGAAAATGCTTGTGAAATTATTCGTGAGCAAACTGATGTGATAGTTGCTGCATGTAACCATTCGTTATTACGCTGGGAAATCTTTGTGCACATCAAACGAATGGTGACCATTTCGAACAATTATTGTAAACAATTTGGATCAATTTTATCGTTGAGTTTGTGAACTTCCTAATTTTTCTTTAGGTCCTTTTCAATCAGTAATTTTTCCTCTCCTCAGTTCGAACTTTGAGAAATATATCGTTCAGGAAATCTCCTAATGAAAGTTGAAAGAGAATATACAAATTGGCGATAAATTCTAGTGCCGAGAAAAAATCGCGAAGGAAGTAGAGCACTTTATTTACATTATGAGGGAATGCATATGGCTTAATGATTCATCACAGGATAACACGATAACGAGTCGTATTGAGATATTGATGCCCAACATTTTTTGCACTTTTTTCAAATTGAATATTTTATAGGATCATCTTCCGGCGACGTGATCTCGTTCGATGAGTTCTAGCATCTATCAGGAAAAAAACCCTACCTTAAATACACCCTGTAATCATGAAAAATGATAGAAATCATATTATCTAGTCTAGAATCGATTTATGAATAAGTTAGACTATGTCTTGAATATTAAGAAAAATATTGAATAGGTGTTGATTGGAAAATGAGGGAAATAACAGGCCATCAGGCCATTAGTCTTCACCAACATGACAAAATTTAACATATCATCTACCACACAAAAGGAAACCTGCTAGCGACTAAAATGAAATATATTTCATCCAACCGTAATGAGCAAATATAAGGGTTCACCTCACTCGTAATATTCGCGTAGTTCCTCCTTTCGCCAGCAGGAAAACACAGGAAATACATGATAGGAATAAAACGTTATTTTTAAAATAGTTGACAAATTCAACGTTACACCGACACGACGGCAATTAAAGAACAAATGGTTCGCTTTTTCCTTCGTTCCGCAGTACGGCCCATCTAGCGAAATGTCAGTGTTAAATGCCACTCGACAGAACATGTCCCAGCTTTATCATCGGCAGGAAAAATTAAAAATACAACCTACGTGTATGAACGAACACGTTTTTCTGGCCATATTTCTGTTCTAGCCCAAATCGCGAATTAGCTCCCAGACGTTCAAGATGATTGAAGACTTGTTTTGATTCGGGTCCGCTAAGAGATGAAAGCACTGTTCTCTAAAACGCTACGAGTGTTACAGAAAATGTTGACACCTCACCTTGAATCATATTTCAGTCAAATAAAATGAGCCAAGGACATGAAAATGCGGTGAGAACGTTAGTAAAGTGGTTCGAATAAAGAAGTTCAATTGACCAATAATTGTTGACGAATGATATGTTGAAAGGACGCGTTCGTCAATCGAATTGAATGAGATATTTTCGATAAAACTTCCATTCAACAATTATTGATAATTCAAAATCAATCGATTCAATTCGGGTTGTGAACTCGAAAAAAAAATCCAGAGCCAACCGCTCAATCTCAGTCTTACCCATTCCCTTCTTCGTCGTATCTACGATTCCTCCTAAATATCGTCATATCAATATAATGGTCGAGAAATAAAAGAATTTTTTCCGTTGTCCTATATTTACTATCATCCCTAACTGGGCCTCCCAATTTGGTCGTGAGAGATCGATACGAAAATGTGGTCGTGGAGATTTCGGTATTGTACTAAACCTTTTCCCATGCGACCCTTCTATTATACCTGGGAGACATTTAGTGATGTCGGATCCTTATGAATGAATTATAAAGCCATTCAGCCAAACAAATCGATTGCTGCGAATCCGCTTACAATGCTCCCGAGAATAACCCTCCGAAGAGATGAATTTTGGGGGTAAACGATTCTCTTGTAGTTAATTTATGCAAGGAGTTATCCGGACTACTGGAGGCTCAACGGGTCCAAAAATTATTCATTAGAAGCCTTCGTATCAAGAACTATTGATGTTAAGCAGAACTGTCTAAGTAACTAACATCGAAATGAAATAAGTCACTCGAAGTATTCATTATACTTCTTGTGAAATCGAAAAAAGTCTGACCTCCATCGCGGCTCTGTCGGCCACGACCATTTCCACGAACAATCCACTTCTTATTCATTGTTTGTAATCGCCCATGCGTTTTTAACTTTTCACTTCCCTGCTTAAAGTCTTCTTCCGCAATTACCAACATGCAAACGGTCGGCATCAACGTCAATGCCGATCCGCGTTTTATTTAACAGTTTTTATCGTCGAGATCTCCGTGGTCGTTGCTGCCTCGCTGACAGCTCTTTTTGTATCCGTCGCTGCAATCCGTGACGGACAAAACGGTGGTCTAGGATCACGTTCGTTCCGATGAGTTTCCAAAGGTCCAAGGGCATGGAAACATCAAACGGGGCAGGCACTCGCCGAAGAGTTAAAAGCTTCCACGAGCAGGGGTACCAACTTGCACGAAGTATCGCGTTCGGGAAAGACATCGTGGCATCTTTCGTGAGATGGAAAATTATCGAGTAGGTCGAACCTGCTAATGGCAGGAAACGAATTTGCGAGTTTATTCGCCCACGCTCGAAGAGCTCGGTATGGGATGTTTCGTTCTTTCGCTTTTCTGCACAGAGTTTTCCACCCATAATTTGTTATCGATGCACTACTCACTCTGCGCTAATCGATGCGGAACCCCACCAGGGGTTCCGTAAATATGGCCGTTCAAAGTTTTGTTCCCCAGATTACTTGAAAACAACAGATTTGATCGAGATGAAATTTTGCACTCAAATGGAGAATGATATATTCAAGCTACATTTCTCCAGATCGGAAAGGCCTAGGGACTTGAAATTTTCAGGATAGGTGTGGATCTGAAATGTCGCGTTCACGTTCATAAATGAGCAGAATTATACTAGGAGTTCCGTAAATACGGTTGTTTGAAATTTTGTTTTCTCGATAATTTCGAAACTACGGATTCGATCGAAATGAAATTTTGTATTTTAATCGAGAATGATATATTAAAGCAATATTTTGTCCAGATCGCATGACCAGAACCATAGAAACCATAGAAAATTGTAACTTTTGAACGGAAAGGCCTAGGAACTTGAAATTTTCCGGGTGGGTTTGGATCGCGAATATCGCGGTCACGTTCATCAATGAGCAAAGTTAGACTAGGGGTTCCGTAAATATGGCCGTTCAAAATATTATTTTCCCGATAGTTTCGAAACAACTGATTGGATTGGAATGAAATTTTGCACCTAGCTGAGGAATAATGTATTCAAATCACGTGCGAAATTTTGTCCAGATCGCATCACCAAGACTATAGATAACGTAGAAAATTCTAGCGAATCATCGAAAAAAAATTGATCAGCTGAAGCACTGACATGAAGTATGGAGTTTCGCCTAAGTTTCAGAATTTTTTTGACAGCAGTCGAAAATTCCTTCAATTGATTTCTAAAACTGGAAAATGCGAATCTACCTACAAGGTGGATGAACGAAGCTCAAAAGCTCCTGACTTCACGGCAGTGCTTTTCGTAATTTTTTTTTCTCATAGTATCTACACTTCACAAGATATTCAACACGAAAGTTTGGTATGATTTGTCAAAATCATCAATGAATTAATTCAGCACAGCTTACTAACTGAATTTTTATGACTATTTCACTCATTTAATTTTTAGTGAGGAAGTTTCCATAGCAACTCTCGTTTCAAAGCGATAAAACATGCAAGCCGGCAAAACTTAGCAAATTAGTTTTCTAGCGATTATTTCCTTCCTATTCATTTTGACCAATCGCGATCAAGAATTGGTATGTCAAATATAAATTTTAAGTGGAAAAATTACTTAACAACTGTCAACTTAGCTGTCAGCAGTTTTTCCGAAAAAAAAATTGGAAAAATTTCATGCAAGTTTGACAAGTTGCTTTGTAAAAACAAACTTGATGCTTTCTATGCTGTGTTGCTATGTACCGTTACCAACAACAAAGATCACAAACAACGCTTACGAATTTATTAATTTTTCAACTGAAACTCAAAATGAATCGGCTTGGAAATGTTTCCGAAAGTAAAATTAATGCGGCTGTTGAAAATAGTGTTCCACTAAATACTCAGAAAATTCACACATAGAATGTTCATTTAACTCAGGAAATAATCTTACCAAATATCCCTCGGGCATCTAATTTTTCCGGAAAAATTAAATGCACTAGGGATATTACCCCCGATAAAATTTTGACATTTCACAAATTCATAGAAAGCTTGGGAAATGAATATCATAGAGAAAACAAATAACGTTTACTTATTTGTCAAATAGCCCAATACGTGTCAAAAAGTAGATTGAAGAATTTCAAAAATGAGCTTTCAAGATAGATTTGGAAATATTTTGTCGAAAGAAATACATAGTGAAATTGCCAAACTGGTGCCTCTCAATACAAGAAAAAAAAATATTGATATCTAATTATTATTATTATTTAATAACATTTTACAAAATGGTTCACTTTATAGGTTTTAACGCTCTCAAGCTTCGAGGTTCAGAATCTCAGCAAAAGCCAAGAAATATTATCAAGAAAGGACCAAAGTCAGGACCGCATTTCAAAAAAATTACATAAAATATGAATTCGTTCGATCGCAACTCGCTGGTAACAAGTGTGTCATTCAAAGTGGAAATTGAATTCCTTAGATAGAATTATGTATTTTTTCATGGCAATAACAAAATTTCTCTAATGGATGTAAGAAATGTAGATTTTGAGGCTTGAAAGATAAACCACGATATTCTGAGTACTGCCCTGAAAATATTGATATTTCGTGGGCTACTCGAAAGGACTTTCTGAAATGAACAAATCCATGAAATTTGATAAATATCGGACCTCAGATTCCAGAGTTAAGGCTGTATCTCCTAAACTAATAGCCTTAGGATACAAAACAAGCCACTTTTCTGAAAGACCTGAATGATCTGCATTCACCACTAGGCTATGGACAACCACTCATGAAAAACCCTGAATATTGATTTCAATATTCAGTCATTATCTCAATGTTCGAGCGCTCGTACTACTTACACGAGGGCTATATCATTTCGTCACGATGTCTGTATTTTTCAAATTTTTAGCCGAGAATGGTCTCAATCGACTATGTTCGACTCACTGATGACGAATCCGTCGGAAAATTCGAGTCTGCCCGTCCGTCCGTCCGTAAGCAAGATAACTCTCGAACGGAACAACCTAGAGACTTGAAATTTTCAGTGTGGGTTCAGTTCCCGAATGCCTCGGTTAAGTTCGTTAATGGTCCAAATTCCACCAGGGGTTCCGTAAATATGGCCGTTCCAAGTTTTGTTCCCCTGATTACTTGAAAACTACAGATTAGATGAAATTTTGCACTCAAATGGAGAATGGGGTGTTCAAGCTACATGTGAAATTTTGTCCAGATCGCATGACCAGAACCATAGAAACCATAGAAAATTGTAACTTTCGAACGGAAACGCCTAGAGACTTGAAATTTTCAGGATAGGTGTGGATCTGTAATGTCGCATTCACGTTTAACAATGAGCAGAATTATACTAGGGGTTCCGTAAATACGGTCGTTTGAAATTTTGTTTTCTCGATAATTTCGAAACTACGGATTCGATCGAGATGATATTTTGTATTTCAATCGAGAATGATATATTAAAGCAATATTTTGTCCACATCGCATGACCAGAACCATAGAAACCATAGAAAATTGTAACTTTCGAACGGGAAGGCCTAGGAACTTGAAATTTTCAGGGTGGGTTCGGATCGCGAATATCGCGGTCACGTTCATCAATGAGCAAAATTAGACTAGGGGTTCCGTAAATATGGCCGTTCAAAATATTTTTTTCCTGATAGTTTCGAAACTACTGATCGGATTGGAATGAAATTTTGCACCTAGCTGAGGAATAATTTTTTCAAACTACGTGCGAAATTTTGTCCAGATCGCACCACCAAGACTATAGATACCGTAGAAAATTCTAGCGAATTATCGAAATAAAATTGATCAGCTGAAGCACTGACATGAAGTCTGGAATTTCGCCTAAGTTTACGATTTTTTTTGACAGCTGTCGAAAATTCCTTCAATTGATTTCCAAAACTGGAAAATGCGAATCCACCTACAAGGTGCATGTACGAGCGCTCAAAAGCTACTGCCTTCACGGCAGTGCTTTTAGTAATTTTTTGGAGAAATTTTTTTTCTATAATTCTTGATAGAATATCAATTAATTCTGTAGTGTTCTTTCCATATCTGAGAATTCATTATATTTTGTTACTAAGGCTTATTAAGAATCTAGTTTTGATTTGTTGACAATGTTTTAATTCACTGCTCATTTTATATTTGCCATAGTTTATTTCAATATTTTTTAGACCAATCCCAATTTTTCAGACATTCACAACATACATGGCCTAACCGGACCCGAACAAATATTGTTCGGTTATACTCACAAAATTGTTATACTCGACTAGATATTCACATTTACGGAAATATTCCTTTTATGATAAAAATACCTGATCACCGCTATACATACCGTTTTTCCCGTCCATAGGACTCAAGTGACTTAAATCGGCATGTTAGATTGCAAGTACACATTGTTCTCAGAACGGTATTTTCTTGTTGTTGTAACAATAGTTGCGTTTAAACATTCGTTTTTTTTTCAGTTCGGAAAGGGGTCCGAACTCTGTAGTTCATAAATATTTTTTCGAAAATAACCAAATTTTTTTTATGTTTCAAAACATTCCACGAAATCTAGAGATGAATCAAGGTGATGTGAAAATAATGAACCTTTGTGTGAAATTTGCACCCTTCTTGTATTGGAAACATAATTATCGACGACTAAAATAAATACTCAGCCACCTCATGCATAAACACAAATGTATATATTCTCGAAGTGAACAATCCAAGACGACGCCGATACAAAGCACTCGCCACCTGGGTCAAATTATAATAATAGTGAATGAACTGTTACGCAGTCAAGGTCACGCGGGGGCGTGACTGTTTATCGAATTCAAGGCTCGTTTTTAATTAATTTACTACGTTATGCATTTCTGAAACAGATGTTGTTGAATCTGCCATTGTGTTTCCTTTGCCAAGCCCGTTTTTATTGTGTGGCGTAGAAGGAAGTTCGGCCATTTGGCTCGTGTGCACTTCCTGTCAAACGCGAATAATTCCGGAGGCCAGAATTTTTTTTATTTACCGAAACACGTCTTGCGGTCGTCATCAATGAAAGGAGAGATCTTTATCAGCGCGAATTTGGCGTTCGTTACATTTTAATCCACCTGGCTGAACCGAATTTCGTCTACGCTGTCCGAGCTAAAGGAAGTTCACCCTCCAGCGGTTCCGTAGTGAATAGAACGACTGTAGGCAGGGGATTTCCACTCGAACTGAAATGAAAATTGCCGTCTACAAGAATTCGAATTAACATCGGTTCGAGATCTGTCCACGAATGATGAAGAGAATATTCCTGATGGAATAGAAGCAATCAACGAGAGTGAAGTAGAACGTTTTCTGACCAGCAATGAGATGTTTCGGCTCAAACGCATTGAAATAGTATATAAAAGTATAAGTGGATAAAGAGGTCTTTAAAACACGCGCGATTTTTCGAGCACGACGGCGAAGCCGGAGTGCTCGAAATAGAGCAAGTGTTTTAAAGACCAGTTATCCACGAATACTTTACGCTATTTTTTTTTATTGGAGCGCTTTGAAATCATGAATATTGGTATCGTTACTATATAAAATGGAAATATGAATGTAAAATGGTTGGATTCTTGATCAGTATACCTTTCGTTGTCATGGTAATGAGAAAAACAGAACCTAATTTGCGATTATGAATTGTTGTCACCGCAGTGCTTGAAAATGAATTCTTATTTATAGATTGTTTGAAAAGTGAAGCAGAATCGTGGTTGATACCGCATTTATTTGCATTTGCATTTAGTAATATTTTATTTGGCGTAACAAGGTACTCCTGTCAGATCTATAATCGGAAAATTTGTCATTTAGACTTGAAGTTTCTCGAGTCGTTGCTGTTGCCATAGTGACTTTAAAAAACGCGCGTGTTTGAAAGTTTGATTTAAACACGCTGAGGCGTTCTTGAAAGAGGTGAAATAGGGCATCAATAAAAAAAAATTGAAAAGCATTGACGTTAAGTCGGGATCTTATGCCCGATTGTTTTTGTGTTAACCGGCCTTCAGTGTTCATTGTCAGTATCACAGTATGATTTTATCGCTATGAACTTCAAAATATTGTGATATAGTATATTATTTAACGAGCGGTAATGTACGTTATAACTCACGCAGATGAAGCAGCAAGATTCGAAGGCGGGTGTAATTCATCAAGTGATTTATGACCAATACCGCAAGTTGAATACTATACTTTATCTATGATTATAACAATAAATACTAAGATACAAGTACAGAGAAAGAACTTTATTCATAGTTACCTATAACAATGCATTATTTATGTTGATTGTGCTTCTTAGCATGGAGTAGGAAGTCCATAGAGGCGATGCTTTATATTTAGTGCTAAGTTCACTAAAATATGCCAGAAGAACATTCTCTGTAAACGATGACTTAATATTCTTACTGCTGAACCAATCTTGAAAATTGTTGTATACACATTTATATTTGTTTTGGGATTTTTCGGCAATAAATTCTGTATGGTAACATTGGCTGATTGTCTTATTTCTGAAGTTGTACATAATAATTCATCTCCATCATCTGAATTCTTCTTTTTCAGCAAAACATTCACAAGAATAATTAGGTATCAACTTCAATTCAAGTGAGCTCCCCTCAATACCAATAATGGACTGTTCCCTTTCGGCCAATCGGCTTGTTCAGAGGCACGGAGACAGGGAGTTATAGTAGTGAGTTATTATAACTCACGGTATTTGTTTACAGATACTATTGATTGCTCAAAAGTAGTTGAATAATGAATATATAACTGAATAGAATTGGATTTATTTCAACCTAGAAATGAGCGCTTCATTAGAAGTACTACACTAATAGTATATAATATCCTCTGAGTTGCCATTATTGCGCGCGGCAGAACTACGAACACTGTTCGAGCTAAGGGTGGGAACATCTACCGATTCTGCTTGAATCGCCTTCCAATTTACTCTCGAATATCGTCTTTCGATTCGGCAGTGATTAATGTGAACGCTTTTGTCGAGATTGGGAGGTTTATTAGATCTTTTGGCCAAGGAAACTGTTATCGCAATATCAACCGTCCCCAATGAATTCGATAGATTTAGGTGAATTTCTCGAGCTCATTAAAATTAAGAGTGTTGAAGCTTTATAAATGGACCTACGATAAGATCGTTCTTCCGCGATTTTGATAAAGACGCGACCGTTCCAAAAAGTTGAATCGGTTTACAGTCTACCCATCCTTAGCTTGAACAGTGTTGCAATGGATACACAGCTTAACGCTATTTCCAGAGTGAAACTATTGCAAGGTATTTTTGTAGAAAACGAAAGTTATCTCTACCCTCTACCCTATTAAGTTCGGTTTTATATTTGGTCACCCCGAACGGTAGCTTCTGTTGGTACAATGAATGTTTTCCATTGTTCATTCTACTACAATTACACAATATCCTCCATTTTTAATTTGTTAAGTATATTTCCGTCCAGATCTCAGACAACTGTTGGAAACATTGAATTTCCCGAATGAAATATGTATTCTCGTGGATCTCCTCACGATACCTGCTTAATAAAGTAGTTGGTGGTAGAAGTTAGTGTGTAATTTTCGTTCGAGGAAGGACACGATAACTTCGGATATCGCTTTACTTTATTGGAGGTCTAAATATATATTGGAGAAATATCATGAATTCTTCATCATTATTGATTTGACACGCAGAGTTTTTTCTTCTTAGGTATATCTAAGATGTATGTATTCATTCCCCATTACTATTGCTTATTGTAAGAAGGAAAGAAAATAGATTCTTTTGTTCATTTTTCCACGGTTTTTTTGTGTTTATAGGGATGTTGGGATTCGCGAGAAAGGAAGTGGGGTTACTCATTGTTTTCCTCATAAGATTAATTCTTTGCGATTTCATAATCTATGAATGTGATAATACAAAAACATAATAATAACAGAACTGTGTGAACAACTTCAGATCAGTAGAAATCAAAGAGGACCGTGCGTATTGAATGAATTGTTATTTAAACGCAACTATTGTTATCACAGCCAAAAAAAGACCGTATTGAGAACACTCTGTACTTCCAATCTAACATGCCGGTTTAAGTGACTTGAGCTCCATGAACAGGAAAAACGGTAAATATAGCAGTGATCAGGTACTTTTATTCTGAAAAATATTTCCGTTAATGTTACAGGAATTTCTAGTGAAATTTAATAATTTTGTGAGTATAACCCAACAATATTTGTACGACTAACAGTATGGACACATTAAATTCAACAGAAATGTTTGGGTAATTCTCACAGAAATTCAGATTATTTTACCGGAATAAATCTTGTTCAGCTAACACTATTTTAATCCATGTTGTACCATATGGTTGAAGTTGTTTGGAATAAAAAAATTGGTTTCCGACGAAGAAACGAACATGATGAAATAGCGATACGATAATTTTGAAATTGAATATTTTCGATCTACGATTGATACTAACTCTTGAATAACTTTTCCTAAGAAATACAGAAAAAACGAAAAGAGGGTTAGTATATGATTTTGAAACATAGTATAGGAAGGAACAGGGGAATAGAGGTTGAAGTCAGGTTAGATCAGATCATAGGAAGGAAGAAAGATTAGATCTGTAGCGATCTGCACCGACGGCCCAACATTTACCGTACCGCTCAACAGAGGGCGCCACCGAATAGACAAAACCCAAAAGATACTACCCAATGATTGAAAAGCGACAGAAAAGGTGTGAGCATTTGAAGACAGTAATTCTGTAACCAAATTCGCTAATTTGAGTCCGGAATCAGGGGAAAACTTTCCTTATATTCATTATGGAGTCTATCAATACTAGTTTTCAACGAATGTCTCTCTAATTCGTTTTAATAATGTAAAGATACCCTATAATGAATATAATATAATATAAATTCTCCCCATTCCAGACACCTTTTCGCGAAGTCACTGTTTATCTTTAGATAAATGCATTACTACACAAAATTCCTGTAAAATCTCAGGTTATAAGCTTCGAATACAACTAACTAGTACTGTAATTTATGAACGATAGTTCTTCAATCCAACGGGGAATTTCTGTTAAATAGATTCAGTTATAAGTAAAGTAATTCCTGTTTGAATTCAGTATTCATTCCTCCAAATTCTTGTACAAACTGAAGTTTGAAGCTTGGAATACAACTATCTAGTTTGTTTATTGAACAGGAGATTCCTGTGAATAGTCACGCATATTCCGGTTTTTGTCATAGTATTATTTTCCTCTTGAAATGACGAACTGCTGTTTGGTTGTACAACTGATGTAAAACTTGTTATTTCTAGAGGAATTGTGACGTAAAATTATCAAATATTTCTGCTGTCGCTTATATAGAGGGAATTTTCAGTAGAAGTAACCGAATTCCTGTTGTATATGCTGGAAAATTCCTCCCAGTATATTTCCAACAGAAAAATACAGGACTTTTTGGAAGCTTCGACGTAAGTCTTCTCCAGTGGCCTCCTCGATCCGCAGAGCTTTCCCCAATAGATCATTCATGTGATATAATTAGGAGAATTTTGCAGAGTTTACTGCGCCACGACCTACATAACTATCTCGTAAAGTCGTGAATACTGCTGCAATATTTTTTTCGAGAACAGCACAAGGTATCGAATCACCTTATATGGAGCCAGTGTTGATTCATCGTCTCCTTTATTTTCCGCTGAACTTTCTGTTAAACTTTTACCGCATTCGCCCCTCTCGAAGCCGTCAAGTCTATGGTTTTTCGAAATATCCCCATGTCAGGTGCTCAACTCCACAGGAAATACGTTTCTGCCAGCGCTCGTAACTTGCTATCTGCGGATATATGGCACGAATACGCTCGCCAACTCGAGTATTTCGAACTAGTTATCGAACACTCATGAGGAGACGCCAGAACGCAAGTACGACAGTTCGAAGAGGCGGAATTATTGGTTTCATGTCGAGGACTTAGGTAATACTTATTCAACGTAGCGGAATTCCTGGGATGAATCGATATCTGACCCATGTTTGACACTGGAGGGAAGTGTAGAGTGTACGTCAGGTAAAGCGGCGTCCAGAGTGTGGTGTAATCCGATGGAGAAGAATAGGAGATCTCTATTCGACATAAGGCCAAAACGAGATCGATCATTTATTGTGACTAAAGCTAAAATTCAATTGGCTTCATCCACAGATAACTTCATAAAAAACTAATCTTGAGGAAAGGATTCGAACGAACGAAAGATCCGACACTGCTCATTTTATCCATTCCGATCTCCGTCGATCCGAAATTCTAAACATACCGCCCACCGACACTTTGTAGTTACGATGTAACTAGCGATGATAGCTTCGCAGTACTGTTTCAACTCCTAAATTTTTACTACCGACAGCTTGGGAACCATCGTAAAATCCCTTTTACGCGAGAGATCTCGAGCACCAGCGCGGAATGTTTGATGATATAATGACTTCTGATGCATTATTCACCCGTTCTCCTCAACTTAATGAGGGCCACTCCACTACAACCTTTTTCCTACCTTCTGGCACGATACGGAAACACTTTGAATATTTGTTATGCATGCTGAATTAGAAGCCAGTTCATATTTTCAGCATTCATTTAGAACCAAGTGAACCTCCTCAGGTGGGACTCGAACCCACGACCCCCGTATTGCCGGTTCGGTGTTCTCACCTCAGAACTACCGAGGATGTCCGCACATCGGGGAACACCATCTTCCAGAATTCAGTGTTAGTAGGATTGGAAAAGTTTAGGGTGGAGGAAACTCATAACAGTCAGTGATCATCACGATCCCATTTTACCTTGAATTCTGCCGAAGTCGATAAACATCGACGACCCTTAATAACAAATAAGTAGTTCTTGCTTGTTACGTATAGAACCTGTCGACACTGACATCTTAATACAAAGTCACGAACAGCCACGAAATTAGGAAAATTAACAAACACATAGCCCAGAGGCCGGAAGGGATCGATTACTAATTATCATCATCATAAATTATTTAATGGATCTTTGAACTTCACCAACAAGTTTATGCGTTCATTTCGAAGACCATTAATTACATTGGAGAAACTGAACCATCGAACACACTCCACTCAGTACATGGCATGGAACTTCGGCAAGTTGCGCCATCTAAATTCCTCCGTAAGAGGGTGGGAGTTTTTTCTAGGGGCTAAAATGAACAACTCGATTAGCACCACAGAAGACCTTCAAAGTCGAAGAAGGAATATTAATAGTCTTGCATTGAGATTCCATTCGACATATCAAATGGAAAATGTTAATTTATTTGAATTAAATATTTATTTTTAACTACTTTTGAGCCATTAAAAGAATCTGAAGTCAAACAACGTGAGTTATAATAACTCACTACTATAACTCCCTGTCTCTGTGCTTCTGAACAAGCCGATTGGCAGAAATAAAACAGTCCAATATTGGTATTGAGGGGAGGTCACGAGAAAAATATATAAACGTGTATACAACAATTTTCAAGATTGGCGTAGCAGTAAGAATATTAAGTCACCGTTCACAAAGAATGTTCTTTTGGCATATTTTAGTGAAGTTAGCACTAAATATGAAGCATCGCCCCTGTGGACTTTCTACACCCTGCTAAGAAGCACAATCAACATAAATAATGCATTGTTATAGGTAACTATTAAGATTTGTAAATAAAGTTCTTTCTCTGCACTCATATCTTAGTATTTATTGTTATAGTCGTGGTATAGTATAGTATTCATTTTGCGGTAATGGTCATAACTCACTTGATGAATTACAGCACTCGCCTTCGGCTCGCGCTGCAAACTTCTTCTGCGTGAACTATTATTATTGCATAAAGTATCAACTTGATGTTTTAATGTTCTGACAGTACAAATTAGGTGGATCAAAATGTATAGTTGACCAATATCTCATTATATGGATTCAAATCGAGAATTCAACACAAAAGTTCAAAAATAAAGTGGTTCATTAATGTAGAATTTCGGAACTTCCAAGGAAGAAAAGATTGAAAATAAAATGTGCTACCAGGAAAACGGAAAACAAGAAAAGGGAGTCGAACAAAAAATTGAAGGGAAAATAATTTATAATTTTTGGAAAACTGAAAGAAAATTAAGATTTGAGAACAGTGCAGTTCAAGCCTATAGTTTTTGGAGAATTGCAACGAATTTGAAATTTGAGGAGAGTCTGGAATAGAAAGAATCAAGTGAAAACACGAAAGAAGCAAGTATTGTAAGAAAGGAGTAAGAAAGTAGTTACATGTCAGAAGTAAGAAGAGTAGATGATGTAAAAATGTCAATTTTTTCTATATTCTGGTCAGAAGTGAAAGGGACAATCGAGTAGTTCATATTAATTCCTTCTTTTAGTTTTGCCACAACACTATTGATAATTCGCAGACGTTTATGCAGACTAGTATTATAGTAAGGGTTCTGGTGTTTCTTCTCCTCTCATTCCTGAGATATTATTACGCATTGATTGCAAGGTTTCTCCATGGGAACTCAAGCACCATTCATTATATACAGCTGGATTCGCTTCTCCTTGCATCGAGCATTCAATTAAAACGAGGTCAAGTCAGTAGGTTATGAACTTGGGAGTATGACTTAATTTTTATCATATAAATATTCCATTGTATTGTAACTATGATTTCTGATACAAAACATAAACAAATGCCGATGGCGTGTATATGAATTTTATGAGAAAATTTCTTATTAATTTATACCTGAATCGTTCGACCTATCTTCAAAAGTTCAAAAGTTCAATTTTTCTTGTAGGACATATTTTGAAGAAAATTGCAGCGCTCTTCTATTGACTGGTTGGTTGATTGAAGCAGTAGATGGCATTAATGTTTCTTTTTCAAAGTTATAGTATATTATTTAACGAGCGGTAATATAGGTCATAACTCACGCAGATGAAGTTTGTAATCTGTGTCAGTAATTCATCAAGTGAATTATGACCATTACCGCAAGTTGAATACTAAACTTTATCTACGACTATAACAAGATACAGAGAAAGTACTTTATTTACAAATCTTGATAGTTACCTATAACAATGCATTATTCATGTTGATTGTGCTTCTTAGCATGGAGTAGAAAGTCCATAGGGGCGATGCTTTGTATTCAGTTCTAAGTTCACTAAAATATGCCAAAAGAATATTCTCTGTAAACGATGACTTAATTTTCTTACTGCTACACCAATCTTGAAAATTGTTGTATACACCTTTATATTTATTCTGTGATTTTTCGGGCAATAAATTCTATATGTTAACATTGGCTGATTGTCTTATTTCTGAAGGTGTACATAATAATTTATCTTCACTAACTGAATTCATCTATTTCAGCAAAACATCCACAATAATATGAACTTAGTTTGAGAAAACGTCGAAATTATTGAAGTGATCTCCCCTCAATACCAATATTGGACTGTTCCCTTTCGGCCAATCGGCTTGTTCAGAAGCACAGACCCAGGGAGTTATAGTAGTGAGTTATTATAACTCACGTTGTTTCTTCACAGATACTATTAATTGCCCAAAAGTAGTTGAATAATGAATATATAATTCAATTGGAGTAGATAAATTCATTTCCATATGGTCATTTTTCCTTATTTTATGTTATTTAGTTCATTTCAATCATTAATTTTGATTCATATTTGTTGACTGTGAATTGTCGATTTATTTAAGTTATCAGAAAAAGAAGAATCTTCAATTCATGAAATTTTATGTAAATGATTCTCTCTCAACCTCGTGCAGTACACATGTAAGATGAATAATATAACCTATTTAGTTGGGTATATATTTGTGAATAAATTGTTTTATTTGACCAAACGTTAATTCGAATTAACCAGTGCAAGATTAATAATAATTCTACAGTCCGAATCGAAACAAATCAATATTTCATTCAGTAGTGTCCTTCCCAATTCGACAATAGCCTTTCTGATATTTTCTTCTTATTCCTCATTTTCCGTCAAAATTCTCAGAATATCAGAACGTGGGTGAACTAATATACATAGCAAAATAAGAATATCATTGCATTACACAAGGTTGTACTTTGACGTTTCATGAAGAATAAATTAAAATAAGGAAGTAAATAATAAACAATGAAATTTCATTTCGAGAATTTGCAGCTGATGAATTGTCCAATTACTATTTCCGGCAAGAAGGTGCCATATCACACTTAATTGTGGGAGCAGTAGTTCAAATACTGACCTCGATTTCTTCCATGTCTTGGGATCTTACATACACCTTGGGGTTTTTTTTGTTTGTTTTTGAACATTTCAAGAAATACCTATTCTTTATTTGGTCAAACTTCAGATTTTATTGGAGCAACATCAAATTATTGCGGTTAGAATTGTCCCATCAATATCGCAGAACTTCATGAAATCGGTGACGCCAAGGGACTTAAAGGAGTCCATACGCTGATTGGACTATTGCACCATTACACTAGTCTTGTCGTTTTTTCATATTTTTTGACTTTGAGAGAACGTCTCTATGTATTTTCTATCTACCCACAGGGTATTGAGTATAGATAATGATAAGTCTCATCCCTTCAACCCGAAGTATATTCATAACAACACTCGACGGTAACGTTCTGATTGCAGTTTTCGACAAGACGATATACTCCTCCCACATCTCATATCTCTCGGATAGATGTGTGAACTGAAATCCAGACTCGCGAGATACCGAATCATAAACGGGACAACGAGGAACCCTCTAGGGGACTGTAGCAGCGATCCTGACGATGGCGGTAAGTATTTAAGTGGCATTTCAGATGTGCAGACTCTGTTGCCGCTCGGGAGAACTATGCAAAGGAGCAGTAATGCATTTTAGATAAGCATCTTGTCACGACAGCGTTCTGTACTTCCAAAATAACAACCATCACGTGAATCCAATGGCTTGGGAGATGCGATTGAAATAATTTTGTGCCATTATGGGACGATGTGGCAGTGGCGCACAGGTCGTGGTGAGGAACAGGAGGAAAATATTATGTTCCGCGACAAAAAAAAAACCAGTACGTGGATGTGGGTGAAAACAATCAAGATCGTTCTATTTTGTTTGAGATCGAAAAAAACGAAGAATTAATGAAGGGTATTACGTGTGATCGAAACAAAAACAATTTAACTAACCTAAAACGTAACAGTATCAATGTAACATAAGTTTGTCCATTACATCAGAGCTCGAGGAAATTTGCCACTGGTAGTCGTATATATGTCTGGTTTGAAACATGAAAATGTAGTTTATGATTGTAAGTGAAGAATTTATTGGAACATCTACTTCGTTGCCCCATTCGTAAGAGTTTATGGTGGGAATCATCAGATATTTTCCCCGGCAAGATTAAAATGCCGAACACAGTTTACAGCGCCAACAAATGAAAGTCGCCATACAAGATAATCCCATTATAGACTATAATATCTAGAACATTATAGTACATACGAGTATACGCTATTATATCAGCTATTAATGCTATTATATACAGGAGTGACAACTAGCTCGTCCGAATAAGGATCTGTTTATACAGCCAGGTGGTAATGTTTTATGGTTTCATTCATCCGATGCATTTTATCAGTTCTCTGCTGCCTTTAACACAATAATAAATGAGACTGAATTTATTCGATTAGAGATTCTAGGTGTTCATTCCGAACTTGTACGGTTAGAATCCTAATCGATATTCTTGCAGTGGCGATGCCTACGAACTACATACAAACGTATTCGTATATCTGTCGCAAATACAAGGTGGTTCAGAAGTTATTCTCAAGAGACGATATAGCATATTCGAAAAAAGCTTTGTTATGAACCTTTCCACTAAAATGCTTTGTTATCAACCTCTTTGGCGGAATTCACCTATTAACAAACTCAACTGGCGCATTCAGACCTTGTGTTTACAGACGGCCGGACATATGTAATTGAATTTGAACTCGAATTCTTCATTTGTAACCACAAAATCGTCTAAGGTTACTGTCATTTGACCCATGCATCACAATAATTCTTTCAATGATTTCTCATAAACGGCATGTTGAATCGATTTCATTTTTTAAATGTACAATCTGGCGTATGCACAAAGGTTTCCTTGAACGTTTTCGAATTGGAATTCAATATTTTTTCGTGTAATCCAATCCATCCAAGGCGGATAATTTGAACTAACTTCAACAATTACTGGCGATTAAAAAGAAAAAAATTGTTCTCATTAGCTATTTATTTATTGATTTGATTTCAATCCATCACTATTCGTATAAATATTCTAATTTTTGAATTGGATTACATGGAAAAATATTGAATTTTTATTAGAAAAATTACGAAAAGCACTGCCGTGAAGGCAGGAGCTTTTGAGCGTACATGCACCTTGTAGGTAGATTCGCATTTTCCAGTTTCAGAAATCAATTGAAGGAATTTTCGACAGCTGTCAAAAAAATTCTGAAACTTCAACTTCAGACTTCATGTCAGTGCTTCAGCTGATCAATTTTTTTTCGATAATTCGCTAGAATTTTCTACGGTATCTATGGTCTTGGTGGTGCGATCTGAACAAAATTTTGCACGTAGTTTGAATACATTATTACTCAGCTAGGTGCAAAATTCATCCTAATCCGCTCAGTATTTTCGGAACTATCAGCAAAAAAATATTTTGAACGGCCATATTTATGGAACCCCTAGTCTAATTTTGCTCATTGATGAACGTGACTGCGATATTCGCGATCCAAACCGATCTGGACAAAATATTGTTTTAGTATATCATTCTCGAATAAAATACAAAATTTCATCTCGATCGAATCCGTAGTTTCGAATTTATCGAGAAACCAAAATTTCAAACAACCGTATTTACGGAACCCCTAGTATAATTCTGCTCATTGATGAACGTGAACGCGACATTTCAGATCCACACCTATCCTGAAAATTCCAAGTCCCTAGGCCTTTCCGTTCAAAAGTTATGATTTTCTATGGTTTCTATGGTTCTGGTCATGTGATCTGGAGAAATGTAGCTTGAATATATCATTCTCCATTAATATACAAAATTTCATCTCGATCGAATCTGTAGTTTTGAAATTATCAAGAAAACTAAACTTCAAACGACCATATTTACGGAACCCCTAGTATAATTTTGCTCATAGATGAACGTGATCACGACATTCGAGATCCCCACCTATCCTGAAAATTTCAAGTCCCTAGGCGTTTCCGTTCAAAAGTTACAATTTTCTATGGTTTCTATGGTTCTGGTCATGCGATCTGGACAAAATTTCACATGTAGCTTGAACACCTCATTCTGCATTTGAGTGCAAAATTTCATCTCAATCAAATCTGTAGTTTTCAAGTAATCAGGGGAACAAAACTTTGATATATTGATATTTACGGAACCCCTGGTGGAATTTGGCCCATTAACGAACTTAACCGAGGCATTCGGGAACTGAACCTATACTGAAAATTTCAAGTCTTAACCATGTTTTACAATCTTTTTCCACACTCAGAAGATTGATCATTTTAAAACATGACATTAACCTAATAGACCAGGCAAAAGAGATTTTTTCGTAACAAAAATCGTCCTAGAAAACCATGAGTAGGGGGGCGTGGGTTGGTCTGTGGATGTTAAGTGATGTTTCCAATCGCAAAAATGATTATTTCTCTCGTAATTTCAAAAAAACACCAAAAAACGGTGTTTTCTAGTTTTTTGCTTGCAAAATCTAAACCAATGGAGCCATGCTGACACTCTCCACAGGAGAATTGTAGATAATGAACAGAGGACGAAAATGAGTGTTGATTCAACCCAATTGGGTCATTATTACCGTAGAAAAGCCGAAAAAACCGTAAAAATCAGCCAAATAATTCAAATCGCAATTACGCGGAAACTATTTATCCGACAACGTCCGTGTTGTGCACACTCAAAGTAACTATTAGCCACTACTTTCATCCGGAAAACCACCGCTACAAGTTCGAAAATGGCCGAGTTATGAATTTTCGAAAAAACGCTGATTTTCCCGGCTTTTCTACTAATAATAATGTCTCGATTGAGTTGCACTAGCACTCATTTTCTTCGTATTTTCTTTCCCTATAATTGTGTCAGCATCGATTTGTTGGTTCAGATTTTACAGGCTAAAAATCACCGTTTCTTTGTTTCTCTTTTAAATTACAAGAAAAGTAATCAATTTTGCGAGTCGAAAACATGCCACCCCACGTTTCCCCACAATCGCGGTTTTCTCCTACGATTTTTGTCACAGAATTACCCTTTATTTGCTCTATTGCCTGGTCTATAAGGAAAATTCAAGATATATTAAATATAGATATTTCTGAGTCAAAAACAATTCATGACGCAGGAACGAATGAAAGCATTATTACAGAAATTGTCAAAAAATTACAAAAAAAAAATTAATTTGTTTCGATATCGTTTGACCCACTAACAAAAATTTGGTGGTGGATTCTGCTTGGAGGTATTTTACCTTATTTAAATTTTTATCCAATTCTACAATTCAAACTTCGAGATGATTCGTTTTCAATTTCGAAATTGTGAGCTACTACGAGGAATTCAACGGTGATGGGATATACTTTAGTATATGACATAACCTGATGAAGCCTCGGTAATGGCGAAACACGTGTAGTTGTTTTGTAAAACACTCAATTGGTGTATATCGTAGGCTGGGTTAACTAGTGAATACTAAACTAATCATTTGAGACAATTCTTGGCTTAAAATTGTAAAATCACAGACATTCGGGCAAAATAATAACTCGGTCTACATTTTAGTTTTGGGGAAACAGGATGGAAGATTCATATAAGATAAAAACTGAGCCTCAGCTTCAAAATTCCATAGGCTATTTGACTTCGTTCGATGAATACTTCAGGACTTCAAAAGATCTGTTCATTCATTTATTTCGGGAAACATTCATTACGCATCCGATATCGCTAATGCGTAGTTCAAATGGATCTTGAATTTATGAGCTCCAGATTGGAATCACTCACATTAAAAATTAACAAATTGTAAAATCCTCCAATAAATTCAAATAACCGCAACTTTGTTTCAAACATGATAATGATGGGAGGTGAATGAAGAACTCCTTCAGAAGAAGAAGAATAAGTAATTGGAATCAACTCGACGTACATAGCAGAACGGAAATGATGAATTTTACTCGTTTTTTATATGTACGTAGTTGAAATCCAACGAATTGTTAGATGTTAAAAAAAATCTGAATCACTCAAAGGTTACTTTCTCCTTCAACACAGGCGTCGAGAACATGCTTTCAGACTCCTTTTTTCCTAAATCCCCATTTAGGGCTGAAAAAATCGACTTGTTCATCAGATCTTTTGTCCGAACCCTTTGAGCGTCATCAAATGGCCCGTAATGGTACAATTGCCACTGAAATTGCAGCGTTCTCTCCTTTCGTTCCGTTTCTAAGCTACCGCCGTTACAGGAGGCGAACTTCAGGAGTCGCGCCGACGGAGCGAATCTCGGCATGTAATGTGACAGCCGGTATTAATAGATTATTTTACATGACTAAAATTAAACAAATGAATGTCGAAACTTATTTACGACGGCGTGCCCAACGTTGACACAACGCGTGGAAGAAGGGGGTATTTATACATTTTGGGTCGAGAAAAGATTAATTAGTCGGTCTTTTGAAGAAGGTTATCAATTTGCCCAACTGTTTGTGATTTTCGAATTTTGAGCAAAAAGCGCAAAACCTTCGCGTTCGTGATTTTCGGATTTTTTCAATAGAGCAACCTCGTACCATCGTAAATTTCGTTATTCCATGTCGGATCATTTGACCTCCATGTTTTTTTTATATTTGATCTAACGCTTTACTCTCGGCCGTTCGTGAGTTCCTTGAATATCAGTTGAAATGTATCAAATAAATCGCCTTTCTTTTGACCATGTTCGGAGTTGCGGTTAAGTAAACTGATTTCAAAGTAAAATGCCTGAGCGTCCGCATGGGAATCATTTTTTGGGAAGAGATATTTTATAGAACGTTAATGGGATAGAGGAAACGAAGTGGAGACGATGAAATTTGCAGCGTTTTAACTTCATTGTGGGTTTAGTTGACTTCATAAACCCAGCCAATAAAAAACTTTGGAATCGATAAATTGAAACCCACTCGGAATTATAACAGTTTATATTCTGGAGGTATACAGGGAACATCTTCACGAGTTATCTAGCGAACTAAAAGTAGCAGGATTCGAAAGGGATTGCCTTGAAAATCCAGCTGAAATATTTTCGTCATTGTGACACTTGCAGTTTATGCGGAAATTACTTCATTTTGAATCATTTGAATGGGACACCCTACATTTCATTCGATTTTCAGGTTAATTTCATTATTAAAACGCACACTGAAAAAATGAATCCCGGGAATTTCCGGTCAAATGAATTCATGTACTTGCAATCTAACATGCCGAAGTATAGCTGTGATCAGGAATATTTCCTGTGTATATAAATAAAAACAATTATATTTTGCTATATATCTTCGAGCCACCGTGAATGTAGCAGGAATATCTAGTGAAATATAATAATTTTATAAGTATAACCCAACAATATTTGTGCGACACACAAACTGGACACATTGAATTGAAAAGGAATGTTTGGTATTTCTCACAGAAATTCAGATTATTCCACCGGATTAATCTTGTTTAGCTAACAGTATTTCAATCCATATCGTACCATATGGTTGAAGTTGTTTGGATTAAAATATCGGTTTCCGACTAAGAAATGAAAATTATGAAACAGCGATTCGATGATCATCTCGATGATATCGAACGCACTGTTGTCGATTTGGCATTTTTAACGCGTAATCTAGCAAATTCGAGTTTTCCATATCGCATGTTTTTAGAATTTTTTGGCCTTCTACCTATAATTGAATATTTTCGATCTACGATTAACCCTTGAATAACTTTTCCTGGGAAATACAAAAAAAAAAGAAAAGAGGGTTAGGATATGATAGAGAAACATAGTGTAGGAAGGAACAGGGAAATAGGGGTTTAACAGGAAAACAGAGGTTAAAGTCGGGTTAGATCATATCAGAGGAAGGAGAGAAGAAGAAGTGGAAACGGTTGATGTTGGAACTGACAGGTGGCGTTAGCGAGATAATTTTCTCAGATCTAGGCAGTGCGTTTCAAAGCATGCCGTCCCCTATGTCAAATTCATCATGGCTACACTGTTCTGATGAGGCTCAAGAAAGCCGAACCAGGTCTGCAATTGCGAATGATGAATTTCATAAACTCTGGGGCTTGGATTGACTTATTGGCCTACTTATAATAGAAAACGATTATTCTTCTGATTATGTCCAAACGTTCAAACGAACAAACTGAAAACCACGATTACCATATTGAAAATAACCAAAAATTTTCCGGATTCAGTTGGACTCTTTTTCCATTTTGATTAAGAATTGATTATAGGATATTTCTCTACTCCTATTGAATAATATAGTCATTATTCAACTACTTTTGAGCAATTAATAGTATCTGTGCTCACTCCTATAACTCCCTATATTATTTATCTTACATGTGTACTGTACGAGGTTGAGAGAGAATCATTTACATAAAATTCCATAACTCGAAGATTTTTCTATTTCTGATTACTTGAATAAATTGACAATATACAGTCAACAAATATAAATAGAAATTAATGATTGAAATGAATTAAATAACATAAAATAAGGAAAAATGACCATATATGTAAATGAATTTATCTACTCCAATTGAATTATATATTCATTATTCAACTACTTTTGAGCAATTAATAGTATCTGTAAACAAACAACGTGAGTTATAATAACTCACTACTATAACTCTCTGTCTCTGAGCTTCTGAACAAACCGATTGGCCGAAAGGGAACAGTCCATTATTGGTATTGAAGGAAGGTCACTTGAATAATTTTGACGTTTTCTCAAATCAAGTTGATACCTAATTATTATTGTTGATGTTTTGCCGAAAAAGATGAATTCGGATAGTGAAGATGAAGTATTATGTACACCTCCAGAAAAAGGACAATCAGTTAATGTTACCATAAAGAATTTATTGCCCTAAAAATCCCAAAACAAATATAAAGGTGTATACAATTTTCAAGATTGGTAGCAGTAAGAATATTAAGTCATCGTTTATAGAGAATGTTCTTTTGGCACATTTTAGTGAACTTACCACTAAATATAAAGCATCGCCCCTATGGAATTTCTACTCAACGCTAAGAAGCACAATCAACATAAATAATGCATTGTTATAGGTAACTATTAAGATTTGTAAATAAAGTTCTTTGTCTGTACTTATATCTTAGTATTTATTGTTGTAGTCGTAGATAAAGTATAGTATTCTACTAACTGCAAACTTCATCTGCGTGAGTTATTATAATATAATTATGTACTATTAAACCGTGAAAAAATATAATCTGTTCGCGAAATCAACGTTTTTCCACATGTATGATTGGGAAAATAGTGAATTAAACTATATTGGCTCTAATGAAAAATTCATCAAAATCTCCAACTAATGCATGAGCAATTAAAACCGAAAATGTTCACAGGCAAAATTTGAATAACGGCCCGTGAAATATATAATTTCACGCATATGAGTTTATGAATAACGAATTATGTATTGCGCACATTAAAATTCTTCCCCATCAATTAAAAGCTTAACGCCAATTAACACTTCTTGGACATCTCAGCGAATACACACCAAAGGTTCATTAATAATCCATTTATCGATAATTGAATTCATACTTATGATATAAATTCCAAAATGCCGGAGAATCTAATTATATTAATTCATACAACTAGGTATGCCAAGAGGTGGAGGTTCAAAAAATTTTTTTTTTGGAAAAAATTATTATCGTAGTTGAAATTCCCAAGAACTCCCAACCAAAAAACTTCGTAAACATTCAGAAAGCGAACTGTGGTGAGAAAAACGCACAATCTGATAACTCCGAATGAGTTGAAGCACTCCCCATAATAATACCAATACTTCTTGTAATAACAAAACTTGCTCTCTCAGAGATTCCCTCCTCGTTTAGCGTAGGGGGCAAGAACAAGAGATGGTAGATAAGAAAGAAGCGCACACATAGGAAACTATTTACGATGAGAACGTGGCGGTAAAATAATGGATGAATATGAGCTGCCATATTAAACAGGGAACTTTGAAAATAAAGCATCCTTTCTGTGTAGGACCGTTATGGGATGTAGGAAAATCTGTAACAAGAATAATCTTGATATATATCTCGAATGAGATAACAAGAATTCCTCGAAGAAAGCTTGTCGGGAATCATTCGGACTAACCGGCCCGATTTATCAGCTGAAAATGAGACGATATATCACATCGAACGGACCAAATGATTTGAAAAATATACTAGGTATACTCCGTTTTAGAATTATTGACATCTCGGTGGGCTGTGAAAAATCGAATTTAAGTTGGTAATAGTATAGTAGTCAGTAATATTTTGTGTTGCTGAATTCAGGTTGGTATAGGAATAACACTAACATTACCCATAGAAATCTTGCTTTGATGATTTTATTGAAGATATTGGTGAATATGTAATTATAAAAATTTGCTCTGAATTTGAGTATTTTTTGTCTTATGCTAATAAAATGGCTGGAATTGACCAGGATACATCGCGCCTAACAAGAGAACGCCAGGCAGTTTGTCGGTGTTACTTCGAGTTTTTAAAAGATTTGGCATATATTTCTGCTAGTGTTTCAGGTAAACTGTTATTCACCGACTCAAAGTGTATTCTGATTGATCAATGTCTCTTAAATTTTCAGATTTCACCAAGCCCTGTCCGTAGAATATTAGCATGTTATTATAGCCTGGAATTAGCAGTGGAAGAAAACCTGTGCGATATGATTATTCCTTCAAAGAGACATTGAATGACTTTGTTTTTGCTAGAATTAAAAACAATGAATATATCAGTTTAGACATCCTTTTCGAACTGGCCAAAGAGCACCTCGATTTCAATTGATCGAAGTCAACATTATATTATGTATATCATAAAAAAAATTGGATACAAACACAAAAAAGTTGATCAAAGGAAAATTCTTACTGATAAACAGAAAAATATAATAAAAATAGTACAATATTGTGATAAATACCGAGAATACATGGAACAAAACGTAAAATTCATTTATCTAGATGAAACTTGGATATTCAAAAACGGTATTCATATTTTTCAGTGGACACTAGAAAATAATCCAAAAGGTATGCCGAGTATATTCAAGGGTAAAGGCAGAAGGTGCACTATTTTGAATGCTGGAACAATTGATGGATTTTTACCTGGATATGATCCGATTCTTGACAGTGGTATTAATGATAAGGATTACTATGAATGGTGAATTATTTCATAAATGGGTTATTGAGATATTGAAACCTTCCCTGCAAAAGGATGCCCATCAATAGGATTATGTCAGCTTATTCAATAAACACATCCAAATCACTACACTTATACGTGGAAACAAAGTTTTCAATGATATTTTTATCTTTGCTCTTGTATCATTCATAGATATTTTAAGTTTATTTATTATACTTATACTGTATGGTTATATTTATGTTTTATTTCTATGATTAAAACAGTAACTTTTTTGTAACTAGAAATAAAGCCTCGACTGGACGTTCATGGCCTGCTTCCATGTCAATAATTCTTAAATGGACTATACGTGTTATAGAAAATACAACACCCAGAATTGTATATTTTTTTTTCTATAGCTAATGTTGAAATGTTGTTGTAGCAACTCTTGAGTGGATAAAGTAACACTTTAACAGCAAGGGTAGATAAAATGTTTCAACTTTTTTTATTGAATTAAATTTACAAATTCATACACACTAATTCGATTCGGATTAACAACATGTGTAATTTTACAATTAACATTATTAGAAACATCTATTTTTTGGAACACCACAACTCGTACTAGTTTGCTTAGAAACTTGAACCGAGGTACTGGATTGATTTTCAGGTCCTCCAAGTATACAATTGGATACAGCAATCTTATTGCATATCGACTGTTCAATATAAGAGTCTGCAACGGATGACGATTTCAATTTAATGAATATTTTATAAAACAATTTTTGGTATATTGACTTATTTTTATGAGTTCTATTGCCTCACTTTTTGTCTATAACCCACGAACTATCAGGAATCGTTTTTTTGAGCGCTCGTACTACTTACACGAGGGCTATATCATTTCGTCACGATGTCTGTATTTTTCGAATTTTGAGCCGAAAATGGTCTCAATCGACTATGTTCGACTCACTGATGACGAATCCGTCGGAAAATTCGAGTCTGTCCGTCCGGCCGTCCGTCCGGCCGTCCGTCCGTCCGGCCGTATACACGATAACTCTCGAACGGAATGTCCTAGAAACTTGAAATTTTCAGGGTAGGTTCGAATCTCAAATGCTGCGGTTAAGTTCGTTATTGGGCAAAATTCGTCAAGGGGTTCCGTAAATATGGCCGCTCGAAATTTTGTTTTTCTGATTACTCCGAAACTACTGATTCGATCGAGGTGAAATTTTGCACTCAGATGTATAATTACGTACTCAAGCTACATGCAGAATTTTGTTCAGCTCGCATGACCAGAACTATAGAAACCATAGAAAATTATAACTTTGTAATGGAAAGGCCTAGAGACTTGAAATTTTCAGGATAGGTGTGGATCGTAAATGTAGCGTTCACGTGTATCAATGAGCAAAATAAGACTAGGGGTTTCATAAATATGGCCGTTTGAAATTCAGTTTTCTTGATCATTTCAAAATTATGGATTCGATCTCGACGAAATTTTGAATTTAAATTGAGAATTATATATTCGAGCTACATTTCTTCCATATCGTATGATCAGAATCATAGAAACCATAGAAAATCATAACTTTCGAACAAAAAGGCCTAGTGACTTGAAATTTTCAGGATAGGTTCGGATCGCGAATTTCGCGATCCTTTTTATCAATGAGCCAAATTAGACTAGGGGTTCCGTAAATATTGCCGTTCACACTATATTTTTGAGCGCTCGTACTACTTACACGAGGGCTATATCATTTCGTCACGATGTCTGTATTCTTCGAATTTTGAGCCGAAAATGGTCTCAAACGACAAGGTTCGACTCACTGATGACAAATTCGTCGAAAAATTCGAGTCTGTCCGTCCGGCCGGCCGGCCGTATACACGATAACTCTCGAACGGAATGACCTAGAAACTTGAAATTTTCAGAGTAGGTTCGAATCTCGAATAAAGTGGTTAAGTTCGTTATTGGGCAAAATTCGACCAGGGGTTCCGTCAATATGGCCGTTCGAAATTTTGTTTTTCTGATTACTTCGGAACTACTCATTCGACCGGAATGAAATGTTGCATTCAGATTGAGAATGAAATTTTAAAGTAACATGCAAAATTTTGTCCAGATCGCATGACCAAAAGCGTAGAAACCATAGAAAATTATAACTTTCGAACGGAAAGGCCTAGGGACTTGAAACTTTCAGAATAGGTTTTAATTTCTAATGCCGCGGTTAAATTCGTTATCGGGCAATATTCGCCCAAGGGTTCCGTAAATATGGCCGTTCGAAATGTTGTCTTCCTCATTACTTTGAAACTACTGATTCGATCAGAATGAAATTTCACATTCAGATGAAGAATGAAATTTTCAAGTTACACGCAAAATTTTATCCAGATCGCATGACCAGAACAATAAAAAATTATAACTTTCGAATGGAGAGGCCTAGCGACTTGAAATTTCCAGAGTAGGTTTGAATCTCGAATGCTGCGGTTGAGTTCGTAATTAGGCAAAATTCGACAAGGGGTTCCGTAAATATGGCCGTTCGAAATTTTGTTTTCCTGATTACTCCGAAACTACAAAGTTGATCGAAATGAAATTTTGCATTCAGATGGAGAATGAAAATTTCAGGTAACATGCAAAGTTTTGTCCAGATCGCATTTCCAGAACCATAGAAAATCATAACTTTCGAACATAAACGCCTAGGGACCTGAAATTTTCAGAGTAGGTTCGAATCTCGAATGCTGCGGTTGATTTCGTTATTGGGCAAAATTCGACCAGGGGTTCCGTAAATATGGCCGTTCGAAATATATATATGATTCGATGCAAATGAAATTTTGCATTCAGATGGAGAATGAAATTTTCAAGTTATATGCAAAATTTTGTTCAGATCGCATGACCAGAATCTTAGAAAATTATAACTTTCGAATGGAAACGCCGAAGGACCTGAAATTTTCAGAGTAGGTTCGTTATTGGGCAAAATTCGACCAGGAGTTCCAGAAATATGGTCGTTTGAAATTTTGTTTTTTGGATAACTTTAAAATTACGGATTCGATCGTGACGAAATACTGTATTTTAATGGAGAATGATACATTCAAGCTACATGTAAAAAAAAATTCAGATCGCATAACCAGAACCGTTTTAAATTCCAACGAATTATAGAATAAAAAATTCCCAATATTTCTGTTACAACAGATACGATCGGGATGAAATTCAATTTGTATACGCAAAATAATGAGGTGACAATTTAGATAGGATCTAACCGATCTTATGTAACCGATAACAATGACATCTAAGTAAATGCCATCCAAAGAAATATTGTTCATTCCATATCCAATCTCTAAAGGAGTGATATGAAAAATACGGTCGTTTGAAATTTTGTTTTCTCGATAAATTCGAAACTGCGGATTCGATCGAGATGAAATTTTGTATTTTAATCGAGAATGATATATTGAAGCAATATTTTGTCCAGATCGCATGACCAGAACCATAGAAACCATAGAAAATTCTAACTTTTGAACGGAAAGGCCTAGGAACTTGAAATTTTCAGGGTGGGTTTGGATCGCAAATTTCACGGTCATGTTCATCAATGAGCAAAATTGGACTAGGGGTTCCGTAAATATGGCCGTTCAAAATATTTTTTTTCGTGATAGTTTCGAAACTACCGATCGGATTGGAATGAAATTATGCACCTAGCTCAGGAATAATGTATTCAAACTACGTGCAAAATTTTGTCCAGATCGCATCACCAAGACCATAGATACCGTGGAAAATTCTAGCGAATTATCGGAAAAAAATTGATCAGCTGAAGCACCGACATGAAGTCTGGAGTTTCGCCTAAGTTTCAGAATTTTTTTGACAGCAGTCAAAAATTCCTTCAATTGATTTCTAAAACTGGAAAATGCGAATCTACCTACAAGGTGCATGTACGAGCGCTCAAAAGCTCCTGCCTTCACGGCAGTGCTTTTCGTAATTTTTTTTGTCTATGATGTTTCTGAAGTGCGGGCTGTGTGCCGATTAATAATGGAAAATGGAGGATTGAAGGTACAGGGTAGAGGATGTCACTAAGATCCACCTGATCATAATCTGAGTTGAGATGGGATACGAGGCTGCATTCTCGAATTCTATAATGAATTTAAAAAATCACCAAAAAATGTTCGAAACACGGATTTAATCACCAATTTTCATTGGATGAATGTAATAATCAAAACAATCATACAGCAATCGTCGAGGTGTCATGAACACCCTACCGACCGTTTTCATTATAATTAACACGCAACAATTAAAGCGATACAGAACTCACAAATTACACTTTTACGTGACTTGCGGATGATGTTTAGGTTGAAAATTTAGGGATGCGGATTTGCTCGGTGATATCTTCACCTACAAACGAATGGTTCTACCACGGTGAAATGGATAATAAAACGAAATTGAATATTCCGTTAACGACTGGTTCTCTGAATGGAACCATCATCCCCAAAAAGAATGTTTCTTAGGCTTGACTAAGTTTTAACTGAAATTAAATGAGACGGCATTCTATTTTGACGAAGTTCATATATCGACCTTAGGAATCCTATCTTGAAGTTATGATAGAGAATGAGATGAAACACTCTGAATTTGCTAAATATGCAGAACCATATGTTATCTTTCTTCATTATCAGAAATTATCAGAAACCTCGAACATACTACGATGTCGATAAAAATAGCTAACCAAATCTCACAAATAAATGTGAAATCTTTCATCAGATAAAAATAGTCAAAAACTAGTCTCGTGTCCAACGTAGAGACATCGGGTTCATTGAGCTAAAGCGATAACGTTATTGCTCGAAAATTGATAAAATTAAATGAAGAAACTACGAATATCGGAAACGTAGCGCCAAGATAAGATAAAATCCAAAGAGCAAATTTGTTCAGGGAAATTATTTAAGAATACAAAGACTGTCGTTTTAGGCAATGCAAATATTTTATTGAGGTATCAAATTTCGGATGGTCTTAATTCCCAAAAAAGATTTTTTAATATTGTAATTTGCAGATCTGACCGTCTTTCGCAGCACTCCAACAATAACGCAAAGGAACAATCAATGAGGTCGCTGTTAGCATCACAGAAGGTATAAATAATCTTGTTCAAATAGAGCAACTTCTCCTTCCTGAAATTAGCATGTGAGACGAAGGTCAGCGAATTCGCAGTTTCAATTACTTGCTATGAAATGCATATGCGGACTTTTCGTGTTGTTCTAACCTCGTCTACGCTTCGGAACCGAAATGGAAATTCTCGCTCCACCACCTACAGTCATTCTTGAATTGAATGATTGGATCATGTAATATGACACTTTAATTCGCATTGAAATTCGATCATCGCCTATGCGAGGGTCCTACATGTGATGGTATCGAGCGCTCAATGAAAAACCAGATCAAGAGTGCTATGGACTCTCCAAAGTTGGGATTAGATTCTATAAAAAAAATTTGTCACGAAATGGCAATTATCGTGTCCATTCGCAGGATAATAATTTTTTGTATAGCACATAAAATATGATAATTTCCAGGCGGTATACACATAATCGAACCGTATTTGTAATGTATTCGCCTTGTGAAACGTCAATAAAAGTAGATGAGGAATAAACTCTACGGTGCTATCAATAACCATCATAAACAAGACGTATACATGTCCCATAATGGTATGAATTATTTCTAATGATAGTGTTCGACATGGAATCCGGTTTCTTTGTCGAATAGTTTGGAATACTAATTTATGTCTATTATTCGTGAATTCGTGGTGGATCATTTCAACCCTGTCCGAAACAGAATGATAAATTTAGTAAGTAAGACGATAAAATTGCACTTAATCTTTGAAAGTGTCTCATTACGCTCGAGAAAATAATACGATTTTATCGTCGTGTGCAATACAACATTTTTTTCTATGGCAAGACTAGAAATTCAAGTGAAAAATAAAATTTCAGAGAAAATTGTAATTTAAGGCACAAAAATCGCAACTGTGTTGCTCCGTTAATATAGGGATATGAATTACTCTGTCAACAAATGTAAAACAAATTTTTGAGCGCTCGTACTTCGTACTACTTACACGAGGGCTATATAATTTCGTCACGATGTCTGTATTTTTCGAATTTTGAGCCGGTGGTCTCAAATGACTATGTTCGACTCACTGATGACGAAAATTCGAGTCTGTCCGTCCGGCCGTCCGTAAGCACGATAACTCTCGAACGGAACAACCTAGAGACTTGGAATTTTCAGTATGGGTTCAGTTCCCGAATGCCTCGGTTAAGTTCGTTAATGGGCCAAATTCCACCAGGGGTTCCGTAAATATGGCCGTTCAAAGTTTTGTTCCCCTGATTACTTGAAAACTACAGATTTGATTGAGATGAAATTTTGCACTCAAATGGAGAATGCGCTCAAATGGAAATTTGCACTCGAATGGAGAAGCTACATGTGAAATTTTGTACAGATCGCATGACCAGAACCAAAGAAACCATAGAAAAGTGTAACTTTTGAACGGAAAAGCCTAGGGACTTGAAATTTTCAGGATAGGTGTGGATCTCGAATGTCGTGATCACGTTCATCTATGAGCAAAATTATACTAGGGGTTCCGTAAATATGGTCGTTTGACATTTAGTTTTCTTGATAATTTCAAAACTACAGATTCGATCGTGACGAAATTTTGTATACTAATGGAGAATGATATATTCAAGCTACATTTCTCCAGATCACATGACCAGAACTATAGAAATCATATAAAATCATAACTTTCGAACGGAAAGGCCTAGGGACTTGAAATTTTCAGGATAGGTGTGGATCTGAAATGTCGCGTTCACGTTTATCAATGAGCAGAATTAGAATTAGAAATTAGAATTCATGGTTTTTTTTAATAGAAATAAAAAAGTTATTTCTTTTATTATTTTGTTTTTTGGAAACGGCTCATTTTATCGACAATGAACAAGCGTACCTTTTCTTTAGCTTAATGTTCAAGATATCCTAATTTGTTCTTTCTAACTCCTTATCATACAGGGTGTTGAAAATGTAAGCATTAAAACGTACAACCTAGTCCGCCCCTGGTAAACTAAACAAGCTTATTTGAATTTAAGGGCAGTATTTAAAGGGGTCCGTACTATTGTTTATCATATCAAATTTTCATTAAATTATATCAAGTAGTTTAAAATTTATTCAAGTAGGGAGGGCCGCTAGGAAAAAAAATCATGGGAACTTATCTTATTCTTTTATGTTTTATCTGAATCCGAGAGATTTTCCACATTTTCCCGGACACCCTGTATATGAGATCTCCAAAAAGATTGCGGATAATTTGAAGCTACCAAATTCAGAAATGTACACGGGCATTGTTTCCGTCGTTCTCTGGCAAACTCTGGTGCCTATATGGTAGCTATAGAAAAAAAATTTAAACTCAAAACGAAATTCCTTCATTATTTCAACAAAGGATAAAATCAATTCCTTGGTCGAATGCGTAAATTTATCTCACTGAATTTTCTTCGGAAACAATAAACTCAAACCCAATGAAATGAATTTCAGGGGGCGTTTTCCCCAATCAATTCATGTTCCTCTTATTTCGTGTCAGATCCACCCACATCGCCCCCGATACGTTGAAGCCTCAAGGCTCCAATAATAATCAAAATACCCTTTCACGGTATTTTCCGAAGTCGCCTGAACTCCACTTTACGCCGAAAACGCTCCTCTCAATTTCCCGTTGTCGATGACAGCGATGACGATAAGTGTCGTAAATAGGTTGGTTCTCGAGACGTTTTAAACGAAATAATTATTTGGAGGTGTAGAATGAACACGATGTTTTCAGATTATGTCATGTTCATCAGGAGGGTTTCGATGAATAAACATCGTTTGAATCGATCAAAGTATTTGGAAATATAAAATACATTGCATTCAACGTGAATTTATTCACTGGAATAACATATAACATAGTTATGTGGAATAACATAAGAATAATAAACCGTAACTGTCATTTGATTGCTGTCAATTTTGGATCAATGTTTTAGGTTGAGTAAACTTGAAAAATTTTATTTCCCATGTCTTTCTCACGCTGAATTTCATAACAATGAATTGCGTGTGTGAATATAGGAATAATCCCAACAATAAGTGGAAACAATTCAATAAATTGTTAGTCATCATAATGAGAGTTAACGACGAAATGAAACAATTAACTCTCATTCACCATGGACGGGAAGGATAGAAGACGTCATAATATTTTTCCAAGGTTGGTTGATTTCCTTGATGAAATTCACGATTAAATTGTTCTAAGAATACTTGGGTCTTTCTTACTGAGAGAATATACAGGGTGTTTCCAAAGGTGAGATTTTTTTTATAGGTGCTAAAACAAAATAAGTCCGAATTCCAGAAATCCTTCATTTGAAATATTCACCAGGGCCGCGTATTTCGAAATCAAAGTTACCCGCGAATCTGAGACATTTCCAGCGCGGATCTGATATAGGTACTTATTGAGGTTCAAATGTGTTCATCAAATGCGTTCAGTTTACGGGAAATCCTCTGACAAAGCGCATGATTTTTTTGACTTTGGATAGCACGTGGCGAATCGATTTTTTGGCCTGCACGCTCCCCGGATCTCAACCCCTGTGATTTCTTCATTTGGGGTAATTCTAAAACATTAGTGTGCAGTAACGGTGAGGTGAATAGTGTTGAAGAACTAAAACAACGCATTGAAAGTGTGTTTGTGAACTTCCCAATTTTTTATTTTTTTATGACCTTTTTAATCAGTAATTTTTCCTCTCCTTGGTTTGAACTTTAAGAATTATACGGTTCAGGAAAAATCTCCTAAAAAAAGTTGACAGAGAATTTACGAATTTGCGATGAAATCAAGCACCTTATTCATTGCTGGAATGCATATGGCACCGTGATTCATGGCAGATCTCCTAACAGAGAGATACCACGTCGATGCAGTGTCGTATTTAAATGATGATGCCCAAGATGTTTGCATTTTTTTCAAATTGAATATTTTATATGATTGACTTCCTGTCAAAACAAACCTTACCTTAAAAACACCCTGTATATACATTCATCGGTTACATACTTTTCAATAGAGTAGAGCCATATTGAAGGACCTCGCCCCACCTAGTGGAGGCGCTTTCGATAGCCACAATGACATTTTTAAGGTTGCCATTGATTAAGGTTGATAAAATCCGGCTCGAAGGACCATTATTTTGTACCGCGATTTATCGTGTAATTTTTGCTAACCTACAGTGCGGAGCAAGGAAGGGGTCGTTTATGAAGTTTTTGTGGGTTATGTGGGACACAATAATGTATATTATATTTATGTTTATAGATAAAACCGTCAAGGTGGAAGTGAGGTCATTTCTGGTTCATCATTGGTCATATCATTCTCACATGGTTTCTGCAAACGCTAACCATCTTGGGGTATATTGGTACTGTAAGTCTCTAACTTCATGTGGGGCTTCCTGATATGGATCGAAACCGTACTACAGGTGTAAATGATAAATTTGGTGGTCTCTGTGGTACATGAACTGTTTTGTTGGCTTGCTATTAGTTTATCTAGTATAATTTTTCTGATTTATTCACAGAATTTGATAATTTCAGATAAACAGCAGTTATATTATTCTAGTCAATTATTCAGACGAATAAGATTGAAGCCGTCATCTCCATGTGTGACCATATGCTCGTAATTTTTACATTTTTACATTACGGGTCACACATGTGTCTTTGTCTTGGGGGATTAAAGCGATTCATGACCTACAGATATTTGAGAAAGTTGCTTTTGGAACGAACAGGTTGCGTGATTTGGGAAATTTTCTCTGATCACCGTTGCCCTATGTTTTGAAGGTTTTCTGTTTCTCACATCGAATTTGTCATTGTCCTTAATGTACTAGCGAGATCTGATATAGATCGAAACCGGTCTACAGGTGCAAATGATAAATTTGGTGGTCTCTGGGGTACATACATTGTTTTGTTGGCTTGCTATTAGTTTATCTAGTATAATTTGACGAGGAATTTGGTATATTGAATCATTCGCAGCTAGATCCGGAGGATAAGGTGGACGAGGGACGATGGAGTCACCCGTGACTTTCATCAAGTCAAAATGGTATTGCACTCTTGTTTTTTGTTTACATAAACCTGTTTTTTTTTCTATTTATTATTTAATTCACCTCGATCATATTTATACTCTATTATTCAATTAATAAGTCAAAATAATCAGAGGTCAAGAACAGTATCAAGCTATAACTGCTGATAAGGAAAAATTAAATGAGTTCAAGTGCAACAGGAAAGGAAAGTTCATGAAATTGTTTCACAGTGTTGGTCCGATAATTTCTCATTTAGAAGATGATTTTGATAATGATAACGAGTTACTGGTGAATCTGCGGTTTAGCGTCAGAAAGATAATGAGGTATGGTATGGCAACTCATTTTTCCTGTTAAATATTAATAGCAAGTTGTAGTTGAAATATCCATACGAGAAGTAGTTACTAGATCAACTTGGAATACCTTCAGACGAAGTAAAGAGAAAAGTTTGCAATGGTGATAACGAAATCAATAAAAGGAGCAACGATAGGAAGAATTTTGAAACGACATATTATGCTTCAGCAGAACTTCAAAATAAAGTAACTAAAATAATATACCATAGTTTATTGTATAGAAATAACTACATTTCTTCAATTTAATTAAATACAACAGGGAATGATGAGCAAGGAAATTTTTTGAATGGCTCAAACATTGATGTAGGAAATACTTTCAAATTTCGGTGGTGTCACTAAACTCTTTACATTATCTCAGAATTTCCACGACGATTCACAGTTTGAGCAATCTCTTCTCTTGAATAAATTCGTCGGTTAACCTTTGCCTGGAATACATGTATCCGGCTCTAAGACAAGACGTTTGACGAAATACGAAACCAGGAAATGTATCATTTTCTTATTCTGCAATCATAATAATAATTCAGTTGGAGATAATGCTCTATAATTGGCGCAGCATATCCTAGAGCAACATTTTTAGACAATCATTATCATGCAAGATACGTACCTAATGACTATAATGTGACTTGGTTCAATTATAATGATACAAGGGTGACTGTGTCATCTTTATCAGATGATGGCATATAGATCAAGTTCAACATGTCTAGTAGAGTTCTTGAAAAATTCTTTTGGGGCTGGCAAAATCGATTTATCTTTTAGGACAGTGAAAAGCTGCAAATTTCAGAATAGTATTTTCAAGGCTTTTTTGATATTTTTATCGGTAGGCTATGAATTGGAAATGATCTTCCACATCCACTCTTTCGAAATTCAAAATCTGAGTTATATGTGCGTATTCACTTGTAGTCCATTCTTCCAGCACTTTCTGATATCTCCAAAACAGTGGTTGTAGCGCCATCTCCAGAAATTGAAGGAACCGCATACTGCGCAACCGCCGTCCCGAAGAGCGGGAAAAATTCAATTCTGACATTTCATCAACAACACTAACGCATCAATCCAAAAACCCTTTGGATTACGACGGTGATCTAGCGTGAAACGTGCATCCCACGTGGTCGCAATTTCAAGGCGTCTCGTGTTGTTGCGGGGCATCTCAACTCACTCCCAGAGCATTTTCCTAATGGATTTGAACTTTGAGATCGAAAATAGAATCAATCATGAGTTGATCCGCATCAATTCAATTAGCGCACTGCGTTCGGTAGATGAAACTTGTGGAATATTAGGTGGGTTTGTGTAGTCTTCGTGCATAGTGGTGGTATTTGTCGAGTGTTTCCGCTGTTTAGTTTGTTCTTGCTTCTTGTTATCACTGTTTGCACAAGTCACTCGCACTGATAAGGCACTAGCTTCTCGATGTATTCTTACCTGGACTAGTCTGCCAGCTGAGTCCACCGATGAACATTTTCCTGAAAAAAAATTAAGAATGTTACAAAATGAATCGGTATCGGGTAGAGCCATGTGACCGGCATGCGGTGAAGAGCGCGCCGGGTTCAAACCTCGAGGGGTGCGAAAGTAGGCAAAAAAGCCGGTGTCGGACTCGTGCAGCGGTGGAACTTACCCTGGGTCGTTGGGGACTTCCGCGGGGGATCCTCCTTGGACAATTTCCTGATTCTGAGGCTCCATGACACTGAGTGATGCGTACGACTGAACTACGACTAAACTAAAGGTAAATAGAGAGACCGGGATCGTATAATCGCCCGGAATCACGTTCTATGCGCACTATCAACACGATACTAGAGATCGGCGAGAAATGGCTCTGGCAGAGAGGCGCAGCCAAGGAACTTCGGTCGAGTTCGCGGCCGGTTCGGAAACGCACGAAAGCGGCTGCGCCACTGTACTGATGGATGAAACAAACAATGGCTGTGATTGGATGCAATCCGTGCACCGCCAGTGCGACGATGACGCAACGTCTTACCGCTGCGCCTTGTGCGTTCAGGTTCGGACGGTGCCGAAAACGCGGAAATATTGCATCGGGATGTAGGCCATTCGAGAAGAGGCGGAATCAATCAGCTGAGCGACCGACTGTGGTCAACGCCAGTGCGGACATACTGGATCCCACTTATGCTGAATTGCTTCACCCATTATCGAGTCATCTCGCTGTTATGCTCCTCCTGCACTCTCCTCACACAGAGTTATAGTCCATTCAAGAATTATTGACATCGAAGCAGGCCATGAACGTCCAGTCGAGGCTTTATTTCTGGTTACAAAAAAGTTACTAAATTTCATCATAGAAATAAAACATGAATATAACCTAGAAAAGTGTGGAGTATACGAATTATCGGAATAATTTAGCCGGAATATTTCGATTGCAGTTCAAACATGGGAATTCAGGTTTGAAAGCGCAAAAATATCGTGGAATGCTTTCATATGAAATTATCTGAACTTATCGTCCATAAAAAAGTCAACCATGGAAAATTGAAGATCATTCAAATAAATATTTATTTTCACTCAGGACCATGCAATATTTATTGGTATTGGAAATCTTGCGAAATTCTAACCATATAACTATAAGAGTACCATTTCATGTCAGGATTCAAGAAGGATAATTAATGGAATTCTAGCAGGTAGCTAGTGGTGCAACTTTTGGATACTTCGCAAGCACAGGGCCAAAATAATGGATTGGAAAAAACGTTATAATGTATTAAGAAATAAGAGAGAAACAAAAATTAAGAATCTATGTAGTACATGAAGAATTTTGACATGAAATTTGTACCGAACTATAAATATATGAACCAATTTGTGAATTATTTATTGCTCGGTGTTGAATACTTTAAGAAAGTCAATTTTTATTTTCATTCGTTAAAACTGTCCATGAATTATTGAAAATATTATAATTGATGAGCAATTTTACAATTATTCAGTACACTTTTGAATTGGGAACAATATAGCATGTGTATTAGCATAGGGAATGTGAACAGGGTACCATACAGTATAAGTATAATAAATAAACTTAAAATATCTATGAATGATACAAGAGCAAAGATAAAAATATCATTGAAAACTTTGTTTCCATGTAGTGTAGTGATTTGGATGTGTTTATTGAATAAGCTGACATAATCCTATTGATGGGCATCCTTTTGCAGGGAAGGTTTCAATATTTCAATAACCCATTTATGAAATAATTCACCATTCATAGTAATCCTTATCATTAATACCACTGTCAAGAATCGGATCACATCCAGGTAAAAATCCATCAATTGTTTCAGCATTCAAAATAGTGCACCTTCTGTCTTTACCCTTGAATATACTCGGCATACCTTTTGGATTATTTTCTAGTGTCCACTGACAAATTTGAATACCGTTTTTGAATATCCAAATTTCATCTAGATAAATGAATTTTACGTTTTGTTCCATGTATTCTCGGTATTTATCACAATATCGTACTATTTTTATTATATTTTTCTGTTTATCAGTAAGAATTTTCCTTCGATCAACTTTTTTGTATTTGTATCCAATTTTTGATATAATATAATGTTGACTTCGATCAATTGAAATCTAGGTGCTCTTTGGCCGGTTCGAAAAGGATATCTAAACTGATATATTCATTGTTTTTAATTCTAGCAAAAACAAAGTCATTCAATTTCTCTTTGAAGGAATAATCGTATCGCACAGGTTTTCTTTCAGTGCTTATTCCAGGCTATAATAACATGCTAATATTCTAATGCCAAATCTTTGAAAAACTCGAAGTAACACCGACAAACTGCCTGGCGTTCTCTTGTTAGGCGCTATGTATCCTGGTTAATTCCAGCCATTTTAATAGCATAAGACAAAAAATACTCAAATTCGGAGCAAATTTTTATAATTATATATTCACCAATATCTTCGATAAAATCATCAAAGCAAGAATTCTATGGGTAATGTTAGTGTTATTCCTATACCAACCTGAATTCAGCAACCCAAAATATTACTCTATTACCAACTTAAATTCGATTTTTCACAGCCAACCGAGATGTCAATAATTCTTAAACGGAGTATATTTTCTGCCTTCGCTGTACCATAAGTACGGTAAGAAAGGTGAAAAAATAAATTTGTCTTCTCGGTTCGACGCCAACTGTACAGGGTGTCCCAAAGTTTCACCGTCACACCAAAAATTGTAGGAAACATTCCATATTTTGGGAACTGCATGTATTGACGGGGACTACAATATTAATGGTAAATTCTTTACAAAAAGATCAATAAATTAAATGATGTTTTTATTATTATATCACACCCAGTTAAACAGTCCATTTTTTTTCTCAAATGTTTTTATAAACGGATGTTGGTTCGTCCAACAGTTGCTGTTGGACTCATCATTAGGGCTGATCCAGCAACTGTTGCGCTAGGGCCTCGACACCTTCACAAGGAAAGTAGTACTCAACGCAGGGCTGCCGCGAGCTTCCGACTAAATACACTATTTTTTCGAGGAAAATGTACTGTAATGTACTTTTTCCTAAGAACACGGGAAAACAACAAAGATGGAGATAGAAACATCATTTCTGTGACTCAACTCAATCATCGACGCAAAACAAAATAGAATCATAGCAATCAGCACAGAAACTAAATTCGTGACGATTTTCAACATAAGTACGACATTACAGATTTCTTCATTCCTTCTCGAATCTTGACGGAATGAAACACAGCTGAATCTTCGAATAATAGCGCCAGCTACCGTCATAATATCAAATGAATCATATAAATGAAACTTTATGGAGTAATGTACTGGAAAAGTACAACTTGGACGACTTTTTCGGTTGAAAATGTACTGTAACTAGTACCATTGTACTGTAATGGCAGCCCTGACTCATCTTTTTTTTTTTTTTTGTTTAGTCAGAGGGAATCCTCATGTACGAACTATCTCCGATAGATAGAACAGTGTGAGACTTCGTGTGAAGCACGACCTACTACAACTAAACCTAACCTGCTGTTACAGATTCCGGGCATTTATTACCTATTAACCTTTTGAGTCTTCTTGTTCGTATCTCTATCACGATCTTTGTCGTGTGATAATTGTGTTACCTATGAATTTGTCCCATAAAACTAAGAACTTCACCCATTTCCAATTTTATATCAAAAATAATTTCTAAGGTTAGGTTAGGTTATGAGAAGAAATAATTTTTGGTAGGTAACGTAACGGTGTGGATCTCACAATATATGAACAAAACACAGAGAAGATAAAAAACAAATTTTGACGCAAAAGACCTGACTCCACATTAGTGCTATTCAAATAGTTCATACTCCATTTGTGACAGTTTTCAGAGCAATATGAAAGTAAAGTATAGTCACATTCCATTTTCAATAAGTTTGGGGAATAATACCTACATATGATGTAACTTTTGGTATAAGTACCTATATAAATTATATTCGAGGGCAGAGGCTTTTCTAAACTTTAATCTTTGTTTGCATATTTGTTCTAATCAATCAAAGTATAACACTTATAAAGAGCACTGCATTTGAAGTCAGGAGCTTTTGAGCGTTCGTTCATGCACCTTGTAGGTAGATTCGTATTTTCCAGTTTTAGAAACCAATCGAAGAAATTTTGGACAGCTGCCGCAAAAAATTTCAAACTAAGGCGAAACTCCAGACTTCACGTCAGTGCTAATAAGTGACCAATTTTGTTTTCGATCATTCGCTAGAACTTTCTACGGTACCCATGATCTTGGTGATGCGATCTGGAAGAAATTTCGCATGTAGTTTGAATACATTATTCTCCATCTCTGTACAAAATTTCATTCCAAGCCAAGCAGTAGTTTCGGAATAATCAGGAAAAAATATTTTGAACGACCATATCTACGGAACCCCAGGTCCAATTTTGCTCATTGATGAATGTGACCGCGACATTCAAAATCTGAACTCTGAACCTACCCTGAAAATTTCAAATTCCCAGGCCTTTCCGTTCGAAAGTTATAATTTTCTATGGTTTTTATGGTTCTGTTCATGCGATCTAGGCAATATGTAGCTTGAATATATCATTCTCCGTTAAAGCACAAAATGTCCTCACGATCGAATCTGTAGTTTCGAACTTATCGAGAAAAATTTCGCACGTTGTTTGAATACATTATTCTTCATCTATGTGCAAAATTTCATTCCAATCCAATCAGTAGTTTCGAAATTATCAGGAAAAAAATATTTCAAACGACCATATTTACGGAACCTCAAGTCTAATTTTGCTCATTGATGAACGTGACCGCGACAAGCGATATCCACACCTATTCTGAAAATTTCGAGTCCCTAAGCCTTTCCGTTCGAAAGTTATAATTTTCGATGATTTCTATGGTTCGGGTTATGCGATCTGGACAAAATGTAGCTTGAATATATCATTCTCCATTAAAATACAGAATTTCGTCAAGATCGAATCCGTAGTTAGTAAATTATCAAGAAAACTAAATTTCAGTTGGCCATATTTATGGAACCCTAATCTAATTCTGCTCATTGATGAACGTGACCGCGA